>CM076580.1:1314501388-1314636049 GCA_034641835.2 Pinus albicaulis | reverse complement strand
AGTCTCTGAAAATATCCTACCCAGCCTGCCTACTGAAAAATATGATACACCTCTGGGAATAATTAAAGCAGAGCTATCGAGCTGGGCTCATGTCGAATAGAAGGTCCTCCCATAGTTAACCAGATTTAGTAAAATGCACAGTCAAAGAGCAAAGTTATCAGACTTCGAATAGAGTAAACTTTGCGAATGAGAACATGGAGTAAAGGGAGGGTATTGCATTTGGTTAAAGGGAGGGTAATTTTCTTGACTAAAAGGAGGATAATTGTTTCAATGATTAGAAGATGTAAATGGCATATTAGAGTTCATACCTTGTCCTCGTGGTTTCCATTGCCTTCTCTGTGTCAACAGATAGACTGCTTCAGCTTCTTCTTCGGTTGGTTGCAATGCTGCTTTTATTCCTAGTAAAGAAGGGCATTGTTGTGTTTCATGATCTTTCTCACAAAGGGTGCAAATTGGCACCTTGTCCAATGAGCATTCCCTTAGTGGGTGTTTATCTCTGCATTTGGGGCAAAAGACAACCAAATCTGCTTCTGCTTCGGCTTGTTTCTTCTTAACCTGCAAGGTGTCAATCTGTGAAGCAAAAGAACTAAACATTTCAGTTTTAAATTCTTTAAGTAAATTACCTATTTCGGCTTTTGTTGCTCCTCCACTGGCTGATTTTTGAACTTTTGAATATGTGGTATCTCTGTTGTTTGACTTGTTCCTTGCAGCTCCTCTTGAACATCTTTTACAGAGGTTAACAATTTCATCATATGATTCTTTAGATATATCCCCTTTACCAAGCATATTTAGCATATCTAGACAGTCATCCCTCACCCCTTTCAGTAATTTTTTTTTAAGAATATATTTACTTACATCAGGATGATTAGATCTCTACAAGTTGTATTGTAATCTTTCCACAAAGTCCTCCAGATTTTCATCCTCCTTTTGTACCATCTTAAATAGTTCCTCTCTTTTCTCTCTTGTCCGAGATTAGTCTTGATATTTAAGCAGAAACTTCTGTTTCGTCTATTCCCATGTTGTGATTACATGGCCTCCAAGACTCATGAACCACCTTAATTCATTTCATTTTAATGTTGCTGGAAATAGCTTCAACTTCTGGGCATTAGTAACATAATCATAACTTCTGCATAATATATCAAATTCAAAAAGAAATTCATCAGGATCTTCAGAAGATAAACCATGGAATTTAGGTAAGGTTGAAAGTGGGATATTCTTCATGGGAGTTGCTCCTCTAGGGAGATCACCAATAGGAAATCCCAAGGTAGAGAGATAATTCTCATCTTTTCCCTCTCCTTCAGGATCTACTTGTCCTCCGCCAAATAATCCTTCATTGTTTCCTTCCATTGTTTGATCTCCTACTGCACTTGCTCGATCCTCAATGTTTTCTACTAGCTCCTCAATGTTTTCCGCTGGCTTTTCAATGTTTCCTGCCAGTTCCTCAACGTGTTCTGTTGGCTCTTCAATTCTTTCTAATGGCTCTTCAACACTTTCTACTGGTTCTTCAACATTTCCTGTTGGTTCTTCAACACTTGCTGCTGGTTCCTCAACGTTCTCAAGGCTCACAACTTCTTCTGTTTCATAATTTGATTGATGGGAGTGTTGAGGCTTTGCCCTTCGAGAGCTTAGTCTCTGTGAAGATTCAACTTTTGATACGATCTCGTCAATAAAGTTCTTTCTTCCTCCCTTTCCTTTGCCCTTGCCACCTGTAGGGTTAGTTTTCTTGGGGGCTCCGCGTCCTCTCATGCAATCTGTACATCTGAAAGAAAAACATCAATGCTTTTGAAATATATAATTTCCTTCCTCGGCAACTGTGCCAAAATGTTGGTCACTTTAATTGCTTATTGATTAAACAATCAAGTGCTACATAAATTGTCAAACCAGGGAAATCTGTTTATTTCAAAGGCAATCACACACTGTATATGCTCAATCTCAAAAGCAATGAAATGTTGTAATAAAAATTACACTAATCACACCTTACTTCAACAAACTGAAGTCTACTTGAGTTACAGCAGAGACAATCTTTCTATTGCAGACAATCATCAAAAGAATCCTGGATTACATTAAAAAAACAACAATCTAGGAAAGGAAATCAATCTTCAAAAGGAAAGACCAATTATGCAATAACAGAGAACAAGACCCTATTCCCCAAGTAGGAATCTTCAGCACCTATTTCTAATTACCAAGCTTTCACAAACTCATTCTGTAAACAAGATTACCAATTAAAATAATCCACAATTACCTAGGAATGAATTGTATGAAAACAATGCAACAAGTAACGGAAACAGAGTTTCATCAATAAATAACAGAATTCTAATACTGCATAAGTTATTTTAGCAAATAGATTTTAACAAGGCATAAATGAAAAAGAATAGTTAACAAACTACAGAAATAAATGGGTGAATCTTGTGAAGAAGGCGGGCCCTTTCCTTCTCACAAGATTCCCCAGAGGAAGGAATTAAAATGAAATGCTCAGAACAAACTTTTATTCATCTGTTGAAAGTACATATTACAAAGGATTCCCGTTCCTTCTCTGTTCAAAATAAACCTCCCGTAGTCTCTGATTGTCTCTAATGCTGATGCCTCCTCTTTTTAAAGAGGAGACATCTATTACAATTGAATACATTATAGAAATCCTATTTTTAATTCAATCTAATCTCCTATACTGAAATAGGACCTTTCTGTTCTTCCATAGCAAAATGTTGTTACAATGGTTACGATAGTACTGGCTTCAAGGTGCAGTTGTCACGGCCAGTGTAACAGCTTCCTTACTTATCTTTCTTGTTGCTATCGTGCTTGAAATACTGCTTCAAAATCGCAAATCGTGGGCTGTTTCAGCAACAAGATTTGCATATTATGTTGACTATTTCAGCGACGCGGTCTTCAAACAGCCATGATGGATTAGCTTTAGTCTTCAAATGGTTTCAACAACGCGGTTCCAACAGTCATGATAAATTAACTGCAGTCTTCAAACTGTTTGAGCAACTATATATTTTCAATTAATGATTAAATATGAAAAGTAATGTAAAATTACATGTAAAACAAGTTAAACATATAGTAAAGAGAAGAATGTTATATACCTTTGGAAGAATGGATGAAAGTGATAATATAAGCTTTAAATATGGACTGGAAAAGATTGAAATGATAGCAAAATGTATGGTCAAAATGGTACATTATGGGGTCCTAACAGTTGTGGAGTTCAATTGGCTCCAACTAGCTTTGGATTACTCTCACCCTCAAGCCTTCTAGATCTCATCTTATTTCACGTAACCCCTTTTCCTCACCGGGATTTCCTTTTTATCCTGTTGACATTCCAGACATTTATTCAAGTATTCAGCAATATTTTTACGCATACCAGGCCAAAATTAAGCTTTCTTAATTGTCGTTAGTATTTTTTGGTAACCAAGGTGTCCAGAATAAGTGCTTCGATGATACTCATCCAAGGTCAACTATTTTAAACTCACATGATTTGGGATGCATATCTTTCTCTGGAAGTCGAAAGATGCTCATTATTAATCTTATTATCTCATTGCCTTTTCTGATTTTCTACTTCATATGCTTGCTGCAATAAGAATTGATATTCAAGATCTTTTGTCACTACCTCTCTTACCTGCTCCTAGAACTTAAATTCCACGTGGTTAAAGTAGAGTTCATACAGATAATGTAATTAACTACTTAAGGCATCAACAATTTGAAATTATTGAAACTATGTAATTACCTACTTAAGGCATCAACAATGTAATTACCTAATTAAAATTTGAAACTATTTGAAATTATTTCATCTTCATTTTGTTTTTAGCACCTTATCCCTATCCTTTAGGTTAAATTATATGGAGTTAGTTATAAAATTTTTAATTTTCATTTTAAAGATAATAAATTTATTGTTATTTATTAATACCAAGTAATTTCTAGAATTGTTTGACAAATAAAAATGCTAGCAAATTTAACACTTTAACGTGAAGTAAGGAGGGTTTTAGATTTGTTTCTTAGTTAAAGAGTTTAGGTGTGGTGGAAATATATCTTGTTTAGGTGTATTAAGTTTGGGAGGGTTTTAGATTTGTTTCTTAGTTAAAGAGTTTAGGTGTGGTGGAAATATATCTTGTTTAGGTGTATTAAGTTTGGTATCAAGATCATAGTTACTTGCATTCTTAGAAGGTTCTTAGGCATGGAAAACAAGCATTTTAATTTTTCTCAAAAGTTCTTTATTAAAGTGTTTCTTTGATTTCTTTTAATATAATTTAAACTATAAATATTTTATATTTTTTTATTTTCAAGTGTTTAATTTTTGAGATTTTTCATAGTTTAATATAATTTAAATTTTAAAATATTTTGTATTTGTATTTTTTTTTAAGTTAATAATACTAATATTTTATTTCCCAAATTATAAATATTTATCATTAATATTAATTTATTACAAATATAATATAGATATATTTTATTAAACTTTATAAAGGATACAACATTATAAATAATAAAAATATAATATAAACATATCTTATTATTAATGTTTATATCCTTGACGGAAGTAGGAGGTCGGACAACTCTTCTATAATGTTTCCCGGTGCTCCGATTCTCTCACTCATACAACTTCCCGGTGCTTCGGTATTGTCGTGCACGAAGTCAGAGGTCGGACAGTTCTCCTATAATCTTTAGGACAGTTCGGACAGTTCTCCTATAATCTTTAGGACAGTTCTCAGATAGGTGCAGGAAATGCCGAATGATAGCCTTTGAAGCACAATGGCCATATTTATGGTTTTAATGGGGGTGGTTGGTGATCAATACACAATTCCTATTCATGAATAAATCCCTCCTTTGCAGAGTCCTTTCTCAAAATTTCAGCTTCCAACCTGATAGAAGAACTTGATTTGTAAAAGAATTTGGAAGAATAATGTAGAGAGGTTCCTGATAATTAATGAGTCAAACTAAATACTTAGTAAATCAGGAAGATTTGGATGCATGTAGAAAGCTTCTACAACCAACCAAAACACTATTCCTTTATTCTACCTGTCGGAAAGGATTTTGAGAACTCTATCCTACTCTTGCATTAATATTTCATTGTCGCTCCTTACCCAGACCATTTCTTCCTGTAACTTCTACACTTTACTCAGAATTATACTCATCTTACATTGTTGTTCCTCTAGTAATCTGCTGGTCTATTGATGTTGATCTACACTCAATTGTATCCACATTTCTAGCTTCATTTCTGGATTGGTTTGGGGTGGTGGTTCCCTTGCATTTTGGGGTACTTGATGCATCCATGCCCTTCTCATTATATCCTGTCTACTTTCTATGCACAATTTACATACATAGATTTTTATTCAGGCGACCCATTTGGGTCGCAACATATGAACGTTGCTCTGATACCACTTGTGACATCCATAACAAAAAAGATATTTTTTTTAACCTTACTCCACTACATATCTACTTATATGATGATAATTTATTTGCATTTAACTATACCACATTACCACATATTTATTTTTAAGAGCTTAACTTTATCATTGTATTAAATATATAACCCTACCTCTAATCAACGTTCACTTACCTAAATAAATATATCAAATACACCACGAAGATGGCACAAGCCCACATGAAATATCATTCTTAATTATTGAACTAAAGTCTATACATGATAAGACTTATGCTTACCTCAGACTAAAGCTTATTGTATATTATATTTTCGAGTACTGACAGTTATGATTCATATCCATATTAATCAAATTTGTATTGCAACACTTTAAGTATATAGTTATATCACTCTGCCTTGATACATGTGTTCTGGTTTGCAATTAATTTTCAGAGGTACAAGTCTTGATTCGTATCTGACCTAGCCATGCCACTTAACATGACGTTAGCTGACATCTCTGATTCGTTGCGCCGTTGGATATATGGGATTTAATTGACGACGGTGAATGAGGTCGGTTGAGATTTACAGTAGTCGACCTCACTAAACCCTAAAATTTTCTCCCATTTACAAAAGCTAGCTGCCTTCGGCTCTGCCGCTCTATGGTTTCATTCCACCAACCTCCTTCCTGCGCTGGTCCCATAATTTTCTCCATTACTCCTCAGCTTAATCACATGTATCGGCTTCACATATCACTGTGTAACCAGAATTCACATACAGTTTCATAATACTTATTTTCATGTAGGTCTAGTTACTTATATCACTCAAAACATCTGATGATGTCCTCCTGACCTTTTGGAGAGGCTATTACATCCTCCTCTTCCCACATGATCCGCACCAGAGTAGGGATTAATTAGCAGTAAATATGGTTAAGACCTCAAGACCTCTAGTCCAGTCTTCCTTTTCCAGATTCAGGGTCGTTGAGTTTTTCCACTGGTTCCAATGAACTCTGGATTAAATCTCGCCCTTAAACCTTCTGACTCTTTCTCCAAAGTCATAGAACCCCTTTTCCTCACTAGGATTTTCCTTTTATCCTCAGAGGAAAAGGTAAGTGTCTTTAACTGCTTTTTCCTAACTACTCTGGAATCTTGGAATACTTTATCATCAGACTTTATGGAAAAAAATTCCATAATTAATTTCTTTATTCAAAACAGAAATAAACCATGTTTATTTTTCAGATTAAATTTTACATGTTAATCTCATTTGAAAATTAAATGCATAATCACCCTTTTTAAAAATAAACATAAATATTTTTGGAAACAAATCCAGCTATTACACATGGAAAAACAATTAGTTAAACCTTTTTTTTTAATTTTTACCATAGCCTATCCCATGTATAGGCCATCTGTGAACACGAACTCCATATAACAATTTTACTTATGAATTAAACATAATAATTTGACCCACCTAGCTATAGCAAACAAACTTTGGTTTTAATTATTACTGTATTGCAGGATAATCACATAGGATCTCGATGGCGCTATGGTTTACTTGGGATTCGAAATGACTAATTACATAATTCATGGTTCAGATCATCACTTAATGTTTAGTACCCAATTATTTCTCCACCTTACCCTCGCATTGGGTTTTCTCATGGTCCTTTGGATTCTCTGTTGACATTTTTGCTTCCTTCCACTGTTGGATTCTCCGCTCATCAACGAATGAGAAAAGAGATGGATGGCTTAGGGTTTAGACCTACCCCCTCAAACCCTAATTTTTTTCCATTGTAAAAACCTTGCGAGAGTAGCAGCACGGGCTCTGCAAGTCCATGGGTTCAATGGCACCTCCTTTGTTCTTCATTTGTGGCCGGTAACAGGTAAGGTTAAACGGGTTACCCTATCTTATATTCCATCGTAGAGCATATTTCTATGGCTATATTCCACATTTTTGCATTCCATTCATAGTTATTGGTTAATTCGTTTTGTAGTTGCGACTTGGAGGATACTTAGTTAATGATCCAGGTGGAATAGGCGAGTGACCACCAATATCCACCTGGATCAGTTAATGACTTCCTCTGCTTGAAAAAAGCTTTTTCAAATATTTTGGGTTCGATGTCTGCAGCTCGCCATGGGGATCTACATCACTTCAACAAGAGGGTTTGGCTATCCTCCTTTGGCGTGGTCGAAATAGGTAAGCTTTAATAGAGCAGTTCACTGTCTGATGAATGCAATGATCAATATTTTCTTGCCACGGGGTTTCTTCTCTTACTAAGCAAGTTTTCTTCTTTTCTGTCTCAAGCTTATGGCACTGACTCTGGTCGTAGACCTAAGGAGAGTTTTTCTTATTCAACGATGGTCTTTGCAGTAATATAATCAATTTATTTGTTAACTCCGGAATAAATTCCAAACCTTGACTCAAACTTGTCTGTGTAGGTATTCTTTTAACCTGTAACTTGTCTCTATGAAATATATTACGCGCGATTTTCCTTCACAGTTGGAAAATTCTCGCCTTACCTCTTCCAGGTACTTTTGGTTTACATTGAGGGTTTTCTAACATGAAGATTCTCTCTATTTTGGCTTAAAACCCTAAGTTGTGCGCGAGGAATTAAGTTATGAATTATCTTGTATTGTTATCCTCAATCCGCTACTGATCTGTCACTGTGATTAAGAGTTTACTCCAGCCTCTAGCTGGCTTAATGTATCATCTATTTCAATATTGTTTTGGGTGTATTCTGCCATGTACTTACTCACTAGTATTTACATGTTCGTAACTAGAGGTGTTCTCGATTATGTTATTCGATTTGGCTTTGATATACTGTTAAGTTATCAAATAATTGTGTTTTATTTTGAATTCTTCATTTTCTTATTTCAAGTTGTACATGAATTCGAGCAATGAATGATTTATTGCTCACATTCTATTTGTTTATAAATTATGGCTAATCGCTCTTTCATTCAGAATTTCCTTTTCCTGGGTTTCCATGTTTTCTATATAATTGATTACTCAATGTTTATCCAACTCTTATAGAAATATGGATTATCGTGTTGTTATCTTATTTATTTCGTCTAACATAATACTTGCATGATGTTCGCTTCCTATGTCAATGTAGTAGTTCTACTTATATGTTTTCTTAAATGACATAACAATTACAAATATCTCTTTTTCTGGGGTTTTCTATCCTATGCTCTTTATGTTTCCCTTGAAAGGGTCAGGTATTACAGTACAATCTGTTAGTTTTTTTCTTTAGAATAATAGTTCTGTGCTCTGATAGATTATATAAGTCTTTTATTTATACTCAGTATAATAAATATTTGTTTTCACAATCTGTTCCTCTTTTATAAATGTTAATATTTTCTTCAGTATAGGGCTTTAGTGATGTTTGGACCATCATTTTAACTGGGTTAACTTTGTGTAACCCATAGTCCGTGTATAGTCCTACTGTAGCTAGGAGTACGGACTGTACAATCTAGGGTTCCATCCCCGGATAGACTAACAATCCTTTCAATCGTTTTTCTAGTTTTCTTAGTTAATTTACAATTTCCCCACATATTTCCAACCTGTAGTATTCTTTATGTCATATCAGTTTTGTTTACTTCCTTAGAATTTCTTTACTCACACAGATGTCCTTTCCATGAACAATGAATTCAAGGCATTCTATAAAGAAATAAATTTTCTTATAGTAACTTAATTGAATAAATCTTTCTCTTCCATATACAATATTTTTTGTCTAATCTATGAACAAAATATACAGATACTTATCTACTGTTATTAATTCCATAGTTGCAGAGAAAAGCAATTATCTAACCAGAATTCATATCGACCCATTTATGTCTTTCTTAACACCAAGTTAAGTTACTTATCTCACTTTGGAAAGCTGGTTATAGCCTCCCAACCTTAAGAGAGGAAATTATGTCCTCAACTTCCCTCGTGCTCCTCACATGAGTAGGATTTAATTAGCAGTATTAGTGGAGTAGACCTCAAGACCCTCTATCCAGTCTTCTCTCCAGTTTCATGTTGTTGTTGGTCACTTTAATTGCTTATTGATTAAACAATCAAGTGCTACATAAATTGTCAACCCAGGGAAGTCTATTTATTTCAAAGGCAATCACACACTGTATATGCTCAATCTCAAAAGAAATGAAATGTTGTAGTAAAAATTACACTAATCACACATTGCTTCAACAAACTGAAGTCTACTTGAGTTACAGAAGAGACAATCTTTCTATTGCAGAAAATCATCAAAAGAATCTTAGATTACGTTAAAAAGACAACAATCTAGGAAAGGAAATCAATCTGCAAAAGGAAAGACCAATTATGCTATAACAGAGAACAAGACCCTATTCCCCAAGTAGGAATCTTCAGCACCTGTTTCTGATTACCAAGCTTTCACAAACTCATTCTGTAAACAATATTACCAATTAAAATAATCCACAATTACCTAGAAATGAATTGTATGAAAACAATGCAACCAGTAACGAAAACAGAGTTTCAGCAATAAATAACAGAGTTCCAATACTGCATAAGTGATTTCAGTAAACAAATTTTAACAAGGCATCAATGAAAAAGAACAGTTAACAAACTATGGAAATAAATGAGTGAATCTTGTGAAGAAGGTGGGCCCTTTCCTTCTCATAAGATTCCCTAGAGGAAGGAATTAGAACAAACTTTTATTCATCTGTCGAAGTACATATTACAAAGGATTCATGTTCCTTCTCTGTTCAAAATAAACCTCCCGTAGTCTCTAATTGTCTCTAATGTTGATGTCTCCTCTTTTTAAAGAGGAGACATCTATTACAATTGATTACATTATAGAAATCCTATTTTTAATCCAATCTGATCTCCTATACTGAAATAGGACCTTTCTGCTCTTCCATAGCAAAATTTTGTTAAAATGGTTACGATAGTACTGGCTTCAAGGTGCAGTTGTTATGGCCAGTGTAACAGCTTCCTTACTTATCTTTCCTGTTGCTATCGTGCCTGAAATACTGCTTCAAAATCGCAAGTCACGGGCTGCTTTAGCAACGGGATTTGCGTACTATGTTGACTGTTTTAGCAACGCAGTCTTCAGACAGCCATGATGGATTAGCTTTAGTCTTCAAGCGGTTTCAACAACGCGGTTCCAACAGTCGTGATAAACTAACTACAGTCTTCAAACTGTTTCAGCAACTATATATTTTTTATTAATGATTAAATATGAAAGTAATGTAAAATTACATGTAAAACAAGCTAAACATATAGTAAAGAGAAGAATGTTATATACCTTTGTAAAAATGGATGAAAGTGATAATATAAGCTTTAAATATGCACTATAAAAGAGTGAAATGATAGAAAAATGTATTGTCAAAATGGTACATTATGGGGTCCTAACATCCCCCCAACTAAAAGGGTTGCATGTCCTCAGGCAACTTTAGTATGAGTCAGTCCGAATACTGGCTTTTGGCATGCAAATTACTTAGGCAGTAGCTATGGAAGGTGTTGTCTGTCAAGGCTCTGAACCCTTGCAAATTTTGCAGTCTTTTCCAAGCTACTACTTCATCGTTGTTGGCCAACCTATGATGAGCATGATATTCCTCTACTGGCATCCATAAAATAGGAAAATGAAAGTGGTACCCTATCCACTTTTCAGCACATTGCTGAACACATCTGATGTAATTGGGTACTCTAGAGAATGTGATTTCAAGATTAGTGGGACTGAAAGGATTGTACTCCTGCTTCTTCTTAGAAGGTTGTTGCGAAAACATATTGTTTGCTCTTAAAGCAGCAGTTTCTTTGGCCCCGATAAAGTATTGACAGTCCTGAAGTACTGAAGCCTGTAATTGCTGTATATATTCAGTCATCCTTGGCTTATTCAAAAATTGATGATACTCTGCCACAAAGATGGCGGGGTTCTTCGGTTGTGGCCTTATCCAGAGAAGACGGTTGTCTTCATTATGCCTGGTTGCAAGAAAAGCAGTCTGCCATGTAATCTGATTAGCAAGGAAAGAGGCAAATGCCCTAATCTGAATGTCGCCAACAAGAGGGTTAATATTAATCTTTCTGTTTTCAGGGATGGCTTCATTGTGAAGGTACAACTCACATAGTAACTGCTGATCACTGGTGGAGGCTTCTGCAAATGTTTTCACAAACTGTTCGGATGTAAGCACCTCATGGGGTCTTCCATCTTTGACTGCATTCAACTGAAAGTAAACAAGGCGTTCTGAGAGAAATAAAGAGTAATTTAGTGATGGTTTCCTAGTAGCCAATCATTTTTGTACTAGTTCAAACATTAGGAGCAGTTTTCCTTTTAGCTCTTTATTCTGCTTCTTATGAGCCCTAGATTCCTGGAGTGTTTGCTCCAAGATCTCCCAGTTTGAATATATATGATTCGGCCATACTATTTTGTGTTGCTGCATGAATTTAGCTTGCGAAATGGCATATTATTTCTTCCATTTATTCATTATTTGTTGCTCATTCCATGGTTCAGTTTGTGTTCCAGTATTGCAAGTGGTAGGCTGAGGTATAGTTTGAGTAGCAGAATCAGTTACAGTAGGGCAGGATACTTGTACATCAACTTATTTTTCTAAAATTGTTGAAGGCCCTATTGGTTGTTGTGTAATAGTAGGGAATTCCTCTTTGACTGCAGAAGATGTATATGCTCCTAGCATTGGGACTTGAACTATCTTATATCCTGCTTGCTGATAGATGTTTCCACATTGGCTGCACATATATTCCTTATATGGATCATTTTCTTTATGTTTGTCTGCCATGGATGCTGAATGGGCCAGGGTATAAAAATTTAGCTCCCTATCATAGGCTTCCTTTGCTGTCGCCAGTGCTTGCTTATAGGTTTCCAATTCTGATCTTAGAAACTCATTTTCTTATAAAAGGGAAGCCAAAGTGACTGGGCTTTGTGTATCAGTTGCATTCTCAGGAGTTTCAGCTGTAGTTGGTTCTTGTGTGACAACTAGAGCTGGTTCCTTTGTGGCAGCTACTGAATAAGTAGTATCCTGGGTGTCTAGTTCTCATACATCGGCAGTTGGTTCTTGTGTGACAGCTACTTGTTCTATAGAAAATAATGTCAGATTACCCTGGGCATCTAGTTCTTGTGTTTCAGTGCCACAGGGTGAGACAGGTAATAATTCTTAGAAGGGTGGTGATGTGTGGAGTTTTAACAAAATGATTGCAGGATCAGGGGTAGTAGGAATGGTTGTTGCTTCAGAAGACGTCCTCATTCGTCTCCTAGGTAAGAAGGCAGAAAAAGTAGTAGTTTGATTTTTCCTTTTATGAGAGGGTTTTTCCCGAGGAGAAGGGCTATCAGAGGAGGTAGATACTTTGGTTTCAGCCCTTGTTTGTCTTTTTGGTAGGGAGGTGGTTGTGATTCACCTTTTCCTTTTATGAATAGAGGAAGATGGTGGTGTATCGGCCTGAGAGTCATCACTGGGAATATGGATAGTAGGATCAAATGATTCTGCTAAGTGGTGAGATGGACTTGAAGAAAGGTTAATTGGATTAGTTGGTTCTGTGGATGGCATTGGTGGAGGGTCAGGGATATTCTCTGGTTGTTGCTCATGGGAACATTCAGGAATTTCTTGAGGATTTTCAGCAGCTTCTTGAGGAATTTTAGCAGCTTGCTTAGGGTCTAGGGGTGGGTTGTTTAGAGGAGGGTTTTGTTGAGCAAAACCCCTCTGAATCAGTAGCTAAACAAGGCGGTGATGGGTGAGGGAAAGGAGTGGGAATTTTACCCGTCTATAATAATATGACATATTTCTAATGCATCCAAGTAAATAGTAAGGAATTTTCACTAGTCTACCATGTCGTAAATGGTTAATAAGACAAAATCATGCTGGTAGACTACCTGGTAGCGACCTTCACAAGTGAGGTAATGTTTGACGAATTCAACAACTTTCGGCCAAGGAGGCGGAAATGAGTGGAGTCCGATACCCCAACCTTTAAGCTCGACTTGTTCTTTTGGCAGAAGAAAGTTCTGTTGTGCATTCAAAATGATATGCTTTCGACTAAACCATTGAGTACCGGTGACTGACAGACTTGAAGCTTGTGCTATGTCGCCCTCTGAGACTGGAGTTCGGACTCCCTGGATAGTAGAATGATCTTCCTGAAGATTTTGTGCAAATTCAAGGACCTGTTGTGGATCAAACTCTTGAAGTCTATGAAAATATCCTACCCAGCCTGCCTGCTGAAAAATATGATACACCTCTGAGAATAATTAAAGCAGAGCTATCGAGCTGGGCTCATGTCGAATAGCAGGTCTTCCCATAGTTAACCAGATTTGGTAAAATGCACAGTCAAAGAGCGAAGTTATCAGACTTTGAATAGAGTAAAATTTGCGAATGAGAACATGGAGTAAAGGGAGGGTATTGCATTTGGTTAAAGGGAGGGTAATTTTCTTGACTAAAAGGAGGATAATTGTTTCAACGATTCGAAGATGTAAATGGCATATTAGAGTTCATACCTTGTCCTCGTGGTTTCCATTGCCTTCTCTGTGTCAGCAGATAAACTGCTTCAGCTTCTTCTTCGGTTGGTTGCAATGCTGCTTTTATTCCTAGTAAAGAAGGGCATTGTTGTGTTTCATGATCTTTCTCACAAAGGGTGAAAATTGGCACCTTGTCCAATGAGCATTCCCTTAGTGGGTGTTTATCTTTGCATTTGGGGCAAAAGACAACCAAAGCTGCTTCTGCTTCGGCTTGTTTCTTCTTAACCTGCAAGGTGTCAATCTGTGAAGCAAAAGAACTAAACATTTCAGTTTTAAATTCTTTAAGTAAATTACCTATTTCGGCTCTTGTTGCTCCTCCACTGGCTGATTTTTGAACTTTTGAATATGTGGTATCTCTGTTGTTTGACTTGTTTCTTGCAGCTCCTCTTGAACATCTTTTACAGAGGTTAACAATTTCATCATATGATTCTTTAGATATATCCCCTTTACCAAGCATATTTAGCATATCTAGACAGTCATCCCTCACCCCTTTCAGTAATTTTTTTTTAAGAATATCTTTACTTACATCAGGATGATTAGATCTCTGCAAGTTGTATTGTAATCTTTCCACAAAGTCCTCCAGATTTTCATCCTCCTTTTGTACCATCTTAAATATTTCCTCTCTTTTCTCTCTTGTCCGGGAGTAGTCTTGATATTTAAGCAGAAACTTCTGTTTCGTCTATTCCCATGTTGTGATTACATGGCCTCCAAGACTCATGAACCACATTAATGCATTTCATTTTAATGTTGCTGGAAATAGCTTCAACTTCTGGGCATTAGTAACATAATCATAACTTCTGCATAATATATCAAATTCAAAAAGAAATTCATCAGGATCTTCAGAAGATAAACCATGGAATTTAGGTAAGGTTGAAAGTGGGATATTCTTCATGGGAGTTGCTCCTCTAGGGAGATCACCAATAGGAAATCCCAAGGTAGAGAGAGAATTCTCATCTTTTCCCTCTCCTTCAAGATCTACTTGTCCTTCGCCAAATAATCCTTCATTGTTTCCTTCCATTGTTTGATCTCCTACTGCACTTGCTCGATCCTCAATGTTTTCTACTAGCTCCTCAATGTTTTCCGCTGGCTTTTCAATATTTCCTGCCAGTTCCTCAACGTGTTCTGTTGGCTCTTCAATTCTTTCTAATGGCTCTTCAACACTTTCTACTGGTTCTTCAACATTTCCTGTTGGTTCTTCAACACTTGCTGCTGGTTCCTCAATGTTCTCAGGGCTCACAACTTCTTCTGTTTCATAATTTGATTGATGGGAGTGTTGAGGCTTTGCCCTTCGAGAGCTTAGTCTCTGTGAAGATTCAAATTTTGATACGATCTCGTCAATAAAGGTCTTTCTTCCTCCCTTTCATTTGCCCTTGCCACCTGTAGGGTTAGTTTTCTTGGGGGCTCTGCGTCCTCTCATGCAATCTGTACATCTGAAAGAAAAACATCAATGCTTTTGAAATATATAATTTCCTTCCTCGGCAACGGTGCCAAAATGTTGGTCACTTTAATTGCTTATTGATTAAACAATCAAGTGCTACATAAATTGTCAACCCAGGGAAGTCGGTTTATTTCAAAGGCAATCACACACTGTATATGCTCAATCTCAAAAGCAATGAAATGTTGTAATAAAAACTACACTAATCACACCTTACTTCAACAAACTGAAGTCTACTTGAGTTACAACAGAGACAATCTTTCTATTGCAGACAATCATCAAAAGAACCCTGGATTACATTAAAAAGACAACAATCTAGGAAAGGAAATCAATCTGCAAAATGAAAGACCAATTATGCAATAACAGAGAACAGGACCCTATTCCCCAAGTAGGAATCTTCAGCACCTATTTCTAATTACCAAGCTTTCACAAACTCATTCTGTAAACAAGATTACCAATTAAAATAATCCACAATTACCTAGGAATGAATTGTATGAAAACAATGCAACAAGTAACAGAAACAGAGTTTCATCAATAAATAACAGAATTCCAATACTGCATAAGTTATTTTAGCAAATAGAGTTTAACAAGGCATAAATGAAAAAGAATAGTTAACAAACTACAGAAATAAATGGGTGAATCTTGTGAAGAAGGCGGGCCCTTTCCTTCTCACAAGATTCCCCAGAGGAAGGAATTAAAATGAAATGCTCAGAACAAACTTTTATTCATCTATTGAAAGTACATATTATAAAGGATTCATGTTCCTTCTCTGTTCAAAATAAACCTCCCGTAGTCTCTAATTGTCTCTAATGCTGATGCCTCCTATTTTTAAAGAGGAGACATCTATTACAATTGAATACATTATAGAAATCCTATTTTTAATCCAATCTAATCTCCTATACTGAAATAGGACCTTTCTTTTCTTCCATAGCAAAATGTTGTTACAATGGTTACGATAGTACTGGCTTCAAGGTGCAGTTGTCACGGCCAGTGTAACAGCTTCCTTACATATCTTTCCCGTTGCTATCGTGCTTGAAATACTGCTTCAAAATCGCAAATTGTGGGCTATTTTAGCAACAAGATTTTCATATTATGTTGACTATTTCAGCGACGTGGTCTTCAGACAGCCATGATGGATTAGCTTTAGTCTTCAAACGATTTCAACAACCCGGTTCCAACAGTCATGATAAATTAACTACAGTCTTCAAACTGTTTGAGCAACTATATATTTTCGATTAATGATTAAATATGAAAGTAATGTAAAATTACATGTAAAACAAGTTAAACATATAGTAAAGAGAAGAATGTTATATACCTTTGGAAGAATGGATGAAAGTGATAATATAAGCTTTAAATATGGACTGGAAAAGAGTGAAATTATAGCAAAATGTATGGTCAAAATGGTACATTATGGGGTCCTAACAGTTGCGGAGTTCAATTGGCTCCAACTAGCTCTGGATAACTCTCACCCTCAAGCCTTCTAGATCTCATCTTATTTCACGTAACCCCTTTTCCTCACCGGGATTTCCTTTTTATCCTGTTGGCATTCCAGACATTTATTCAAGTATTCAGCAATATTTTTACGCATACCATGCCAAAATTAAGCTTTCTTAATTGTCGTTAGTATTTTTTGGTAACCAAGGTGTCCAGAATAAGTGCTTCGATGATACTCATCCAAGGTCAACTATTTTAAACTCACATGATTTGGGATGCATATCTTTCTCTGGAAGTCGAAAGATGCTCATTATTAATCTTATTATCTCATTGCCTTTTCTAATTTTCTACTTCATATGCTTGCTGCGATAAGAATTGATATTCAAGATCTTTTGTCACTACCTCTCTTACCTGCTCCTAGAACTTAAATTCTACATGGTTAAAGTAGAGTTCATACAGATAATGTAATTAACTACTTAAGGCATCAACAATGTAATTACTTAATTAAAATTTGAGACTATTTGAAATTATTTCATCTTCATTTTGTTTTTAGCACCTTATCCCTATCCTTTAGGTTAAATTATATGGAGTTAGTTATAAAATTTTTAATTTTCATTTTAAAGATAATAAATTTATTGTTATTTATTAATACCAAGTAATTTCTAGAATTGTTTGACAAATAAAAATGCTAGCAAATTTAACACTTTAACGTGAAGTAAGGAGGGTTTTAGATTTGTTTCTTAGTTAAAGAGTTTAGGTGTGGTGGAAATATATCTTGTTTAGGTGTATTAAGTTTGGTATCAAGATCATAGTTACTTGCATTCTTAGAAGGTTCTTAGGCATGGAAAACAAGCATTTTACTTTTTCTCAAAAGTTCCAGAAAGAACTTGGATAGCTTTATTAAAGAGTTTCTTTGATTTCTTTTAATATAATTTAAACTATAAATATTTTTTATTTTCAAGTGTTTAATTTTTGAGATTTTTCATAGTTTAATATAATTTAAATTTTAAAATATTTTGTATTTGTATTTTTTTTAAGTTAATAATACTAATATTATATTTCCCAAATTATAAATATTTATCATTAATATTAATTTATTACAAATATAATATAGATATATTTTATTAAACTTTATAAAGGATACAACATTATAAATAATAAAAATATAATATAAACATATCTTATTATTAATGTTTATATCCTTGACGGAAGTAGGAGGTCGGACAACTCTTCTATAATGTTTCCCGGTGCTCCGATTCTCTCACTCATACAACTTCCCGGTGCTTCGGTATTGTCGTGCACGAAGTCAGAGGTCGGACAGTTCTCCTATAATCTTTAGGACAGTTCTCAGATAGGTGCAGGAAATGCCGAATGCGCAATAAAGCTTCACACATCTTTAACACCAATAGCCTGCGACCATTTTGGTATGACTTAATTGAAATGACTCCGTTAAAACTTAAGTCTGAAATCACTTAAGTGAAATGAGTGAATTAAAACTGTTCACGCCATCTGATCGTTCAGATCTGTCTATGCCTAACGGCCCAGATTTGATTAAACGGTTCAGATTGTTCAGATTGGCCAGATTGGACGGCCAGATTTGATTAGATTGGACGGTTCAGATTGTTCAGATTGGCCAGATTGGACGGCCAGATTTGATTTGATTAGATTGGACGGTCCAGATCTGCCAATAATCCAACAGTCTAGATCGGACGGACCAGATCTGACAAGATTTGATGGTTCAAATCTGCCAATTATCGGACGGTCAAGATCCTCCAGATCGCACGGCTCAGGTTTGCCAGATCAAACGAGCCAAATTTGCGTGATCCCACCGCGGAGATCTGCCTCTGTTTTTTATTATGTGCTTTGTAGTTATGGGAAGAGAGAATAGAAAATTCCAAATGGTGAATTGCCCATTCTCTGCAATGCAGAGCAGAAACAACAGTCTCATCTTTTCGAGTCATAACAAATTCTTCTATTTTGCCGAAAGTAGAAATATTTGTTATCTCTTGAAAAAATGAGAGCTAGACTTTGTTACAAAAAATAGCAGTTGCAGTTGCAGTGAAGTTGAAGTCATCAATGGTAAATCGCGAAAGAGCAGTTGCAGTTGCAGTGAAGTCATCAATGGCAACACAAGTTGCAGTTGCATGCAGAGAATTGTCCATTCTCTGCAATGCAGAGCAGAAACAACAACAGTCTCAGTTTCATCTTTTCAAGTCATAACAAGTTTTTCTATTTTTCCGTTTCCTTAAGATTGAGAAAGTAGAAAAAACTGGTTATCGCTTGAAAAAATGAGAGCTAGACTTTGTTAGAAAAAATGAATGCTTCTCCTGTCTGCTAAATCGCGAAAGAGCATGTGAAGTCATCAATGGCAACCCAAGTTGCAGTTGAATGCAAGATGGTTCCAGAGTGTACTTTTTACACAGTATGTGTAAATTAATCACTCGAGTATACGTTTTTTTAATAGATTCGATAAATTTTAAGAATTTGGTTACCGTATCTCCTTATGGACGTTGGAGATTTGGTAAAATAATTTCACATTTATGGTCCACGGAACCCTTGAAGGCTTCATATTTCTTAGATGGGTTCACGAAATACCTATTGATAACTATTTTTTTTTAAATTAAATGCTAATCTCCTTAATACACGTTGCAGGGTCATGAATGTGTTAATAAAAAGCTTCATCATTACAACTTGGAAGTCAACTGTCACGCAGACGATAATAAAAAAGACATTCTTATAACTTGGGAGTCATGGAATTAAAATGGGAAACTTTCGAGTCATTCGATAATAAAAGGGAAAGGGTTTAGGGTTTTAAGTTTGTATTATTATTAAATTTAGATTTTATTATTGTTATTATTATTATAAATTTTAATGTAGTTAGATAGTTTATTATCTGTGTTTATATTTTAATGTAGTTCTAGTTTATTACGTGTGGTTAAGTTTTCATATTTTATTATGTTCTAATTATATATATATATATATATGTGTGTGTTTTATTATAATTATTATTATTTTTAATTTAATATGATAAGTTTTATTATTATTTTGTTTAGGTTTAAGTTTTTTTTTTTTTTTACATGAAGTTACTTTTGTAATAACTTTGTTTTTAGGTTAGCTGTAATTGTTATATTAAAATAATGTTTCATAATATTATTAGTTATTATTTTAACATAGTTTTAATATGGTGTGTTATTAGAAACATGTAATATAATATAATAATGTTATTTTTCGCATCAATAATAATAATAATATTCATATTCATATCATTAATAATAATACTAATGTAAATAATATCCTCACTTCTACCTTCATATTTTGACAAGTATGCAAATTTTAACAATGGTGCTAATTTTGTTGTTGTCGGAGCCATTGCCTTCGATGCTTCTTTCTTTGCAGAGAAGCACATTGAACCAGTTTTTAAGGAATTAAGGAGGACCTGATTGTGGGAAGCAAAGATAATATCCAAAATACTATTATCTCCAAGTTTAAAGACGAGCTATGGGAGGATCAGGAGCTGGAGGGTAAAAGGAAGATAAGATACTGTAAGGAGGTGATCAACCCATTTAGTTAGCCTATTTAGGTGATATGTTGGACTTGATGAAGATGTACTCTCACCAAGCTTTAAAAAAAAAATGCACAAAATCGAACAAATAAAGTCGAAGGGAAATGAAAATCCTAAAGAAAATTTTAGATTTGTTTCTTAGTTAAAAGGTTCAGGTGGTTAGAAATATGCCTTGTTTAGATGTATTAAGCTCGATAACAAGAAGGTTCTTATGAATGGAGAACAAACATTTTACCTCTTCTCAAAAGTACAAAAAATACATTGGATAATTTCGTTAAAGTGTTTCTTTGATTTCTTTTAATTTAATTTAAATTATAGATATCTTACATTTTTTATTTTTTAAATGTTTAATTTTTGGAATTTTTCCAATTTAATATCATTTAAACTAAAATATTTTAATTAAATTAAAAATATTTTATATTTGTATTTTTAATGTCTAAAATCAATTATATTATAATATTTAATTTAATTATACTCATATCTTATTTCCCAAATTACAAAATTTTACTATTAATATTAACATTAATTTATTATTTATTACAAATATAATATAAATATATTTTATGAAGCTTTATAGAATTATATTTTATGAACTTTTATAGATTACAAAAAAATGCACCAGTAATACAAATATAATATAAATATATTTTATTATTTTCTATAGATTATGCAAAAATATTTCATACATATATGTTATGCTTATGAATATAACATGAACAAAGTTCAATAAATAACTAATATGAATAAATTCTAACAAAATATAGCTCTCATTTTTTCAAAAATAAGAAGTTTTTGTATTTCCTCAAACTTCAAGAAGCAGGTTAACATTCCAAGATCTGGCCAACTAGAAAAAAAAACTTAGTAAAGCTTGAAAAATTAAACTGTTGTTTCTGCATAGCAAAAATGGAGAATTCTTTGGCCTTATTACTCTTGGATTTTCTATTCTTTTGATCTCTAATTTCACTCTTCCCATTACTGCAGCAGCCAATAATAAAAAACCCCGAGCTACTTTTATAACTCTTTTGAGAGCAGTTCCCAAGTTAGCCATGTGATATATATTCACACTTGTGTGATAAGGATTTCTATGCCACTGCGGAATGGTTCTTCTATAATCTTTCTCAGCGCCCTGACCTTTTAGGCAATACATATTTTTTCAATTTATAGGTTATTAAATATTGGTGGGCATTATATGCTCACAGTTAGATTTAAAAAAATTTAAATCTAACGGTGGGTATATAGCCCACCAGTGTTCGTTGACCTTTTCATGAGGACAACTGAAACGACTCCTTTGTTGAAAAGATTGTAAAATAAGAATTATACAATATGAAGAATTTACTTTAGGGCTTCACTTTTTAACACTTTTCAACACTTTATCTCCCAAAATAATTGTTACCTTCTATTTACATTTATGAGTATTATTTTATTTGAGATTAACTCCCTTACCGAATAGATAAATGATGGCATACAAATTTATTTGAACTTAAAATTCTCTAACATAACCTAACCTAATGGTGTGAACCTAAGAAAAGTTTAGATGCACTTTTATCTTCATTTAAGCTTAGCTTAGTGTTTGTGGAGTAACATCCATTCAGGTTGGTGGTGGTTAACGTGTCAATAAAATGAAATCAAGTTTAGAAATAAACGTTTGAAATAAAGTAAATAGGAGAGATTTATGTTGTTTTGTCAATAGTAACTCATTTAGATAGGTTGTGGTCAAATAAAAAATGCTTGCAATTTTCCAACCAAGGCATTACTAAAAACAAATGAAATAAAGTTTGAAATAAGGTAAATAGGAGAAATTTATATTGTTTTGTGAATAGTAAGTAATTTAGATAGGTTGTGGTAAAATAAAAAGTTCTTACAATTTTTCAACAAAGGCATTACTAAAAACTAATGAAAGCGTTAAATATGGACTATCAATAAAGGAATAGGTTATATTAAATTTCAACTTTCCATATTGTTGTTGAGTAAGCCATAAAAATTGATCAATATGATCATATTTCTAACAAATGATTTATTTATGTAAGTTTTTTTTTTCTTAAATAGGTTTATTAAAAAAAAACTAATAGTAAGTTGTATATACACTAACATTTACATATAAATCAATGTTTTTTAAGAATGGGAAAGTTATGTGCTTGTCTTAATTTTCTTAAAAAATTTGAAATTTGGAAATGGTTACTTATCTAGATGCTTGTGATTACATAATGTGATCACCAACTGGATTCTCTTCCAACACATAAAGTGAGGAAAAATTCGATCCTCTTCCAACAAACAACTTACCGAAACAACCAGCCTGAGTGTGGTCAGCCAACCAAATCCCAAAAAAGGTTTCACCACATGTATTTTTTTTAATTACTTCTTTTAGTATGATCGAACATGGTCAACCAACATCTACCATCATCAGGATGGTTGAATGGTCGAACATAGTTAGTGTGACAACCCCATACTAATTCCCCTTCATTGTATTCATTTAATATATTTTTGATTAAATTAAAATTCTCGAGAATTAGGACACAGATTCCAGAGTTTGAGGAAGGAAGTTGCTTGTGATTTGAAGGAGGCTTGGAATTTTTTATGAGAAGCTATCAATGACTCATAGGTATGCTTTAAATTGGAATGATTGCATAGCTAATCTACCTAGGAAGAATGACAGAATAGCCATGGCTCCCTTGGTTAAATCCATAAAGTAGAGAGGAAAAAATTTAAGGAAGATGCGACGAGTTAGGACAATTGAAGTCAACCACCAAGAGGGTGGGGAAGAGAGATGACACAACAACATCCCCTACCACCACAGAAAAAAACAAAAATAACCATGGAAGAGAAGGAAAGGGCAACAAAATTTTCTACCCACATAACCAACAAACAGTTGCAACTTGGTAAATGGACGATGATCACACTCTGCGAAGAGGGAAAAAAAATGTAGGTTGCTCTTAGACGGGAAGACACTCCACGCACTACAAGGAAGGGAGCATATATGTAGAGAGCACCCTCATGTATTGACATAAGACTGCCATTGTCATAGAGAAACAGACGAAGAGAGCAAACAAAGTGCACAACTAAGTAAGAAAGAGAGCAGAAAAACTTTGTGGTTCTATAAAAACATAGGGGAGTAGAGTCATCCTTTGGTTGAGATTTGGGAGGTGGAAAAACCACTCTCAGGTGAGGAAAGTAGTCTCTACATTCCCTGTAAGACTAGAGGGTGGATATGGTTGTCTCTAGATTCCCTTGACAACTTAGGCGAAGGCATATTCCTTGGATTCTTGGTAGGAGAGTTCTTTATCCCCCTCTCCTTGTTTTCTTGGTTTTTATTGAGAACTATGGATATCCTTGTTGATTTGAGGTGGAGGTATAGCCTATGGATTCCCTTGTTGATTTTGGGGTGAAGGTGGTGGACCTATGGATTCTCTCTTATACATGGACAACATGAAGTAGCTAGTGGGTGGACGTGGATGGTCCTCCGAAGTCCCCGTTTTGACTAGAAAAAATTATTTAACCTTAATAAACTATCCTCAAGTTCTGGAATTTGGCTTGGGGGTGAAAACTGCAATAACTAATTGGTTACAACCCATATATGGTTAGGTGGGGAGTTGTAGTGCCAATCCGATATGCTATATCCTTCATAATAAGATAAGTATTTCTTATGAGTTATACGCTAGTGAATGCAATAAATTAATAATATGTCATTTACACGCTGTTGAATGCATGTAATACTTTGTTTCCTATAAGAATGGGAATCTTGCCTGCCTGTGTAAAGTATGAGAAACATTTTGAGTTCCTACAGTTTCTTATTGTCTATTTGATACTGAGGAGTGTTAATTTCCTATATGAGGGTGCATTGCTAATCCTCTATGCAACAAACAAGGAATGGTTAAATTCTTGTGTAATTGAGGTGCTTACGAGTGAATTGATACAAGTTAATGTGTTGGTTTAATACCTATAATATATTGAGGAAAATTGATTGATATATAATTCCCAATTATGTGCTATGTCTACCGAATGGTTCCCCCTAGAGAATTGAAATATCTATGTCCACTTACGACTTGTGTTTGAAATTTCTTATGCTTGTTTAATGTGTTGATTTAGTGTCGTTTGTAAAAATGAACATTCTTTCTTTAAGAGCATTGATATGGAATGTTTCTGGATACCTATGTTAAATTAAGCATGATTTTATTCTAGATGGCTTGTATGCATGGAATATTTGAATCGTGTAAGTTCTTGATTAGAATTATGGTCCATGTATCTGAATATCAAGAGATGGGTGAATCTCTGTAATGATTAATACTCAATTGAAAGAATGTCTAAATGTGTTTTCTTTCTAAATCGGTGAGCCTAGGAAGACTTGGGATTTTACACAGGGTAATGTGCAACTTTACTGCCTGCGTTACTATTGAGGAATGTTAAAATCCCTATGTGATTAAATCGTATTGAGCATTGTGTAAATGAAAAGGAATTGTTGATCCCTAAAGGTTGATATATTCGTCCTTGTTTATGCTCTATATATTGTTATTATTTGTTGGAAATAGAGGTGATAATTTCTTAATTTAATATTTCAGAGTAGTTTGCTCCTATATTTGTCCCGAGAATTTAAATTAGACTATATGGCCATGTATAGAAGAGATACACAAATAGTAAGCTACTGGAAGTGAAAAGATGCAACAATGGCTAGACAGAAACAATGTAGGATCCGAAACGTCCAAAAACCTAACCCTAGGAGATGAAGCGCCAAAACTGTGGGCCCCGTTTGGGTAAATTGGTGTTTCAACTTCCCGGGGACGTAACTTTGGCATACAATCTCCGTTTGACGCGTATGATACATCATTATAAATATCTATCCGAGGACTACAATTATTGCTAAAAATATCAATTTTTAAACAGAATCATTTACGCCGCAAAAACGATTCCCAAAAAATGTCGTTTAGGGCCTCAAAATGGCTCCAGAAGTTGAGGACCCGAAAAACTCCTAAAAATAGTAAGTTATGCTGCAACTTGAAAACGGAAAGAACTGATTGTGGGGTTTCAAATGGAATAGGTGGGTGGCCACCAATATCCACCTAGATCATTAAGGTCCCAAAATGGCTCCGTGAGTGGAGGACCCGAAAACCTGCTAAAAATAGTAAGCTGCTGGAAGTGAAAAGCTGCAAGAATTGATGTCGCAGGTCCAAATGGAATAGGTGGGAGGCCACCGATATCCACCTGGATCATTCCTCCCTACTAGGGAAGCAATGGTCTCCATTGCATTAAGTTCCTCCATATCAAATTACCAACTTGGTATTGTTGGATCATCCAGATGTTTAGACCATTGCAGACGTACTATATGTAGATGTGCCGTCAGTGGGCGGCTGCTGAAGGATCTGGTAAAATTTATCCATCATCGTGTTCCTCTGTTTCTCGAGGGCCTCCCCGAGCAAGATTTTGATAGGACTTCCTACTCCCTCGTCTTTCTTTCCTTCCACCATGGGGGGTCGTTGGGGTTGGAGAGGCTCATCTTGGAAGGGTGCAACCAGATTGAGCTCAAACTCCTTATACCCTGACCGCATTGGGGACATGCAAAGAAAAATATAAAAAGAGCAGACTCGCTCTGATATCACTGATCTGGATTTTTACAAGAACGCAACAGAATACAGAAATACCCATAAACATAGAGATGCAACAGAAATGATGCTTCATTTTATTAATAAAATAATGACTGAAATAAGCTTACAAACATAATGGAAGCAAGCTAGGGTGCCAGCAGCATATCTCTGAGAAGCGATGTGGCGTACGTGGGCCTCTGAACTGTGCTACATTGAGGCTCGAAGGCCTGTAACAGACATAATAGAAATAGATAAGCTAGGTTACTGGTAGCGCATCCCTTAGAAGAGATGTGATGGCTAGCAACCCCCTAAACTATGTTACAATGAGGCTCAAGGGCCTATTTAATGTTGAGAAGCAATGTAGAATCCGAAACATCCAAAACCGTAACCCTAGGATATGAAGTGCCAAAACTGTGGGCCCCGTTTGGGTAAATTGGTGTTTCAACTTCTCGGGAACGTAACTTCGACATAAAATCTTCGTTTGACGCGTATGATACATCGTTAGAAATATCTACCCAAGGACTACAATTGTTGCCGCAAATATCATTTTTCCAACGGAATCATATATGTTAGACAAATGATGACCAAAAAATGTCGTTTAGGGCCTCAAAATGGCTCCGAAAGTTCAAGACCCGAAAAACTGCTAAAAATAGTAAGTTATTCTGCAACTTGAAAACATAATGACCTGACGGGGGGGGGTTAAAATGGAATAGGTGAGTGGCCACCAATATCCAACTGGATCATTGAGCCCCAAAAATGGCTCCGGGTGTGGAGGACCTGAAAACCTGCTAAAAATAGTAAGTTGCTAGAAGTGAAAAGCTGCACGAATTTATGTCATAGGTCCAAATGGAATAGGTGGGCAACTACTGATATCCCCCTGGATCATTCCTCACTCCTTACGAAGCAATGGTCTCCATTGCGTTAAGTTCCTCCATGGGCGAGGGGGTGGGGGGGTGGGGGAGAATTATGCTTAACTTGGCCCCAAAATAGCTCCGGGAGTGGAGGACCCAAAAACCTGCTAAAAATAGTAAGTTGTTGGAAGTGAAAAGATGCAAGAATTGATATCACAAGTCCAAATGGAATAGGTGGGCGGCCATGGATATCCATTGTGTTAAGTTCCTCCATGGGGGGGGGGATTCTGCTGAACTTGGTATTAGATTTGTCTAGGACGTCACAGACTTGTTGGGAGACATGCTAGATGTAGATGTGCCGCCGGTGGGCCGCTGTTGAAGGATCTGGGAAGTTGTATCCATCATCGCGTTCCTTTGTTTCTCGAGGGCCTCCTCGAGCAAGATTTTGACAGGATCTCCTGCTCCCTCGTCTTTCTTTCTTTACGGCATGGGGGGTCTTTGGGGTTGGCGAGATTGATTTTGGAAGGGTGCAACCAGATCAAGCTCGAACTCCTTATACCCTGACCGTGTTGGGAACATGCAAATAATTACAGAGAAAGAGCAGACCTGCTCTGATACCACTAATCCGGATTTATGCAGGAACGCAACAGAATATAGAAATACCCATAAACATAGAGATGCAGTGACTGAAATGAGCTTATAAACATAACGGAAGCAAGATAGGGCACTGACAGCGTATCTCTAAGAAGAGATGTGACGCACGTAAGCCTCTGAACTATGCTACATTAAGGCTTGAAGGCCTATTACAGGCATAATGGAAATAGATGAGCTAGAGTACTGGCAGTGTATCCTGGAGAAGAGATGTGATGGCTACTAGCCCCCTGAACTATGTTACAATGAGGCTCGAGGGCCTATTTATTGTTGAGAAACAATGTAGAATCCGAAACGTCCAAAAACCTAACCCTAGGAGATGAAGCGCCAAAACTGTGGGCCCCGTTTCGGTAAATTGGTATTTCAACTTCTCGGGGACGTAATTTCGGCATACAATCTCCATTTGATGCGTATGATACATCGTTAGAAATAGCTATCTGAGGACTACAATTGTTGTCGCAAATATCAATTTTCAAATGGAAACATATATGTTGGACAAACGATGCCCAAGAAATGTCGTTTAGTGCCTCAAAATGGCTCCGGAAGGTGAGGACCCGAAAAACTGCTAAAAATAGTAAGTTGTGCTGCAACTTGAAAACAGAAAGAACTGATGGTGGGGGTTCAAATGGAATAGGTGGGTGGCCACCAATATCCACCTGGATCATTAAGGCCCCAAAACAGCTCCGAGAGTGGAGGACCCAAAAACCTGCTAAAAACATTAAGCTGCTGGAAGTGAAAAGATGTAAGAATTAATGTCGCGGGTCCAAATGGAATAAGTGGGCGGCCACTGATATCCACCTAGATCATTCCTCCCTCCTTAGGAAGCAATGGTCTCCATTGCAATAAGTTCCTCCATGGGGGGGGGGGAATTCTGCTGAACTTGGTATTGGATTTGTCCAGGATGTCGTAGACCTGTTGGTAGACATGCTCGATGTAGATGTGCCACCGGTGGGTAGCCGTTGAAGGATCTAGGGAATTTTCTTCCATCATCGTGTTCCTCTGTTTCTTGAGGGCCTCCCCGAGCAAGATTTTGATAGGATCTCTTGCTCCCTCGTCTTTCTTTCCTTCGTCCATGGGGGGTCATTGGGGTTGGAGAGGCTAACCTTTGAAGGGTGCAACCAGATCAAGCTTGAACTCCTTATACCCTGACTACATTGGGGACATGCTAAGAAAAACAGAGAAAGAACAGACCCGCTCTGATACCATTGATCCGGATTTATGCAGTAATGCAACAGAATATAGAAATACCAAGAAACATAGAGATGCAACGGAAATGATGCTTCATTTTATTAATAAAAGAATGACTGAAATAAGCTTACAAACATAATGGAAGCAAGCTAGGGTGTTGGTAGCATATCTCTGAGAAGGGATGTGGCGTACGCGGGGCTCTGAACTGTGCTACATTGAGGCTCGAAGGCCTATTATAGACATAATGGAAATAGATGAGCTAGGGTACTTGCAGCGTATCCCTCAGAAGAGATGTGATGGCTACCAGCCTGCTGAAATGTGTTACAATGAGGCTCGAGGGCCTATTTATTGTTGAGAAACAACGTAGAATCCAAAACGTCTAAAAACCTAACCCTAGGAGATGAAGCGCCAAAACTATGGGCCCCGTTTGTGTAAATTGATGTTTCAACATCCTGGGGACGTCTCTTCGGCATACAATCTCCGTTTGACGCGTATGATACATCGTTAGAAAGATCTATCCAAGGACTACAATTGTTGCTGTAAATATTATTTTTTGAATGGAACCATTTATGCTATACAAACAATGCCCAAAAAATGTCGTTTAGGGCCTCAAAACGACTCTAGAGGTTCAGGACCCAAAAAACTGCTAAAAATAGTAAGTTATGCTGCAACTTGAAAATGGAAAGAAATAATGGTGGGGGTTCAAATGGAATAGGTGGGTGGCCACCAATATCCACCTGGATCGTTAAGGCCCCAAAAACGGCTCTGGGAGTGGAGGACCTTCAAAGGGAATAGGTGGGTGGCCACCAATATCCCCCTGGATCATTACTCCTTCCTTAGGAAGCATTGGTCTCCATTGCGTTAAGTTCCTCCATGGGGGGGGGGGGCAAATTCTGATGAACTTGGCCTTGGATTTGTTCAGGATGTCGCGGATCTATTGGAAGACATGTTGGATGTAGATGTGTGCTGCTGGTGGGCAACCGTTGAAGGATCTGGGAAAATTTATCCATCATTGCGTTCCTCTGTTTCTCGAGGGCCTCCTCGAACAATATTTTGATAGGATCTCCTGCTCCCTCATCTTTCTTTCCTTCCGCAATGGGGGGTCGTCGGGGTTTGCGAGGCTGATATTGCGACGTGTTAACCAAATCGAGCTCAAACTCCTTATACCCTGATCACGTTGGGGACATGCAAAGAAAAACAGAGAAAGAGCAGACCTGCTTCGATACTAGTGATTCGGATTTTATGCAGGAACGCAATAGAATACAGATATAACCATATATACAGAGATGCGGGGGAAATAATGCTTCATTAATGACTGAAATAAGCTTACAAACATAATGGAAACAAGCTAGGGCGTTGGTAGCATATCTCTGAGAAGAGATGTAGCATATGCAGGCCTTTGAACTATGCTACATCAAGGCTCTAAGGCCTATTACCACTAGAAAATTTGGCGGAAATTCCGACGGCCAATTCGTCGCTATTCCGACACATAGTCGTCGCAAGAGCGACAGTTCGAGGGCGGACAAACCGTGCTTTGTCATGCCGTCGCAGTTCCGACGCATGTAAAAAGTGTCGCACTATCGACACTTCTTCCGTCGCTTCCGAACAAGCGTCACTCTTCCGACGTCTCACAAACCGTCGCGTCTCCGACGTTTGTAAATTGTCGCACTTCCGATGAAATGTGGTTCGACGTTTGGAACGTCGCTCTTCCGACGCCTGTAAACCGTCGTAATTCCGACCCAACATGGTCCGACGTTTTGGACGTCGCTCTTCCGACATCTGTAAGATGTCGCAATGCCGACGATATGTGGTCTGACGTTTAGAACGTCGCTCTTTCGACGTTTGTAATCTGTCGCAATTCCGACGATATGTGGTCCGACGTTTGTAACGTCGCTCTTCCGACGTTTGTAATCTGTCGCAATTCCGACGAAATGTGGTCCGACGTTTTCATACTGTCTCTCTTCCGACGTTTCTAGGTTGTCGCAGTTCCGACGTCTACAAGGCGTCGGTAGACCGACGGAGGGTTCAATTTAAAAAAAAAAAATTGAAACTTTAAAAGACGAGAAACGTTGTTTTGAATATATTATATGAAGTAAAACAGTCCATGAAAGTGAAATAACAGTATGTAGAATAGTAAAGCAACAGATAGAGTACCGACGTCCATTGTTCCAAATACAAATTAAAGTACCCAAAACCCTGCAACAGAGAAAAAAGCTAATCATGTGAGGAGTGTGATATGTCCAAAATATAAAAAGACCATCAGACCATATCAATAAACCAGCAACATAGACCAGCATCGCTAGTTTTGAAGGCAGAGTGATAAACATTAATCATTTTTTTCACAAGAGAAAAAATGTTGTTTTGAATATATTATATGAAGTAAAACAGTCCATGAAGTCATTACATTTTCACATCTGAAGATTGGAACCCAAATATCCATCCAGAAAAGTGGAAGTCCCACCCCAGACAGTGATAGAAAAATACCCCATGTCACATACAGGGACTTGATATAAAACCAGTAACGGTCCACATGGAGATTATCGACAATCTGAGAAAGCATCCAAATATGCCCGAGGCATCTATAAGAAAGTGAAATAGCAGTATGTAGAATAGTAAAGCAACAGATAGAGTACCGACGTCCATTGTTCCAAATACAAATTAAAGTACCCAAAATCCTGCAACAGAGAAAAACGCTAATCATGTGAGGAGTGTGATATGGTGTGATATGTCCAAAATATAAAAAGACCATCGGACCATATCAATAAACCAGCAACATAGACCAGCATCGCTAGTTTTGAAGGCAGAGTGATAAACATTAATCATTTTTTTTTCACAAGAGAAAAAACGTTGTTTTGAATATATTATATGAAGTAAAGCAGTCCATGAAGTCATTACATTTTCACATCTGAAGATTGGAACCCAAATATCCATCCAGAAAAGTGGAAGTCCCACCCCAGACAATGATAGAAAAATACCCCATGTCACATATAGCGACTTGATATAAAACCCAGTAACAGTCCACATGGAGATTATCGACAATCTGAGAAAGCATCCAAATATGCCCAAGGCATCTATAAGAAAGTGAAATAGCAGTATGTAGAATAGTAAAGCAACGGATAGAGTACGTACCGACGTCCATTGTTCCAAATACAAATTAAAGTACCCAAAATCCTTGAACAGAGAAAAACGCTAATCATGTGAGGAGTGTGATATGTCCAAAATAAAAAAGACCATCAGACCATATCAATAAACCAGCAACATAGACCAGCATCGCTAGTTTTGAAGGCAGAGTGATAAACATTAATCATTTTTTTTCACAAGAGAAAAAACACTATTTTGAATATATTATATGAAGTAAAACAGTCCATGAAGTCATTACATTTTCACATCTGAAGATTGGAACCCAAATATCCATCTAGAAAAGTGGAAGTCCCACCCCAGACAATGATAGAAAAATACCCCATGTCACATACGGGGACATGATATAAAATCCAGTAACGGTCCACATGGAGATTATCGACAATCTGAGAAAGCATTCAAATATGCCCGAGGCATCTATAAGAAAGTGAAATAGTAGTATGTAGAACAGTAAAGCAACATATAGAGTACCGACGTCCATTGTTCTAAATACAAATTAAAGTACCCAAAATCCTTGAACAGATCAAGAAAAACGCTAATCATGTGAGAATTCTAAGTAAAGTTAATCTATTAACATTGCGAATAAAATTACACCGAATTCAAAAACATTGCCTGGCCATACTCATGGCAAATTTGTCATCAAAAAATCAAAAAATTAAGAAGACTACCCTCATACGGGGAAACCAGTCTTGAACGTTTAATTTACAGAATTCAAAAATATTACAAAGGTCCAGCACAGTAAAATAAACTAAAAGCAGCCCAATTAAGTGGGCCTGCTAAGCAAGAAAAACAAATTAACCAAACTACTCCTCCGGTGGTTCCTCCACTATTCGGCACCATCCTTCGGAAGGTCCAGGATCGCTAGGTGCTACCTCCACATGCATGCCACGGCTCCCCTCCTGAAGGCCCGAATGCTGGTCGGCTTTTTCCGAGCTCAGACCCGCCGGACGGGTGCATTCTTCCTCCGTTTGGGCCTCCTCGCGGAAGACCACAGTGACTAAAGCCGTGATTCTTGGGCGGTTGAGAGAGAAATTAAAGGAAAATTGCGCAGTGCGCGTCGTGGGAGAAGGTGAACTAATGGTGGGGAAGCCAGGAGCAGGGGAATCCATATGGTGGCCAGATGCTATAAGCCGACCCTGCCCACTCCTAGTATTTGGATATCGACCTAAGTAATAATCACTGGACTGGCCGGAAGTCGACTCTGTTGAGGGGCTGGAGGGAGCGCGCCGAGGTTGACGTCTAGTGCTCCCCCTGCGGCAATGCATCCTATGACGCACGCGAGGCATGGGTGCAATCTCAGGCGCAGTGGGCACAAGAGGAGACGAAGAAGCAGAATTGCAATTAACAGAGGAAGACAGACAGAGACAGAACCGAGAGAAATGAAAATATGCAGCAACGTCTAGGCAGAAGTTCAGTTGGCCACTTCTCCTTATCGTCACAGTTAGCAGGCAGTGTAATCCAGCAACCGGCTTGTCTGAAAAACCATGGCTAAACGCCATTTTGTCGACCCGTCTGCAATGCAATCATAGGACGCCCGTCATAATTAATCTCTGATCATTAATAATGAGAGCCGAAGGCCGGATCAAATTGGAGTGTGCGGAATCGCTAAGAGGAGTGGAGGTCCGATCTTGAACAGTGTTAAAAATTAATTAATGCAGATTTGATGTGAAAATTTAATTGAACAGCGTTAAATGTTAATGTGATTGATATGAAATCGCCATATCCATGTCCCATCACCTTAAACGCCATCAAATGCACCCGCAGCCGGGAGCAGGGCAAGTTTTTATTGAGGACACGTGGCAGAAATTGATTGGAACGGATCTTTGTTTGGGCCGCTCGCATAGTGGAAATCCAGACCCGTAAAATATTAGGGCGAATTTGATAATAAATTTGCGTCAAAAAATTGGCCGACGTCAGCAGGCTATTTTGGAACGCGAATTTGGTTTGAATTATGGTTTATCGCCGTTTGAATTCCGACGGGCTCGACTCAAGAACAATTTTGTTTGATCCCATCTTATAAAATTTGTGTTGGTTTTCTTTGATAATACACATATTTATAATAAATCATGGGAATACCACACTAAACATGTGGAAAAGTTATATAAATAATTATTGATAACAATCATTTTTATGTAAAAATATCCAAGGCGAGGTCTGTGTAGAGAACCGGGGTCGTGAAAATTGTTCAAATATAAAAATCCCGCTTAATAAAGAGACAAAATTGTTGTGCTTTCGGAACCTGACCCGAGGATTGGACATGATTTAACAAACAAAAGGATAGCGGAACCAGACTTGCACCCGTGGTCAAGCCCTCTACCAAAACCACGAGCGGAATCACAAAAGCAGGTTGCCCATATCGCACCGCTTTTGCAGAGTAGGCGGTATTTCCTATTCGCGAGCAATTCCATAGGGAATGTGACACATGGCGAAGTGACCCCCGGAAAACCACCGTTTAACCCGCGCCATCGCACGTTAAAGCCCAACGTTGGAAGTCGAGCGAAATTGCCAAGAGTCGTTGATTTGGAGAAGGGCCATCGGACGGTGGTCGCACGTTGAACTTGCCCGGAGGTTAACTAAGGTGTGTGGAGGATAGCCAGGTACGATATGAGTGTTTGATTGGTTATTGATATATATAGGTGGGGCCGGAGTATAATGAAATTGTTTAATTAAACGATTGGCGGATAATTAGCATAAGTCTGGAGCGTGATTGTTGTAAGGCTGGGTGGTGAAATATAGAGCCGAAAGTTCATTACAAGTTATTTATTTAAAAAGAAACGTGGAGTATAAATAGAAAGTGTTGAAAGTTAAACATTGGTTATAAGGATTAGAGATAATATAAAGTCGGGAATATAAATTAAAGTCCAACCATTGTGGATAGTATTTATTTATCAAATTCTACGAATTTGATAAATAAACCCGAAGAAAGAAGAAGTCAATTAAGACTCAGGCTGGAGGAAAAGAGCGGGGTACACCAAGGGAAAATGCTGACAGAGCGATTGTAGACACACCAGCTCTCCTTGGGGGTCCAATTTCAGTTTTGTTGCGTCACACGATGATCTCTCTTCTTTGGCATTTACTTGTATTGAAGATCACTATTCTAGGAATAAGGAGTTATTTTCTCCAAAAATAACCCTAGCCAAACATTGATAATGCATCAAGGATATCTTTCTATGCTTCATAAGCACATTTGTTCTACTTCTAAATCATGTCTTGGAAGTGGTTGTTGTGCTGGAAATTATTCACGAGTTGGTTTCATACCAAAGTCTTTTTCACATTTTCAGCATCCAATACATGAAAAAGATAATGGTTTAAAACAACCTAAATATTTGAAATTTTGCAAGAATTGTCTAGCACACTTTGAATATGAATTTTGAAGTCAAGTGCATGATGCTGTATAGGATCAAGTGTCATTTTGAATACCAAATGTTTCACAAAAAACTTCTCAACATGCTACCCTGCAGTAAGGATTAAATGGCAATATTGCATCAACTATTTCCATAATAAAAGTGCACCTTGGCCATAAGACTAAACAACTACAAATGTTGTAGATCTAACAAGACCACACAATCAAATGTATTCCACAAGGCCAATACTGTATGAAAAATGAAAAGGAGTTTGCAACCAAAAATACCTTAGGCAACTAATTCAATTAGATACACCAAACCATCGGCAAAAAGGAAAACCAGCCTACTCAAAAGGCAAGCGTTTACCTCCTTTGACAAAATTTTGAGTTCTGAAACAAGGGCCTTTATTGTCTTGTCAATGCCCCTAGTAATTTGAACGAGGTTTTCACCTGCTGCAACAACCTAAAAAAAAAGGTTTCATTTCAAATTATTTTCCACAAATTTAAGATACAACCATTGTCAGTTTTGTATTTCCTAACAAGCTCATAAATTTTGACAAAAGAACCAAATTTTTTTAATACCTGATAGCAATTTTTCACTCAAAAACTATCTTAGACTCAATAAGCCCAACCCAAAACTAAAAAACCAAACACCATAAGACCCTACAAAAATGAATAGATGATCTTAATCGAGTACTATCGACAAAAAGTTACCTTTACACCCTCACTTATTAAACCCTGTGCTGTTGAATTTTAACTTCAACTGCTGCAGCAGAAGGACGGATGCAGCAGCAACATTATTTTTTGGAGGTTGCTTGCATGCCATCCAGAAATTTAATTCAGCATTTAAAATTCCTGCAAGTTTTTTTTGTAGACGGCCACAGCCATATTTCTGTACAGGATTGTATTTAAACACAACAGCCAGCATTAACGCAATTCACCAACTAGAAATTAAACAAACAGAAATTTACCCGACAGTTTTGTAAATTCAAAAGGAGGACACGTGGAGCATTAATATTGGATCGCATGAAATTGAAGGGAATCTGAAAACTTGAAAACCGGACCCGAATTTTTTATAGGGCACATTGGATTGAGAATTCGAGTTAAAATTAGGCAGACGTCGGCATCCCATTTTGGAACGCGAATTTGGTTTGAAATTCAATCTATTTAGACTTTTGAAGTCCGACGGAAAGGGTTCTTTAGTGTTTTGATAGTTTAATATATACATATGTTATATATATATCATATGCGAAATGAAAGGTGGGCCATAGAATTTAGTTTTAATTTTATTTTTTTTAAAAGAGGGTTTATTATAATATGTTTTATATGTTCCGGCATATAAAAATAAAAGGTCGAAAAAGCTTGGTAGTTTTTTTATAGACAGTACGTAAATTTTTTATTACATAGCAGTGTGTAAAAAGTGAAAAACTGAGTGTAACTTTTTAAGTGTGTATGCACAGCAGTGCGAAAGGGAAAAACACAGCAGAGTGTTTTAGAGACAGAGTATGTTTGTTTTGAGCAGACAGTGAGTTGGTTTTATGCACTGCGTTTTGTAGCAGTCATAATTTTGTAATCCCTCTCAGTGAGGAAGTAGTGTAATAGTTTTTTTTTGAGTTATTGAAGGGAATAGAAGTTTGTTTTCAAAGTATTGAAACTCTGTCTCCTGTCAAAGAAATTTTTATTTTTTGTGTGTTAGAGGAAGGGAGATTTATTCTCCATTCATTGTTCTGGAATTTTTCAATATTCCAACATGTGCAAGAACAACAGATGTTGTGGTTCCATCCCCAGCTAAATCATTTGTCTTTGCCACAGCTTGCCTTACCAACTTGGCCCCAATATTTTCAACTGGGTCCTCTAATTCAACCAATAAAAGGCCAAAACCATAGCATTGAGATACATTTCATTACACTGTCAATAAAAATAAAATTTGACTCAGCCATAACCCTTTCCTTTTATTGTTGTGAAAATCTTTATGCATTACTCTAATGTGGCTAGTCCATAGGCCAAGTAGACCACTCGGTAACAAATATGTTTCCTTTCACCTTTGAGTTTTCAAATTATGCCTACCAAATCTAAGAAATTTAAGAGGGGGAACTAAGACAACGTTAAAAAGAAAACCAGAGCACACATCTACGAATTACCTCCTTAGCTACTGTCACACCATCATTAAATATTTTCGGAGAACCATGCTTGCTCTCCAAGACAACATTTTTCCCTTCGCCCCAAGGGTGACTCCAACAAGATCAGCAAGTTTGTTCACACCGCCTGCAAGACAAATTGACAATGCTTTTAGTAAGTGTGCAATTGAATGCCAGACCATATGCCAAAACAACCCTCCATGAAAAATTAAAATAACACATTAAAATCGAATATAAGTGGACAAGGAAAGATCCACCGCAGTGAAGTTTCACGTGCGGGTGACCTTCCTTTAAACATAATTTTTCCTCTGACCTGCAATTTTTTTGTCACTGAGCCATCCTTGTTGAAGTACAACTCCTTTTCCATAGCTCTTGTATTAAATACCTTCTCTCTGTCGCGTAATCTCAGAGTCCCTCTTCTACTTGAGCGATTAAAGGAAATGGGTGAAAAAACTGAAAGAGAAGACAATTGTCTGCCATAATTATCAAACATTGCACCCAACTTCTTCTCCTTTCCATTGTTACCCAATGAGGTAGATGTGGCAATTGTTGTCATACCGCCCAAAGTAGAGGCCATCTTCTCTTATGCTGAATATATAATTACAAGATCTTCATATTAGTATGAACCTTAAAAAACATGACTCCCATTTCTAAAAACCACTTTTAAGTTGTAACAGGAAAACTAAACAACTATCGCAACTTTTGGCAACTTCTGGAGCATTAAGAGAGAAACAACCAAAGAGAAATACAACCACAATCCTCATTTTAATGAGACCGGACTATATATTTGCTTTAAGATAATAGAAATAAATCACGACTATATTAAGGCCAGCACAAAACAATCTTTAACCAGTGTCTCTCGCGGCCTTCAGGTTGCCATGCTAGAGGTTGCATATTTTTAATTTAAATTCTTGACCTCTCGTGCCCATCTATGAATGCATCAAATGGGATATCTACATCAAATGCTCCTTTATATCCCCAAAAACAAATTCCCTACTACAAGAGCACCAGTATTGATGGATCACCCCACACCATCCCACCCACTAGAAACGGTGAAAAAAGAAACCCGAGAAAACTTCTGAAATATCTCAAGATGACTATATGGGTGGTTCTTATGAATCAACCAACCATTCAGAACATGCTCATCAATCCAAACCATGAGTATTATGTGACAATATTCGAGCAGGCACTGAATCGGATTTCTGAAGCTATGTTAGAGAAACCCTAAACTCTCACTGAAAATAGGTGAAATGTGGCACCACTCAGAGATTGACATGTGCCAATTGGTACAAGTGGTAGACAATTGGCATGATCAAACAACGAGGTGATGCAGGAATGACATGAGGGAGAAAATATCAGAATATCCCCAAATCTGGAGAACTAAAGCTCATCACCAACCTGAGATTGACAACTTTACATGATGTAACCTATGAAATCGTAAATGGAGAAATCATAGTAACAATAAAGTAACCTATGTAACAATAAAGTTGGATTCATCTGGGAGTGGTAATGGGAGAAATCATAGTGAACAACAGGAAACATGCATAGTTGCTTACAATCAAATAGATGAAAAAACACATACAAAAAACCTAGATTATAATCATGAACAAGCTTAATATTGAATTATGAACTGTAAAGGAACTTACAAAATGTGACATTACGAACCTGGTCAAGCGCACAAGCAAAAATATCCTGGAGATGACCCTGGTTGACAAGTTGTATTGCTCATGATGCAAGAGGATTTGTACCTGCACTGCCAAGTCAATCAAAATCCATCATTATCTATACAATAAATACAAGTAATTGATGTAGTATTTTTACTCTAAGATGCATTCTTATGATAATGTTAGAACATATGTTGAAAATGTCAAAACATATCTGAATAAGCTCCTCTTCATTTCAAGAACAATTTATTGGAGTCGCATGAACTTGGAACAAGCCTCCCACGATCTGAAAGAGTAGCAACTAAGTCAACAGTGACTTTTTTGTTGCTACGTTGGATCAAGGGAGGTTTTCTCCAAGAATAAATCGCTCCAATAAATTATTCTCTACTAAACAGGGCCAACCACGTGAAGGTGGAAGCTCTTATGGCCTCCCCCCCTCACATCACTCTCAATTCCCCAATACCCAATCTATATTTCATTTTTTACTTTCATGAGCATAAAAAAAAATATTCAATAACTAATAAAAAAACAATTCAACAAAAGTACGCAAGGAAACATTGCAATTAATGCTTGACATAAAAATAGTATGATAAATGAGTTTTTTATATAACGCAAAAAACGTTCCAAGTATGGTAATGTTTGTCTTATAATAATACAATATTTTACATTATCAAATTTTCTTTTTCTTCTTCCTATTTCTAAAGCTCCTAATTACATCATCAATATCATCGTGCTTTGCTCTTGTTTCGTGCCTTTCGACCCGCACTGCTGACCTAGTTGCGTAGTCACGATGTCTGGTCTCATCCAATGACGGGGCATCGCCTACAAAAACAGATAATATTAAATTTTAATTGTCAGTTTTTAAATATCATTGAACTAGTTCGGTAATATTAATAAAAAAAATTGCAATAAGATTATTTACCTGGTGCACCAGTTGTCAGCGCTGACCTAGTTGTGTAGTCACGATGTCTGGTCTCATCCGGTGACGGGGCATCGCCTACAAAAACAGATAATATTAAATTTTAATTGTCAGTTTTTAAATATCATTGAACTAGTTCGGTAATATTAATAAAAAAAAATTCAATGAGATTATTTACCTGGTGCACCAGTTGTCGCCGCTGACCTAGTTGCGTAGTCACGATGTCTGGTCTCATCCAGTGACGGGGCATCGCCTACAAAAACAGATAATATTAAATTTTAATTATCGGTTTTTAAATATCATTGAACTAGTTCGGTAATATTAATAAAAAAAATTGCAATGAGATTATTTACCTGGTGCACCAGTTGTCGCCGTTGGGACTGTTGCCCTGTCTTCCTCTCTGGTGGTAAGATCCTCAAGGGAAACATTCTCTATCATTTAAACAAAAAACTTTATAAGGACAACCATCGAGGTATAATTAGAAAAAATTATAAGTGGAAATTAATTACCGTCACGACCCTCACTGATAGTAGCATTGTCGGCCTGGTCCCCACTACAATGATCAGGTTGCACGTGAGGATCATCTACATCTGGCTCTAAAACTGGGTTATTTTCCTCATCGGTAGTGTTGCTCCCCTGATTTAAACAAAGTTGTTAGACATTAAATTTATGGACGAAAAAAAAAATATTGAAAGGTTAATGTTTTACCTTATCAGGCATTCTGGATCTTGGGACCTGCCCCAAGCTTCTGCGACGTTCAACTACAGCTTGATAGCCGAAATGGAAAGCGATATTTTTATCTTCCTATGTAGTTTCTGTTCCGAAGTCATCACCCTACATTACATATGATTGTGTATTTTTAATCATATTTGATAGGATTACAAAAACTTTGGAAGGCGATACAATTAATTATAAGATGTTTAGCTACTTAATTACAATTCTTGCAGCTAATTTCAAGTAGCCACCCTGGTCGAGCTTGTGATGGCCCTTTTTCTCAATCCTAGCTTTGGTTGCCTTTGAGGTGTCGGGCAACCTAGCATCAAAAGATTGAAGTCAGATATGACGTAGCACACTTTTATTTTAGACATAAAGAAAATTAAAGCTATTGAATTAAAGTTGTAATTTACCTTGCGGGTCAAGTTGGCATTTTTCCTTCTTTCTTTGCCCTTTTCTCTTTTCCGTCATGGATGAGTGCTCTCCACTCACTCTCTGAAACTGCGAGAGGACCCTCATATCTAGGGTTAAATTGCAATTGCGTCCTATAGGTGTCCCTGGTATATTTCAAATATTTGCCGGCTACCTGAGCCACCGCTTTTCTGTCAAATGTGTCGACCCCAAAAAGGGCTTCTAGATAATCTAGAAGTTCTTTTTTCAGGTTGGAATTCTGGGAATTCGACCCTGTACGTATGGTTGGGCCAAAAATTACCAACGCATGGCTCTCCAGAATCCTGTAGAACTCATTGTTTCCTACACAGAATAAAACCAAAAAAAAAAAGAAGATATTATCATTAATTTAAAAATAAAAATCATGATAAATATGTTTTAGATAAAGTACATGAAATAGTTAAAATATTAAAATTTACCTGGGAGTTGTACATGCTTTATAGGGACACCCTCATCGTTCACCAACAACGTGCCATTAATGGTCCCTATGGAGATGACACGTGTAGCTCCAGGAAACGCAATAATGTAGCTGGCCATATCAGCCTCATCATTGCCAACATGTTCAGCGGTTGGCTGGGTGTCTGCTTGGGCAGGGTGTGTTTCTTGGCTAGCACCTAAAGGAGTAGAAGGTGTATGAGAGGGTTGTTGGGCAATCTCTTGCCCTTGTGTCCCACTACCACCAACACCGGGTTCAGCAAATGCCAGAAAACGCTACATACAAAAGAACTTTTTGTTAGTTTAGTCAATGTAAAAAATAAAAATCAAACTATCACAATTCATCTCATGCAGAACAAAAAAAATATCCTTTTGACTTTTTATTATTACCTGATATCTATTTAGCTGCCTCATAAGATGTTGTATCCTCTCTTTTGTTTCAGGTGTTTGAGGCGCGTCTATCAAAGCATTAAATTCCGACCTTGCATCTCGTGCCTTTTTTTGCAACAAGAACACTGGAGATAGGGATGAAGAAAGCTCTTCCTCAAAGAGGGAATCATCAGGCGTACCATGGCTAGGTGTCTGCATATTTGAACAAAATTAATATTATTTCAATTATGTAAATAACTAAAATACCTGAAGATAGAGCAATGCTGGCACTTTACATGTTCTTCCACTAGCCTCTTTCCACGATCATCCCGTCTCGGGGTTGTTCCTGCACTGCTCTAATCAGTCTGCCACATTGCAATAAAATTATAAATGTAAAAACTTGAAAACAATATCTAACTTGAAAACACAAAATGAAAACTGAAATAATTTCTAATAAGACACCGGAAGACAGTGTTAGAGTTTCAAATATGCCTTGCATTGAATTCAGTCCTGGAAACATGTCATTGCACATTAAGGCACCCAAACATTCAATCCACGAATGATATATTTAAGTAGGCTTCTCCTATTCTGGGAAAACACCATACCTATAATGCATTCACTTGCATGTATAAAGGGAAAGGAAAACATGTTTCATACAACGGTGACAAAGGCATCTTGGGGAAAGGTATCTTCACTTTTTATTTATGTTGTTCACCCACACCACTCTCGTGTTTTCACTAATCCTGTTTTGTCATTTTTTGGATTCAAATTAAGTTAAGGCCTTAAGTATTTTTTGACCTTTCGATGTAGTTTTTATAAGTGGAATGTATGCATTTTCCATTAATTCTGCACTTTTTCTCTTCATGCGCATGTTTCCCTGGAAATCAAATGCATGATTTAGTCCCATACATTTAACAAGTTGTTGGATCAACTCCATAGGAAATATCATGTTTCCTATTCAATCAAAATTTATCTCAGTTAGGGTAGGTACGAAGGTTTTCCCTTTGTATTAATAGGGCACTTCTAGCTTGCATTTTTATTATATCTTTCAAATTTAGTGTCGTTTCAATTAGGGCATGATTTTTTGCAACTTTCAAGGTGAGAATGAACAAAGACAAATTTTTGTGATGGATGAATGTATATGACTCCATGTCCAGAGGAAAAGGCACTAATATACTTCTTAAAATATCTATAGTTCTTATTCACCTCATACGGAGATGGTCCCTGATTTTGAGCCAAATGTTGCAGCAAAAAGTTCCCCCCCTCCATAATTTGATATTCAATGGAAATTTCTTAAATTGATGATGGGGCATGATTATGGAACATTGGCACATACATATGTAATGTAATTCCAAGATCATGATATATGTTTACATATGTTTATGGCAATGTTCCACCAAGTCCCCTGGAGGTGGGAGCGAGGGGACGAGGGAGCGCGGGAGCGGCCTATGCAAAAGCTCCCTACCAATTTTCAGGAAACGTGGGGGGACGTCAGGGTCATAAAAATTATAGAATTTAATATTTAAAATGTAACTATATTTTTGCAAGGAATGTATATACAGTCATCATACACTTTCATCATGAAATATAAATCATAAATGATAAAATTACAAATCGATGAATGATGAATCATATAATTGAAACAAATTTAAAAGTTAAAAGTTAAAACATACATCATACAATCATGCATGTAAGTTTGTAAGTTTGTAACTATATAATCATTAATGTAACTACTAACAATGTAAAATGAAAATAAAGTTTAAGATATCATATGACATATTATATCAGGATTCAAAATAGAGTTTAAACTGAAGTTTACAACTCAAGTCTGAAACATAAAACTTAAACGCAAATAAGTTATGTCTGAAACATAAAACATAAAACATAACATATGAATATCAAATGATATCATCATAATGATAAATGAGCATAAATGCTAAAGTTAATGCCCCACTAGTCTCTGCATCCAACTTCTGCACGAATATATCAAGATCAACCATGTCACCATCTGAATCAGAATCACTTGGATTCTCAAATATGCTAAGTGGCACATCAACTTTTAACATGAAACCATAAAATAAAAGGGGCGGTGAGGGGACGTGAGGGGGCGTGAGGGAAACATTCCCTAGAAGTCCCCAAGACCCCGGAGCACGAGGGGGCGAGGAATCTAGACCCCTAGGTGGGGGGGCGAGACCCCGTGTAACACTGGTTTATGGAGGTGGTGGAGCAAAAAAGAGCTCAAATAGAGCTGAAATTTTTCACATAAAAAGGGCTGTGGGCTTGACTAATGGTTCCATTTAAAAAATGATATCTAGACAGAGAATAAGTGTAGCATGCAAACATGCATTGAAAATCCATCTGAGTTTGCATTGTATTACTTATGATGGGTTCAAATTTGGGTTTCAAAATGCCAGGTTATGGCATGATTTTGTCGAGAAACCCTTAGTTGGATTCTCATGTTGGTTTAATTTATATTTTAAGTTTGTTTTGCAATCTTTGGGTGATAGTAACTCATGAACTAGGTTACCAATGTGTAACAATCATATTTTAAGAATAAAGTTGTGATTTTTTTATATTATTATTATTATCTATTAGCTACGAGTATTGACACCTAATGCCTGGAATTTTGACATCTTGATAGCATGGATAATTTTGAAAATGTTTCTAGTAATGTTAACATAATAACTATCATTATGTGTCTTCACTTTTGTCACCATAATAGACCTGTGATATGGACTCATCACACAAATTCATATGCTATGTCCCAACAAGTTCAAACTGGTTGAACCTACCTCATAGTGTGGTTATTAAGGACAAGTTGCTTGATATATAACTCGATAGCATAGACCACGTTGCAGTTCTAAAAAGAATCCTCAAGTGTCAAAAAAACTTCACAATATGTTATACTATAAATCCTTTTGGGATACCTGAAATAATATATGTATCATTGATGACTTTTAAAGTATGACAAGATCCAGAGGGAAAGGAAATCAATGGAAGAGTGATCCACCAATGAGAACCTAGAATTTAGCATAAGATGAGTTAGAGTCTAGGAAATTGAAAGCCTATAATTTTAATTAGTGATGAAGGACATCACATAGGTAATTATATTTTCATGTAGAATAATCTGTTAATTCAAATTTAAACTACATAATATGAAAGGCATACCATAAATTTTTCCACGTAAGTCCAAACAACCTATAAAAAGGGAAAACCTTCTTTTTCCGGGAAATAATTTACCTTTCCTTTTTCAAGACAATCTAAATCACAAAAAATATGAACTATACCGCACACATTCTTGGATAATGTGAAAGTGGAAAAGGAATACCCTACACAAGTGATGCACACATGTACACTTGAACACTAATATATTTTTGTAGTTGAAATGCAATGCTTGTTTTAATTTAAATGTAGGGTTTTTAAAGCAGGGAGAAATAATGGCTGCCAAATTAATAAGCATTTCTTTGGGAAAAAATTAAATCTTGTATTGGGTGATGAAGATAATAGAGGGTATTGAATCTTGATTCTTGACATCTAGAGAGAACCATACAGCCTAACACAATCCAATGGAATTGACCAAAAAAACCCAAATATAGTCAACCCTACTATAGGAGGAAGGGCCTGCAGTAAGAACTTACCATTTTTGCAAGAGCTGAGGGCGAATGCTGTTCTGCAAGAGCTGAGGGCGAACGCTGAGGGTGAATGCTGAGGGCAAATGTTGTTCTGCAAGAGCTGAGGGCGAATGTAGGGCGAATGCTATTTTGAAAGAGCTGAGGGCGAATCCAGGGTGAATGCTGTTCTGCAAGAGCTCAGGGCGAATGCTGAGGGCGAATGCTATTCTGCAAGAGCTCAGGGTGAATGCTGAGGGCGGATTCTTTTCTGCAAGAGCTGAGGGCGAATGCTGTTCTGCAAGAGCGGAGGGCGAATGCGCGCGTGATATCAGACGTTAATGTAGCACACATGTACATTTGAACACTAATAGATTTTTGTAGTTGAAATGCAATGCTTGTTTTCATTTAAATGTAGGGTTTTTAAGCAGGGAGAAATAATGGCTGCTAAATTAATAAGCGTTTCTTTGGGAAAAATTTAAATCTTGTATTGGGTGATGAAGATAATAGAGGGTATTGAATCTTCATTCTTGACATCTAGAGAGAACCCTACAGCCTAACACAATCCAATGGAATTGACCAAAAAAACCCAAATAGAGTCAACCCTACTATAGGAGGAAGGGCCTGCAGTAAGAACTTACCATTTTGCAAGAGCTGAGGGCGAATGTTATTCTGCAAGAGCTGAGGGCGAATGATGTTCTGCAAGAGCTGAGGGCGAACGCTGAGGGTGAATGCTGAGGGCAAATGCTGTTCTGCAAGAGCTGAGCGCGAATGCTGAGGGAAAATGTTGTTCTGCAAGAGCAGAGGGTGAATGCGCGCATGATATCAGACATTAATGTAGCTATTGCGACAAATACGAAACAATAAAATCATTTTTATGTAGCGCACATATAAGTTTCGAATTTTTATGTAGCGTGCATATAAGTTTGGTATTTTTATGTAGCGCGAAAATAAGTGTCGTTATACCGATGGTGGAAAAGGCATCGCTATTACGACGAGTGCCTCGAAACGTCGCAATGACGACACCTAGACATTGTGTCGCAGTTGCGACGTTTGGAGTCGTCTCAATAGCGACGCTTTGGGCCATGGTGTCGCAATTGCGACGTCTTCCTCCAAACGTTGCAATTGCGACATAGTTTTAAGTGTCGGTATTGCGACACTTTTCTATAGACGTCGGTATAGCGACGGTTTCGGGCAGGATGGAAAAAATTTGGGAAAATTTCCGACATTTGGTCAAAAGCGTCGGAACCAAGTGTCGAAATTTCCGCCAAATGTAGTAGTGTACAGACATAATGGAAATAGATGCGCTAGGGTACTGGCAGTGTATCCCTGAGAAGAGATGTGATGGCTACCAACCCCTGAACTGTGTTACAGAACTGAAATGATGGGAACAAGCGAGCTAGGGCACTGGTAGTGCTTATCTCTGAGAAGAGATGTGTCGGCTCCTAGCCCCCTGAAATGTGTTACAATGAGGCTCGAAGGCCTGTTTATTTTTTAGAAACAATATAAAACCTGAAACGTCTGAAAACCTAACCCTAGGAGATGAAGCGCCAAAACTGTGGGCGCCGTTCGGGTAAATTGGTGTTTCAACTTCCCGGGGATGTAACTTTGGCATCCGATATCCATTTGACACGCTCAATAGCTCGTTAAAATATTTTTCCAAGGACTACAACTTTTGGTGCAAGAATGACAAGCTCGGTCGCTCTCGATTTTCCCAGAAAACGTCGTTTAGGGCCTCAAAACGGCTCTGAAAGTTCAGGACTTGAAAAGTTGCTAAAAATAGTAAGTTGTGCTGAAACTTAAAAATGGAAAGAACTAATGGTGGGGGTTCAAATGGAATAGGTGGGTGGCCACCAATATCTACCTAGATCGTTAATGCCCCAAAGTGGCTTCGGGTGTGCAGGACCCGAAAACCTGTTAAAAATAGTAAGCTGCTGGAAGTGAAAAGCTGCAAGAATTGATGTTGCAGGTCCAAATGGAATAGGTGGGCGGCCACCGATATCCACCAGGATCAGAAATTTTGTTTATTGACTGGGACATATAGTTGAAACATGTTGAAATATCCATTTGTAGAGTAGAATATGTGGCTACTAACATTGTGGAAAGTGTCAGTCAAAATCTCATTGTTGCAAACCTTATTGATATATGTCCTCCCGGTTCACTTCCTATTGTGAAAGAATTGATAAGAAAATTGCAAGAATTTTCAAAGGTCAAAGAGGAACACATGAGAAAGTTGTAAAAACTAGATTGGGATAAGTATTGGAGATACTTGGTAAAGCCACATAGCCAATGGCTTATGTTGCGATGTCTTATAGATACATCCTCCTACATGTTGCCTCCACTTTCTGATGTTGTTTTCATCGGACAGCTACGCATCGGGTCATGCCAACCTCCCGAGGTTAAGCCTATGCTTAACATCCTTCAACTGAAAGAATGAATGGATGATGAAATAACTAGACAATCATCAATCAAGTCACCCCTTTAAATTATGTTTTTGTTTAATTTTCACTTAGTTTAAGGAGAGTTTCTTTAAACCTCCTCAGCTTTTATTGTAATAACTATTTTAAGACTTTTCATTTTTATATATAAACCCCTTCATTTATTTTAAGAAGGGGTCCTGAAATTTTGAAAGGAAGACTTTACAGAAGTTTCACATTTGTACTTTTGAAGTTTTCTTAATAGAAAGGGTTGGACCAAGTAATTTTTCTCAAATGAGCAGAGTGAACATATACATGGTACTTTTATCCTATATGTTATATTTTTGTTTCAAATGAGAAATGGTTGTTTATCTTATGATGTATTGTTTCATGTATCTATTTGAAAACAGTTAGGCATTAACTCACTTTTTTACATGTTAGATTGTTATCTTTTGGTATATATTGAATACACACATTTAATAGTTGCGATATAGATTTATCCAATTGATTTAATTAACTACTTAATTAAATCAATTATTTCAAATCATTTTCATATCTCTAAGTGTTTGTATAATCTTCATTTGCATCTGCTGAAAGATCATCTTTATAAATTGCACATAGAATATATATTTCATCCTGGGATACATAATATATAGATATATTATTTACTGCAAGCTTGCTATTAATTCCATATAACAAGTTATAGATAGTTATAAATCCATTCATTCACCCAATTATATTTCACTGGGAAATTGGTCCCATAAATCTAGTCAGAACCACCATTCCAAATAGAAAAGGGACAATTTTTAAGTCCTTGAACGGGTGGTTTCCCTGATGTTGTTGCACCAATTTTTGGGGCCTCAACAAAACTACACAACAAATTTGATATCAACCCAAGACTGATCATTTGAAATTAACCTCTTCACCACTAGAGCTGCATCCGAGGTAGATATTCTCCAATGGTCCCAGATGTCACTAATATTTGTGGCAGTTAAATCCTCCTTCAACTCCAAAATTCATCTAAGAAAAATGTAGTAAGTTGCAAGTCTTGTATCTGTTGGTTTAAGAATCTCCATTTTGGCATGCTTGCGGAAAATGGCCTGTGAATGGTGGTGATTGCATATAAACATCTAAATTTTATGGCCATTATCAATTAACATCCAAATCCATTCAATTTTCCTTATTTATTTTAGTGCATTATTCAAAGAATGCACTACAAATGGCATCCAAAAAATATGCATAAATTATATCTAGTCAAATATATAAATAAATAAATTTGAATATTTAAATCTAACATCTACAATTATTTATGATTCAATGGATATTGAATAATAAAAATATATAAAAATCAAACTTTTACCTAAAAAAATTAGATTTTCCACTAAGTTACTGACATGATCTCCTTTTGGACCATCATTCCTATTTCTTTGCAAACTGGAGTTGCATTAGTAATAACTTGAACAAAATTTGATGGCCCCACCTTGGCAATGGTTTCACATAATTGGTCTTTCAAGAACAAAGCGTTATTTTCTTGACCAGAACAATCAATGGTCTCTATAAAATATGGATTGGAAATGGAAGACACAATGGTGTTAATCAACAGAGGATTTCAACAGTCATTCCAACCGTCCATAACTATGGAGCATCCATCTACACTTCAAGATACCTTCAATTTTGATATCGTCTTCTCAAGGAGTGTTTTCTCCTTATCCACCAACACAGTTAGAATCTTCTCATAACTAGGTGCCTTATATCCTGGAGGTCCATCATTAATAGCATGGACCATTTGATCAAAATAGGGTGAAGGAGATGCATTGAAATGAATGCCACATGCAAGAAAAAAAAATGGTATTGCAAGATCAACGCCCTCCCTACCTTTCACGTTAAACATGTCATAAAGGCCACCAAGTTCAGGCTTCTTGCATCCATTATTGGTAGTGCTTTTTGATGCTCTAGATGACACATTCTCATCACCAATTTGAACTTCAACTTCTTCATTAGATGGTAATTCTTCCTCATTGGAGTTGTCATTTTCATCAACATTACGAAATGGCTTGGATATTTCATTTCCTGCCTTACCATCAACCCTTTGTTGTTCTATTTATGCACTAGAGAGTCTAGTGGGATCATCTAGGTCTCCAGTCCGAGCATCAAGACCCTTCCTTGGTATCTTCATAAAATGAGCTTTAACTACAGTATAGCTCCTTTTCCATTCAAGATAACATAAGAAAATTTTTATTGTTGTTATCCCCCAACACCCTTTGGAGGTTTTTGCCTTTCCACATATTTGTAGAGTGGATATTTTGGATTTGATAAAGACATTCTTGATTTTGGAAACTAACCAAAATGCCAAATTTGAAAGCAAGGACATTAGAAAATTAAAAATATAAAAATTGAAAATCAAAAGGTTAAAGTTTAAAGTTTAAATTTAAAACAAACACAAGAGAATACTATAAATGTTGGAAAATTTTCAACATATCAAAGTCACAATGAAATTGAAATAATATTGAGTAAAACATGATAGTTCCACAATTTTCCAACCAGTTATATGTAGGAAAATGTGCATCAAAATATTTTTTAAGTGAAATATGATATATCTTTTGTAATCTCTTTGTATTTGTAAGCAAAGATCATTTGTGGCCTTACTGTTTTGTAAGTGAGTACCTATCACATATTATCTCAAAAATCAAGAAATCAAGAGTGTCTTTCAAGATGTGGACTACATCTACATTTCATTTTTTGGAAACTTATCTTTTCCATTGTGTATAAGTTTATATGCAGTGTTGTCCAAAACAACAAATTTTTATGTTTGATTATGAGTATTCCTACAACCCGTTTGCAAAATATTTGTGTTTCATTGTTTGGAAAATGGGTAATATTAGTTTTGTATGATTGTCCAAACATCAAAATGATATGTTTAGTTTTAAATTTTAAGTATTCTTACTGCCCATGTTCAAAATTTATGTGTGTCACTATGGGGGAAGTGGGGTTATCTTGAATTTGTATGCATTATGCATTGTCGACCAAACAAACAAAGTGGTATGTATAATCAATTATGAGTACTCTTTTTGCCCATTTTCAAAATTTCTTTGTTTCATCATTGGGTAATTTGGTTATGGTGGGTTTTATATGCATTTTTCAGTGGCATCCAAAACAAAAAAAATATATGCCTACTTCCAATTATTTTTTAAGGAGCTTTCCGAATTATCCACATTGCTAGAGAACGAGTGTCGATGTTTCGAATCCCAATGGGGATCCATCATCAAGACAATTTTTTAATTATTGTTACATCAAAGAGCATTTCTCTGCAATTCAACTATTTAAGAGATATGGTAGGAAAAAGCTTTAAAAAAATACCCATTGCACCCAACACAGTAACACTACTGACCACAAACTCCAACAATCTTGTCGATTGTCAAAAAATCACATTGTCTCTTGTTGCATTGCCTTATGGTCCTTTGTGAAATTCCAATGGTCGTCGTCTAGACCTGTGCAGAATTCCAATGGTGAATGCAAAGAACAGTGAAAGAAATGAAATATGGGTGGGGTTTTGAATTAAAAAGTGGGTTTTTATTTAATGAAAAAATAAAATTTATTTCCCCCCCACCTTTGACGAACCTGCCAAGCACCCATTATCATGGTTCAACAACCCACTCCATGGAACAAACCCATATTGCGTTTACAAAGTATCGGGTTCTTATAATCTGCATCAGGTTATTTCGAGTTCATTTGAGAGGTACACGTTCCAGCACCCGGTTCGTGGGGATGAGAATTTGGGACGTGTTTGTGAACCCATGATTTAAAGGTTGTAAGCCTACGGAAGAACAATGAATCATGTAAACAGAGTTGTGGACTGCTATGGAGTGGAAATTGGCAACTCTGTCAGGAAAATCGAGTTGTTGGTGGTGAGAAATATAACAGTATTTGAACCTAAATTTTATTTTATTTTTGTAATTTTGGGAGTGCCTCTCTATTATTATTTTTGTAAACGCAACAGGTTATGTCATGTAATATTTTTGGTGACCTCAACTTGCCCGAAGGAAACCAGTTTTTTTGGCTACCTCAGTGAGTTATAAGCCATCCAAAACTTAAAATGTCTGATTAGATCCTTTCGAGCCTTATATACTATAATGTCTATTATCCCATTAAACTTACAACTAGTAAAATAAATGTTAGCCGACCACATCAAAAAACAAGATACAAAAATTTAGTAGTGCATCCTGATAGTTAATCTTCAGATGATTCTACCAGGGCATGGTCTTTTGTACTTGACCCTGGCATGTCCACTTGGTGCAGATTTTAGAGTTGCCTTTCAATTCAACTCAGGCACATGTTTTGATGGTGAAGTTGTAGATGAATAACTTGAATGTCTCAGTGAATCTCCTTGAGGCTCTGCTCTGCCTGCAGGTGCTCCCCAGCTTCCTGTACTACCAAAATGTCCTGCGCTATCAAACATTTCATGGACCAATATAAGTGAATCGAATGTTTGAACTGGGCTAGTTGACCTCTGGTGTTCCCTGGATCAGAAACCCACGGTTCCCATTGATCAAGTGCTCATAATTATGTTAAAAAATCAAACTTCTCATAATGGCACGAAACCCTAATGATCGTGTATTGTTCGTTGTTCTGAATCTTGCGCAACCCGTTTCATGCGAAATGGACTCCATATGGCTTCAGAAACATGTTCTGTTTATTTCCATAAATAGGCGAATTTGGAAAAAAACGTGCAGACAAGGAACCCAGTCAACAATCTGTACTACTCACGTGGCATGCTGACTGGGCAGGTCAATGTGTTGGTCAACTCATTTCTCTGATGAATGGTGGGATGCCAAGTGGCATGTGGTGGTTGGTGTGTATTGGTGTGTGTTGGCATGTTTTTATTGGTCATGGCTAGACCAATGAGGAGGAGGCGTGTGGATCAGCTTGGGGTTCCCATGTGTCCCCCTCACGGCATATTAAAATTTTGGTTTTTAAACTCATGTGGTGATCATTTTTTAAAGAGCTTACCGGATTATCCACATTATTAAGGAACGAGTGTCGACGTTTCGAATCCCAACATAGATCCATCATCAAAACTTTTTCTTGAATGAAGAAATTGAGAGAAAAAACTCAGACCAATAAATAGAGGTATATTTCTTGTAAAGAGCCGACCAAAGTTTATAATTTTATATTTTTAATATTTTTAATAATTACGCTGTAAAGTGTCTTATTTGAAAACAAATTTCCTAAAATTTTACGTGTATCATTATAGACCATTGATGTTAATGTTAGACGATTAAAATGTTGTGGACCTTCCGATTAAATACTGTAATACTGTTATTTTTTCAGTTAATAAGTTCGTTGCCGAGCAGTACGTTAAAGAAGATAATGTTATGCATTTTGGAGATTGAATTTCAAGGGAGTGGCCTAAACCAATATAGAGTGTTCAATAGAAATACATCAGGACTCATGGCGAGAAGGTATCTCTATGACGAACGCCAGCGTAAGACCTGGAAGAAATTTGAGATGCATGCAGAGACTGGGGATCCTTCCAAGTGATCCACCATGAAGTTTCTCCAGAGCTTCTGATGGCTGGACGTGAGGTGTCGAGAGAGTTCTTTTCTCTGCCATTGGAAGAGAAGCAAAAGCATGCTAATGATCCTTGTAGTTACGTTAGATATGGCAGTTGAAATTCGGCGATTTAATTTGAATTTCGTTAAAAAGTCTTCAAGGCAAGTTCTTGAAATTCAGCGATTTAATTTGAATTTAGTTTAAAAGTCTTCAAGGCAAGTTCTTGATTAACATTGGAGGTGGCTTGTGGTTGTGTTATTCGGACAGTGTCATCTCTTCTGCGCCTGAAAACAGATCGTCATGAGCTTCAGCAGTTCCAGGATCCCGAGCAAATTTTCCACGCGACGAACTTCTTCGTGTGAGGAATACGAGCGATCTCGGAAATGGAATGCAGAATGTTTTCAATATCGTGCCCAAGAAAGTACGACTGGATTTTTTTCCTGATGTCGGCGATTATGAAGACGAAATATAAGGAGGATAAAAAGGAATTTTTACAGTGTAACCTAATTTTGTTGGGAAATTTTTTTTCCCAATTACATATTGTTGTTTCATTTCTTCCTGATTCATATTTAACAAGAATTAGGCAGAAATTTTGAGGTAGAGTGTGGAATAAGAAAGAAAGTTCAATTTCCAAGGGAAAGGGGAAGAAATTTCAATTTCTGAGGGAAAAGGGAACAAATTTCAATTTCAGATATGAATAAAGTTGGAATTAGGAGAAAATTCAAGTTGAAATACAGCGTTATCATACTTTTGTGTGAAACAGGGGTTTTATCCGAATTTACCTGAATTGTTGGAAAAAATTTATCAAATTTTTTGTTGGATGATTTCTTTAAATTGCTCTAACACAAAATTTTGACAATTAAATTTTGATTGTAGTATTTTTTGTTCGACTCCTTCCCTTCTGTAATGGTATGTTTTTTTGGACATGGAAGACGTTATGAGATAGGGTATATCTATTTTTTCTATGGTATCTGGAAAAGATATATGGTATATATATTTTTGTTATTGGTATTTGGAACATCATTTTTTAATTTGGTACCATCATATTTATTCTTTTGTATCGATTCCCCTCTCTAATAATATATTTTGTTGGACAGAGAAGACGTTATGAGTGGGGTATATACATTTTTGCTATGTATCTGGAACTCATATTTGGTATATATATATTTTTTATTGGGATTTGGAACATCATTTTATATTTATACGTGGATTTGAATTTGAGAATTTTATTTTATATATTTAATTATTATTTTATCAGTTATTAATATAATAAGAATAATTTTTTAGAGATAATTTAACTGGTAATGGTAGTGTAAATGAGGAATTATGTGTTAAGAAGTTTAGTGTTTAAATTCTTTTGAATTTACATTTGTTAAAAAAAACATAATAAATACTAGAGTAGTTATCTATTTTTCTAAGTTATATATTATTATTTAATATTATGATGATAATATTTTTAAGTTAAATTTAAAATTATACCTAACTTAAAGATGTATTTGGATTTAAAATTAACTTCCATTTAACATCAACCTAAATTTAGCATGTCAAAATCATCTTTTTTATATAATTATCATGATATCATGTCACATGTTAGTAGGCTAGAAAACTCAATCAAGATTATTATAGCCAATAAATTTTCCAAAAAAAAAACAACCCCTTTATGTTTAATTAAGTGTCACTTCCTGCCTGTTTAAAACATTTGATCATTCAAACATATATAAATATGTGTTGTTGCACTTGAAAATATTGTAAATTGAACTAAGAGGAATATTATTTTGTAAATTCATTTTAAGTCTGAATCTATCCAATTTAGAGAAATCAAGATTTTTGGAAAATTTTGTACCTATGGTCACTTTTTACCCATGGTGATTAAAACAATTTAATAGTGTGTTTCTTAGTATCAAAAAGATATGTAATTCCTTTCATTGTCAACATAAAATTGACATATAACATATTAATCACTTATCATACTTTATGAGGAGATCAAAATTTAAAGAAAGATTTACAACTATGAACATTTGATCCCTTTTAACGCATAATAAATCCCAAAGTTAAAATAAATTTACACTGATAAAAATATATAATTCATATTTAACTACCTTAAATTAACAAACTAAAGTGATTAAATTGATTCTTATTATCTTGCATTTACACCTAGAAATTATACCAATTTCTTCCAATAATAAACTTTATACTAACTTTCATATAATTTTCTAAATTAATAAAAATTATCTTTATATATATATATATATAAACTTTATCTACATTTATTTATTTATATAGTGATAAAATCATTTTTTTTAATTAAAAAACAACACATCCATATGAACTGTGACCCATCCTCTGTTCCTTTCAATCAAAATCCTATGCACATTTTATTGTTAAATCACATTACATTTGCCAGGTTCTCATCCTTTACTTTACTTTTTTCTTTCCTCGGTGTTCCATAGGCAACGGAGAAACTAAAAATCCTCAGGGTCTTCATCCATTGGACTTTGATCGAACCTCTAAATGGTTGTGGCAAAGAGTGATATTATACACTGACCCTATGGTCTGAAAGAAATGTACACCACCATGACTTTGCACATAAAATCCAACTTATCCTGAGAGCCCCAGTGACCGACCTTAAATCCACAATATAAATTTTATGGAATGTGCATTCATATCATTAAATTGTATGGAATGTGCATTCATATCATTGCAGCCGCCGCCATGGCAGTGGGTTTTTTCCTAAAATTTCTGGGTAGAATTCCATTATTCAAAAAGAGTTTAAATGGAGTTTACAATACTCAATACACACCTGTATACAGGTTTTCACATAGAAACTAAGACTAAATTGTAAAGAGACATCAAGATAAACCTAGTGTGAAAAAAGAAAAAGTATAATTCAATTTTGGGTTGGTTTTGAGATTTTTTTTTTGGTTTGATTATTTCCATCTACTTATTCAGGGAAGAAGTAACCATTTCTTGTTGAAGGCCTTACAGGCTGCTATTGTGTCTTTTTCCTCTTGTGAAGAATTGTCTTACATGCTGCTATTGCGTCTTTTTCAGATTATAAGGAAATTGCTCTCAATGAAGCAGTAGTAATGTTTATTTTCTGTGAGAAGTGCTAAGCATTCTCTCTACTCTTGTTACTCATTCTCTCTACTCAATCTTCATCTGAAGAGAGCATTTCATCATTTGATTCATTGAGTATTTTTTTGAGTCCTCTTACTCTATAGGAGGCGGGTTGCATGGCTACCAAGCCTTAGATTTTGTTTTCCTTTTTATTGTTTTTTGAGGGCATGAGTTTTGTAGGTGTCATGTTTGATGGAAGAGGGGACAATGAAAAGTAGTGTTCTTATAGTCGAAGAGTTGGATCCAATAGAAATCACCTACTTTTAGGTTGATTTTGTCTTGTAAACACTGAATCATGCCATAGATGAGTCCTCAAGTTTGGAAGTTGGACCCAAATGAGAAGCTTTGTAATTACTGCAGTAAAGGGGTTGAAATCTGGGAACGAAGGTGTCATGAAAAGCTTAGCTTTTCCCATAACCATGGAGTACCCTTAGATATCTTCCTGACAGACAAACACAACTATGACAAAGCCTTTAGAACAAAAAAAAATCTGCAAGATCTGGTCCCATTAGAATATATCCAATTGTAAAGATATGTTGTTCTAGAGCACATCCCAATGAAATTAGAATGTATCCAATTGTAAAGATATGTTGCTCTAGACCACATCCCATTATGTTGTTCTAGACCACATCCCAATGAAATTATAATGTATCCAATTGTAAAAATATGTTGCTCTAGACCACATCCCATTGAAATGACAAATCAGTCAATGCTCTGCCATAACTAGTGAATTTGGTATGGTACATTAGTCCAATTTATATATTTTGTGTGTAAACTTAATGTGTATAGCCTTTGGGAATTTAGCTCAGAAGTGATAAATTTATTTTGGAAACTATTTTATGTGATAAATTTAAAATTAAATGAATTTATATTTTTTAATATGGTATTTTTATTCAAGTATTATTCTCTTATGTAAATTATTATTACAACTACTATGGCTTTGATGTAATCTTTTTTTCCCATTGAAAATCTGTTTATTTTCTAACAATAATATTAACATATATAGTTGAACTGAATAGCCATGTTCATGTGAGAACATTTCCTCTATACTACTCTTTCCTACTTGCATGATTTATGTGAGAGCATTTTTTCTATACTACACTTTCCTATGTTACTGCTTTACAACGTTTCCTTTGCAACATATGGTGCAATTGCTAGTTATATTTTTAATTAAATAAATTTGATTTATTTATTAAGTTAAATTTACATTTTTATTTTAATTATTTTAATAATAAGTCTAAAATAATTTTTGTCTATTAATTGTTATATTGAATAGTAATAAAATAGGTTATTTTTAATAGTAACAAAATGGTTATTTTAGTTTATAAAGAACTATTAAATTTAATAAGGGACTTATACTAAGTTTAAAAATCGATAAAAATATATTAAGTATTTATTTTTAAATTTCTTAATTAATTATGTCAATTATAAAAACTAAAATCATTATTGTCTTTAAAAAAAAAATTAAGGTAAAAGTTTACTAATAATTATGGAAGGTGATTAACTATTAATTCATTTAATTTAAAGAAATATTTAATATATTATAAGTTAATTAAGGTCATAATAAAATAAAAATATATAATTGAATTTACAAAAGATATATTTAGTTAATTTAAATATATCTTTTTTAATTTATTATATATCTAATTTTAATATATATTTAATTGAGTTCATAATAAAATATAAATATATAATTGAATTTACAAAAGATATATTTAGTTCATTTAAATATATCTTTTTTAATTTATTATATATCTAATTTTATTATATATTTAATATTTAAGGAATTTTAAGTAAAAGAAGGAAAATAAGATTTATTTTATTTTAGCTCAATTTAATAAACTAATTAATCTATTATGCTAGGGAAAAAACTATTTAAGGGAAATTTTTTTAAGGGAATATAGTAGAAAATCCTAATAATCATTGATTAATTAATTAATTTTTATTTTAATCAAATAAAAATTAATTAATAGTGATAATTATTAGAATTTTAATTTATTAAAACTAAATTAGAATCCAGAGGAAGAGGAACATACCTGGGGTTATATACCTGAAAACTATACATCGGCGGAGGGTGTTTTGGAGGAACAGATTTGACGAAGAAGAGGTCTCCAAGTGTCACTAATTTCAACTCCCCCATCCCTATTAAAATTATCTGGATGCTTTATAATCTCAAGGGCCTCTCTTATTTTTCTTCTTTGATAGTGTTCTTCCCTTGCAATGATCCTTGCATCTTCCAGACGTACTTGATGTTTAGTTTTCGAGGAGTGTTCTGCAAGGGCTGAGGTGCGTGATCATTCATATCTGATATCAGCTCCATGCTCCTTAAGTATTTTCTGAAGTGAACGCCTAGTCTCACCGATATAACTTTTCTCGCATGAACAGTCAATCTTGTAGACACCTTTAAGTTGTTCAGGGTTTATGCCATCCTTAACTGATCACATATTTTGCCTAATAGTCCCTAATGCTGAAAATTGAGTGAAAATATCGTTCTTTCTCAAGACCTTGGTAATTTTATCAGTAACCCCCTTAATGTATGGTAGAAAAACTCTACCCATATTTCCTTGAGGTTCATGGCGATTCCGAGGTAAGATCGAACCCTTAGCTCTTTCCAGGGCTTTTTTGATATCTCTCTCCTTATAACCTAAATCTCTGAATACAGCTGATAGGTGATTGATTTCCTCATTCAGGTGTTTGGTATCAGAAATCCTCATGGCTCTGACGACAAGGGTATTAAGGACACCAAACTTTTGAGCCGGATGATGGTAGGACTCAGCATGGAGATAGCTATCAGTATGGGTTTTCTTTCTAAACACTTGGTGCCCAAGTGTTCCATCATCATTCCTAGTGACAAGAACGTCCAAAAAAGAAATGCTCCTATTTTCTTCAACCTCCATTATGAACTTAATCTCTGTGGATATGGAGTTGAGGTGATTAAAAAATCCTTCAAGATTCTCTTTACCTTGGGTCCATTTTATGTTGTTGTCATCTACAAACCTTTTCCACCAGTCAGGTTTTAGGGGATATGAGGCAAGGGCCTTTTTCTCAAAATGTTCCATGTATAAGTTGGCGACAATAGGGGATAGCAGAGATCCCATTGCGACACCTGATACTTGCTCATAGAATTCCCCTTGAAAGCTGAAGAATGTGGAGTGTAGGCAAATCTCCGCAAGCTTTGCTGTTTCAAGATCGGTGACATCTTTAATGACTTGGATTGCTTCATATAAAGGAATCTTCATGAAAAGTGATACCACATAAAAACTCACCAATATGTCGTTTTCTTTAACTTTTTGATTCTTAATGAGCTTGACAAAATCGCTTGAGTCCTTAATGAAAGAGTCAGTGTTTCCAACGAGAGGTTTCAGGATATTAGCGACATATTTTGCCAGCTCATAGGTGGGGGACCCTATAGTATTAACAACCGGTCTTAGGGGGATCCCTTCTTTATGAATTTTGGGTAATCCATAAATTCTTGGCATGACCTCACAAGACGGGGTTAGTTTCTTTTTTAGCTTGTCATCCAACCCTGAATTTTTTATTGCTTTCTTGACTTCTCTTAATACCTTGGGCATGGGGTTGTAGTTAAGCTTCTTTTAGCTGCTACAGTCTAGATGTTCATTCATTTTCCTAATATAATCATCCTTATCTAGAACAACAACAACACCTAATATTAAAATTATGATTTATGGACTGGAGGGATCAGGCGAGGGTCGAACACAAGACCTTCACCCTCCAAACCCGTGCCTCTACCAAATGCGGTACGCATTGTTTCTTACCCAATGTAAAATCCACAGATATTTAAGTTTTTTTGTCATCGTAGTTGGGGGGAGAGGGGGCTAGCCCTGTGGGTCAGCCCTCGAAACAAGTCACCATATGACCTATACCTTGGACCACAAGTGGAGTGCAGGAGGTGATAGTCTTAAAGCACACCATTAAAACTTTAATCTAGTTTAATTAACGCTTAATGTGATTTTATTAGTGCTAATCCGGTTTATATGTGTTATTAAAGAAATTAACCATCTCACAATTTGCACCGTCGGTCGGTGAAATTGTAGGACAATTTTCAAAATTCCATGCATATTTGTAGGACTAGCCCGAACTTTGTGCAATTTGTGGAACGAATTGTGGGAAAAATAGGAGAGGTCATAACTCATCCAATTTTTGACCAAATCAGGAGCAGAAAGAGGTTAAGGTACCATTTTTGAGTGTTCTGGACTCAATGAAACAAGTTTCATGAGCAGAAAATCATTGTAAACACATAATTTTGCAAATTTTAGCATAATATAGAGGTCCAAACCATGGAAGCTGGACCAAGGAGATGTATCCCAGGAGGGGTGAACTCCTTCATCATATCCATGTGTTGATGTGTTGTATGGTGATGCATTGTAAATTTTATTTTTTTGTTCAGTATTTGTTTTATGTTAACTTATTCATAAAATTAACATACAAATTACTCATGAGACTCAGTAAGTTTAAAAACCATAACTCAGTTAACTTGCAAGAGAACTTGAATCCTTAAGCACATGAAAATCATTTGTTTTAAAATATGAAGGAGAAATTAGCACATCATTACTAACATACCTTAATCATGTAATTTTGGTATTAGAGAAACTAGGTTTGTTTGTGCAAGAATGGATCTAATTGTTTGCAAGTTTGTGTCATGCTTACAAGGTTAAAACTCAAAAGAGGAGAAGGGAAGCTGGTTGAAAGCCCTGAAGTTGGGTCAAGAGGAAGAAGGGAAAGGTTTCCAAAGTGTTCAACACCAACACATCCTCAAATTGAAGTTGAGTCTTCAGTGATCATGTCTCATGAAGGAGAACCTACCATGACATAAGAGGAGAGAGCATTCAAGAAGGACTTTTTTGATATGACAGAGATGGTAAAGGTCCTCTATGAGGAGAGGAATTTAAGGATGCAGGGATAAATTTCTAGGCCTCCTAGAGGAGAGGGTTCTCTAGGAGGATGAGGTCATGGAGATGGTGATAAACCACCATCCACTCCACCATCATCCTCACCACCATCTTCACATTCCTCTTCATCATCTTCCACTACCACAACCCTTCCACCTGTTCATACACATACTTCAAAAGGAACTGGTAAATCACCTTATTAAACTGGATGTTAAATTTGAGATACCGATGTATCATGGTGAAGTGAATGCAGAGAAGTTGGATAATTGGATTCGTCAGTTGGAGGTTTATTGCAGGATTCAGAACCTCCAAGAGGATGACATAAGATTCAATTGCCTTCCTTAAGAATGGAGGGTGCAACATTTGTATGGTGGGAAGCAAGGACACAAGATGAGATTAAAAAACATGGTAAGATCTAAAATTCTTGGTCGGATTTCATTATTGCAATTAAAAGGAAATTATACCCTCTAGCTTACATGCAAAAATCCATTATGAACTAGAAAAACTTTAGACAATTGAAAGGTCAGAATGTGAAAGATTACACTCAAGAATTTATGAGAAGATCTCTTATGTTAGGAGTTGATTTGAAATCTCAAGATACCTTGTTGAAGTATATAGGGGGTTTACATAGTTACCTGAAACATACCATCCTAATTTTTAATCCTACTAGTCTAGATGAGGTTTGTGTGCAAGCTACACACCTTGAGGCAAGGGGGGAAATGTACCAGAAGAAGGTAGAAAGAAACCATTTAAGGGTGGTGAAAAAGGAAAGGGTTTCAAATGAAAACAAAATAAAAATGCATCCATTAAAAAAGAAGGGGAAAAAACCACATGCAAAAATTGCTCCAAAGAGGGTCATGATGAAGCCCATTACTGGAAGCTTCATCCAGAATTGAGGCCTAAGAAATTCAACAATAAGTGGAAACAAAAGAAAACCGCTACCACACAACAGGATCTTGGATCCGCTTAGGTGATGAGACTAAAATTGCAGCCATGGTCATAAAGGGAAAAGAATCCATAGCAAGTACTAGTTCATAAAATTGTTGTGGTAACAGTCCAAGTGAAGAAACAAGAATAGATTTGTTTCAAGTAAGAGTTGTCTCAAAACATATAAAAATCGACACACTATTTGATAGTGGGCTTCAAGCGAACTTAATATATGAAGACTTAGTCAAGAAAATTAATCTTGAAACCATACCTCATCATAAGCCATATCCTTTGGGTTGGATAATCAAGGATACAAATTTACAGGTTACAAGAAAATGTATTTTCTAGTTTGCAATCACTGCAAACTTTATTGATGAATTTGAGTTAGATGTTGTATCGCTTGACATATCAGGAATTGTTTTGGGTAGTCCTTATCTCTATGATAGGAAATCAGTCTTCTATCTCCATGAGAAAAAGTACCACTTGTTCAAAGATGGAGTGGAATATATTGTGAGAGCTCATTGAAAAAATCTAAACCTCTCTTTAGTTAATGCATGGAAAATGAAAAGACTAGTAAATTCAAGCAAAAAGTTTGTGCTTCTTATGATAAAACAAAAGAATGATATGGATTATGAATATTTTGAAGGTTTTGATGATAAATTGAAATCTGATTTGTTTGACGTGGTCAGTTGGCATGGTGAGATGTTTTAGGAACCAAAGGGGTTACCTCTGAAGAGGGGAATCCAACATGAGATACAGTTGCAGCGTTATTGTCCACTCCCTAATATTGGCATGTATTGCATGTCGATAATGGAAAATGTAGAAATCAAGAAGAAAATCCAAGAGTTTTTGAATAAAGGGATCATTCATCCATCTACATCGCCATGTGGTTCAACAATTATGTTGGTTCCCAAGAAGGATGGAACATGGCGCATGTGCGTGGATTTCCATGCACTAAACAAAATCATAGTAAAGAATTGTTATCCACTCCCAAGAATAGATGATTTTCTTGATCAGTTGAGGTATGAAATTTTTTTCACCAAGTTAGACTTAAGAAGTCGTTACCATCAAGTTATAATAGTTGAAGAGGACATATGGAAGAATGCATATAAAAATAAACAAGGATTGTTTGAGTGGCTTGTTATTCCTTTTGGTATTTGCAACACTCAAGATACTTTCATGAGAGTTATGAATGATGTGTTAAGACCATTTCTTGATGAGTTTGTCATTGTTTACTTAGATGATATTTTGATATTCATCAAATCACGAGATGTCAAAATGTGAATTTGGTAAAACTTCTTTAGTGTATTTGGGACATATTTTTGGAGGAGGTGAGCTGAAGATAGACCCCTCTAAGGTTGAGGTCATTGTGAATTGGCCAACACCAAGACATTCACTTAGGTAAGAAGTTTTCTAGGAGCATCACAATATTGGAGGAAGTTCATTGCTATTTTTTCTTCTATTGCAGCTCCATTACATAAATTGACTAATGTTAAGAAGGTCTTCTAGTGGGGAGGCAAGCAGCAAAAAGAATTCGATGATTTGAAATAGAAGATCAGTTCAGCCCCAATACTATCACTACCAGACTTGAGACAACCCTTTGAGATTCAAACCGATGCAAGTGACTATTCCATGGGCGCAATCCTCTTACAACATGGTAAGCCCATTTCATTCCATTAAGAAATTTTCAATAGTGCAGTGATAAACTATCCTACTTATGACAAGGAGCTATATGCATTGGTTCAAAGTGTGAAGAAGTGGAAACACTATTTTATGGAAAAGGAAACAATCATTCACACCGACCACCAACCATTGCGATACTTGCAATCACAAACTAAGTTGCAGAAGTCAAGGAACTTTAGATGGATGGGTTTCTTACAGCAATTCCACTTGGTCATCAAGTATAAGAAGGGTATATACAACAAGGTTTTTGATATGATTTATAGGCCTATTATTAGTGCAACTACTTTACTCAAGAATACTTCTGTTTTACATGAAATTTATGTTGATCAATATGCATTTGATAATGAATTTCAAGATGTTTATACAAACTTTAGTCAAGGTCTCCAAGTTGAAGAATTGGATTACCATGTACATAATAACTTGTTGTATCATTTGGGCAAGCTTTGTATTACACAGGGGGAGACAGTAAATGTCATAAGGGAAGCAATCACTTCTCTTATTGTTGGACATTTTGGTGTAAGAAAAATAGTGGCAAATATTCATAGGTATTGTTATTGGCCTTGTATGCTTGAAATTTTGTCACATTTCATTAAAGGTTGTTCATTGTGTGTAGTCAGTAAGCCTAGTAATAAGAAACTGGGATTGTACACACCACTTCCAGTTCCTTCGCGTCCATGGGAGAGTATTTCTATGGATTTTGTAGGAGGTCTTATTTTGTCAAAAAGAGGTCATGATTATTTGTATGTACTTTTGGATAGGTTCAAAAAGATGTGTATATTGATGCCATGTAAAAAGAAATTCATAGTTGAACAAACATCTCATCTTTTCTTTCAAAATGTTTGGGCTTATTTTGGGTCGCCTACATCTATTGTAAGAGATCAAGATTCTCGATTTGTTGGGAATTTTTGTTTAAGATTGTGGGACTTGGTAGACACTAAGTTCAAGAAGAGCACAACCTTTCATCCACAAACAGATGGTCAAACCAAATCGGTAAATCAAACAGTCATCCATCTTCTTCGAGGATATTGCAGCAAACATCCTAAGTTGTGGTATGAATATTTGTATTACATTCAACATGCTTACAACCATGCAAAACACTCCTCTACACAAACATCGCATTTTGAGGCATGTCTTGGATACTTGCCAAAATCGCCATTGATTTCATTTTTGGAAAATATGTGGTTGTAGATGGGCATATCAACATAGATAATCAAATAAATTCATAGAGAAAATTCAGTTGATTCCTCAAACAGTCCAAGATCAACTATAAAAACGTCAAGGCAAGTACAAAGCGAGACACGACAAACATCATGTGGATAATAAGTTTCAAATCGATGATGAAGTTGGTTTCACATTAGAAAAGAGAGGCTTCAAGGAGAAGGTAAAAAGTTGAAACCAATCCATTATGGTCCTTTCAAAATTCTGGAAAACATTGGTAACAATGCCTTCAAGCTTGATTTTCCTTCATACATGCAAATTTACTTTGTTGTTAATGTTGAAAATTTAAGATTGTATGAGCCTCATTTGATTGAAGATCAAGGAGAGAATGTTCAACTTCAATCTATTAAAGAATTTTCTGCAGAATTATTTGATGAGCTTCAACAAGAAACCATACTTGACAGAAGAACAATGACATCGAAAAGAGGAAGTGTCGAATGTATTCGAGTGGGTCTCAAAGGAACAAATCCTTCAAAATCCAAATGGATTGAAATTGGGAAGGTGAGGTAATTGTACCCTCACCTATTCAACAGTTGAATATGATATTTCAAAAGATTCCAGTGGGGAGGAATGATCAAGTGCTCAGAATTATGCTCAAAAATCAAAGTTCTATGAATGACACGAAACTTGAATGACTGTGTAGTGTTCATTGTTCTGAATCCGATGCAACCCATTTCGAGTGAAATGGACTCTGTATGGCTTTAGAAACGTGTTCTATCTGTTTTCCTAAAAAGGAAAATTTTGAAAAAAATTGTGTAGGCAGGGAGCCTAATCAGTAGTTTGTACTGCTGACGTGTCATGCTGACAGGGCAGGTCAATGGGATGGTCAACTCATTTCTTCGACGAATCGTGGGCTGCCAAGTGGCATGTGGTGGTTGGTGCATATTGGTGTGTGTTGGCATGATTTTATTGGTCATGGGTAGACCAATGAGGAGGAGGCATGTGACTCAACTTCGGGCTGCCACATATCCCCCTCACGACATATTAAAATTATGTTTTATGGATCGAAGGGACCGGGTGGGGGTCAAACACAAGACCTTCGCCCACCAAATCTACACCTCTACCAACTGCGCTATGCATTATTTATTACCCAATGTAATTGCCACATATATTTAAGATTTTTTGTTAGGGTCGTTGGGGGGAGAGGGGGCCAGCCCCCGAATCAAGTCACCATATGACCTATACCTCGGACCACATGCGGAGCGCAGGAGGCACTAGCCTTAAAGTGCACCATTAAAATTTAATCTAGTTTAAATAATTCTTAATGTGATTTTATTAGCGCTAATCCAGTTTATAGGCGTTATTAAAGAAATTAACCATCCCACAATCTATGATGCCGGTCGGCGAAATTGTAGGACAATTTTCCAAATTGTGGGCGGATTTGTAAGATCGGCCCAGATTTTGTGCAAATTGTGGAGCGAATTGTGGGAAAACTAGGAGAGGTCATAACTCAACCAATTTTCGACAAAATCAGGAGAAGAAAGAGGCTACGGTACTATTTTTGAGTGTTTTGGACTCAATGCAATAGGTTTCAGGAGCATAAAATTATTGTAAACACATCATTTTGCAAATTTGAGCATAATATAGAGGCCCAAGCCATGGAAGTTGGACCAAGGAGATGTAGCCCGGGAGGGGTGAACTCCTTCATCAAATCCCTGTCTTGAAGTGTTGTATGGTGATGCACTGTACATTTTATTGCAACTATTCAGTATTTGTTTTATGTTAAATTGTTCATAAAATTAACATAAAAATTACTCATGAGACTCAGTTAACTTGCAAGAGAACTTGAATCCTTAAGCACATGAAAAACATTTGTTTTAAAATCTGAAAGAGGAATTAGCACATCATTACTAACATACCTTAATCAGATCACCCATTCTTCGCTCAGGAGGTCAGCTTACACTTTCGTGTTCAGATCCTTCTCCCATGAGGAAATCATTGTTTTTACTTATGCCTAGTTTTTGATCCCATATCCTTGATGTAAGTTCTGCATATTCTCTTGGTATGGTTTCCTTCCTCTTCGGCGTTGAGGTTTTCTTGACAAAGCCCTTAGTGCATTTCCTTTATCTCATGACTACTTGCCACCTCGTCCACTGGTACCCTTTACTGGAGTTGCCTTAACCATTTTTCCTTTTCCCGGACCACCCACCAACTGTAATTCCACTCGAACCCACACATGATTTATCACCCGCCGTGCAGAAGAGAGAGAGGTAGATAATCTAGGTGGACATGTAATAACAAAGAAAACAGGGTTGTTAACCCCTCTCGGCCATATCCAAACCATTCCCATTACTTTCCTCTAGTTAGGGTCACATTCAAACCCCACCTCATTGCATAATTTTCTTAGATTACAGAGAGTTCCAATCTGTTTGGGCACTGCCTTTGGGTCGACAATGACCCTGTCATCCCAACCCTAGGCTAGCTTTACTATCTGCTACTCGTTGGCACAACAGAAACCATTGATTTATAGATTTATAGACTGTTTGAATAAACCTAAGTACAATAACAGTTCCTAAATTTCAGTGCATGCCCATTTGGGCCAACAAATTACTATATAACAAATAAATTGACTCGACGTGGGCCAACACATACATACTAATCATCGACTCAACAATTTGGTGGTGCAACTTTGTTAGACCCTTCGACTCATTCATCCTACACTGAGACAAAACCTCCATTGAAATTACCAAGGGAGACTATGATACATACAAGAAACCTTGTTGTGAAGTTTACCTTTGGTGGTCTCCTCCTCTGCCTTTCCCACGCACCACCGCTGTGGTCTAGAGAGAAACGTTCTCTACAATCTAGAACAGCCAAGAATAAACCTTAACGAATGTTTGAATGCAATTTTTAACACTTGCCACCTGTCTTCTCACATAACATGCTCTCCCATCACTCCCTGAAAATATTTTACATGCCATCATGGTGTTATTAACTCCAGGCATTTGGTGGAGTTGGGTGGGCCGCCCACCAACCCTGCCTTGTGTCATCTCATTCATTGTTTTGATCCCCATGTGGATCTTCCTCTCTGTCACACCTTGATTGAGGACGCTGATTCAGATTCCTATCCCTGCTAAAAATCCCCTGCAATGGCTCTATTCCTTCTTCTTGTTCTGCCCAATCCCCATACCCTTCCAAATGCTTGTTAGGGTTACTGCACCCCCAATTCGCCAAAAATTTTGCTACAACATTTCCTGAGTGGTGGACATGAGAGGGAATTATGTATTATACTTCAGCAATAAGTTCCTTAATTTCCTAGATTAGTCATTTAGTTCTCCAGCTTTTGCTGATATTTTCCTAGTTGGATCCTTGCTAGAGTGTTTTGATGATCTCTATTACCAGAGTTTAGTCTCCTATGACTACTAATTTATTTATTTGTTCCCTTCTTGCGATTAGAATACCATGTTTAACTGCATTTAATTCTGCTTCATTGTTACTTGCTATGCCCAAATCCATCGCATATAGCCACACTACCCATCCCTGGTGATCTTTGAACAGTCCACCAAAACCTGCAGCTCCAGGATTCCCTTTAGAGGCTCCATCAAAATTCAGATTCAATAAATCCTTTGGGGGGAGGATGAATCTCGATGGTGATGAGATGGGGGGGATTTTTAGTGTCCATGAGTGTGGCACTAACATCTGTGAAGATAGATTCAACATTGCAAATATTCATGCTTCCTAGGGTGGGACTTTCTAGTCTTCCTAATGCCATCTTTCTGCCAAAATGGTTTCGTGAATGTTTTGGAGAATTATTTTCCAAATAGTTGTCATTGATTGTTGTTGATCTTTGAATATCCTCCTAATTATTTCCTTCCACACAACCCCTAAGATAAATCCTACTGATATGGACCATGAACTATTGAGGACTAAGCTTTTGAAACCTCCTTTCCTCCAAATCTCAATAGTCACCTTGATGTTGGACCGATCTTTGTCTATATGTATGAAGAGGAGGTCCAGATGCTTCCAAAGTTGTTCGATGAATTGGAAATAATTCAATAGGTGATCCATTGTTTCTGACTGAAATCCACAAAATGCACGCAGATGGACCCTGAACACCCCATTTTTGAAGTTGGTTCCAAGTAAGTGCACACCCTTTATTAACAAGCCAAAGGAAGAAAATGAATTTTGGCCAATGTTTCCCCATCCAAATTTTACTCCAAAGAGGATGTTATTGGTGGTAGTAGTCTTATGCTTTCAGTTGATAGCCTTCTTGGATTATAAACATTCCTTTCATTTTGTAGCCTCGTCTTAGAATATCCATGCCTTTGGATATTATGATCCTTCTGGAGTTGATTTCTTTGTCAAATGCTTCCCATTGTTGTGTGACTGGTGCATTGGGCCAATGCTCTTGTTTTTTCCATTCTCTCCACGTGGAAATTTCCCCTCTGTCCCAGAATTGGTTTATTTTCATGTTTGTTGTTATGTTAGTAAAAAGGAATATCTAAGCTAGGTCCTGACAACTAAATAGCTTCTCCCTTTTATACCAAGAGTCCTACTAGAAAAGTTATTTATCTCCATCTCTTATCTCCCAAAAGCTATGATTCCTTATCAAATCCCTATTTTCTGCTGCTAGGTTCCAGATGGAGGAGCCTCTTTGAGTTCCTTGAATAGGCAACCTCCCTTCCGTGATTGATGGCATATTGTATTTTCATTACCAAATAAGTCTCCATAGATATCTTCCTCTCTGGACCCAACACCACCGGATTTTTTCTCCGTGAATTGGTTCAAAGTATATGAGTCTTAGATACCAAGACCCCCTACCAATTTAGGTTTGATCAATCCATTCCATGAGAGGAGAGCTCATTTTTTTTCTTTTTATGCCCCTTGCCAAAGAAATTTCTTAAAAATGTTTTCCATTTCTGCACATGTAGTTTTAGGCGCAGCTAGACCCGAGAGTTGGTATATGGGGATCAATTGCAACACTGATTTAAAAAACACCACCCTTCTTGCTAAATTAAGGGCTCGTAATGACCATTTCTAGAGTCAGGATTGAATGCGATTAAGGAGAGCTTTCCAGCATGAGATTCTGAGGGATTTGAGACATAGGGGGATACCCAAATATTTTTCTGGTAAGGATCCAATATGGAAGACCAATATTCTGGCCAGAAATGATTGGGACTTGATCAAGGTATTGAAGAAGAATATATTCAACTTTTCATTTTTGATTTGAGCTCCTGTGGCTTGCATAAAGTCTTGAAGGATGGAAATTATGCATATGTCTTCTTTGAGGGTGGCTTGATAGAAGGGCATGATGTCATCCACAAATTTCTGGTGAGTCAGAGTGAGGCCATTTACCCACAAGCGGAGCCCTTTGAGGTGTCCTTCTTCAACCTTCGCTTTAATGTATCTCCCCAGACCTTCAACTTTCATTATGAAGAGGAAAGGGGAAATTGGATCTCCTTGTTTGAGCCCTCAAGAGGCATTAAAGGGTGTAGAAGGGGAGCCATTGAGCAGGATGGAGAACACGGGAGAGGAGATAAGAGAGGAAACCCATTAGATCCATCTAGGATCAAATTCGAAATATTGGAGAATATTCTGGAGGTAAGACCAGCTAAGTCGGTCGTAGGCCTTGGATAAGTCAAGTTTTATCATCATACCCTTAGCTTTAAGACTTTTGAGGGAGTGAATGGATTCTTGGGTTGTTATAATGTCATCCAGAATTTGTCAACCTTTCACAAATTATGTCTTCTCTGAGGAGATTAAGGTTAGGAGGATAGGTTTAAGGTGATTCACCATGATAGTGGAAAGGATTTTATAAATGACATTACACAAGGAAATTGGTTTGAACCCTTGAGGCTCTTTAGAATGCTCATATTTTGGAGTTAAAGCAAAAAATGTTGAGTTTAAAGCATGGTCTACCTTCCTTGATATTCTTGTTTCCTCCATGACTTCGAGAATATCTTTGCCCAAGATTGGGCAGGCTGCCTGGAAAAAATCTATTGTGAAGCCATCCGGTCGAGGCACTTTAATTTTCATCATACCTTTGACTACCTCCTCTATGGTGACCGCTAGCATGAGTGCTAGGTTTTGGTCTCTATTGACAAGTTGGGGAATATTCCTCTCTATCTGTTCAATAGCTTCTGTCCTATCAGGGAGCGGTTCTGAAAGTTTTTTTTAAAATGTTCCACCATAAGATTTTCCATTTCTTCATGTTTTACTAGTCGATTTCCTTCTAAGTCTAGCAGCGAGAAGATTCTATTTTTTTTGTCTATGTTGGATCATGGCTTTATGGAAAAAATGAGTGTTGTTTTTGCCTTCGCGAAGCCATTGGATCCTTGACTTCTGTTTCCACAATATCTCTTCTTGCTTTCTTCTTTCTTCTATCTTTGTTAATAACTTGCTTTCTTCCACCAACACATTTCTTGTGCGTCCTTGTGTTATTATTTGTTGTTGTACCTATTTCATGCGAGCCTGAAGTTGTTCTTGATCTTGCTAGATACGTACAAACTCCAGTTTTTTCCACTTCTTTATCTTTTGCTTTAGATCTTTCAGATGGAGTTGGAAGGTATGCATTATGTTTCTGCCCTGCGTCGAGCTTGATGTCCACAAGTACTTTAACTTTTCTATGAAGGATGGGTCTCTTAGCCAAAAGGCTTCAAACCTGAATGGTCATTTTTTGGTGCCCTTGCTTCATGTCGACTTCCAGTCGAATAGGCCAGTGGTTTGATCCGAGCCATGACAAGATGCTTCAGAGTAAATGTCTTTTTGTATCAGGTCTTTGGATGCTAAGAACTGATATAACTTGGAGGCCACTTGATGTACTCCTACTCTCCTGTTGTTCCATGTATAAGTTCCATTGATGGTAGGAATATCCACTAGATGCAGATCATCTTGCATATTCCGGAAGAGCTCCATTTTTGGTTCACGTCTCCTAATTCCACCTTTTTTCTACTTTAGCGATGTGATCATATTAAATTCTCCTCCCATCAGCCAAATTTTTTCATTATTCATTTGTCCCAACTTTCCTATACTCTGAAGGAACTCTTATTTATCTCTTGGAATATGAGGGCCATAGACCGATGAGATAAGGACTCACTCCCGAGTCCCGATATGTCTAAATCTCCCTAAGAGGATATGGGGTAGGTTGATCCAACCATCTGCCATGATCTTTGTAGGGTTCCATAGAATGGTTATGCCTCCCGTGATCCCTCTTACATCTATAGCTACTGCTTCATACTTAGGTTGTATGTATCTAAGCATTTCCTCTAGTTTTCACCTGAGACTTTTGTTTCTTGTAGAAGCACTAGTTGAGGCTTCTCTTTTTTCAACTATTCATGTAAGTATCTCTACTTGCCTCGACTATTGAGGCCTCTCATATTCAAGTAGATGACTATCATTGGGAAACTTTATGTAGTTGGTGGAATACTATCGAGAGCGGTATTACCCTTCTAGAGTTAACTAACATCTCTCCCACCATTTGGATTGATTCCTAAAGATTTTTCCTTCCCCTTTCCTTGTTGCCTTTTCTTTGAGTGTTTCAGTCTTGAGAACTTCCCAGTTGTGAGCCTAGTGTATCCCCCAAATTTAGGTGCCTTTGACCTTGTTTTTCCATACATTGCAGGAATTTTTCTCGGTACAACTTTTTTTGGTCCTTTGGGATGAATCTCTCATCTAGGTTTCTCCATACACTTAGAAGCCTTTTAAGTACTACCTCTTATGTACTTAGATCCTCCTTATATGTATCAATCTGGACCATTGCTAAGAGGTATACCGATTATGCTTTGTCCTCTTTATCTAAGGGTTCCACTTGGGCTTTCCCCTTGGGTTTCAAAGCTGATTTTTTGTGGATCTTGGCTTTGGTCCCCTTCATTTGGTAGATATGTCTCCTTAAAGATTCCCCCTAGCTCCTGCAATATTTAAAATATATTAGGGCTTCTCTTTTTATTTTTTTGGTTCGAGGTTTGCTGTTGTTGGATCTTTGTGTTTTTCTTTTTGTTTGAAATTTCCTTAAAACCCTAGTTGTTGTCTGGCGATGGGGGTGCTCCTTGCAATTGCTTGTTTTCAGTCGGATCTGCTTGGTTTAATGGACATGCTTTATAGATATGGTCATATCCATGGCATCGACGACAACAAAAGGGGATGTGTTCATATTCCAACAGTTATTTCCAGACTTCGCCTTGGTACTCCAATTCCACGGATTATGGCAGAGGCTCGGTAATATTCATGTATACCCAGATGTGAGCATAGGAGGTGAACCTTCCCCTGCGTGTGGATTCAACTATTTTCACAAATATGTCTATTAAATTTCCAATCCCTTCCAGGATTTCAAGGTCCCAGAAGTCCACTGGTAGGGAAAACAAACGAACCCAGACTGGAGCCATCATAAATTGCTCCTAATCTGGGTTATAACACTCCTCCCAATGCCTCATAAAGAGCCCTATATTATAATAGAAGTATGGACCTCCTTCGAAAATCCTTTCCTTGTCTATTAGATTCGAGAATATGAATGTAAAAAAGCCTCTTGCTCCAAAATTCAGGTCGATATGGCCCTTGGACTGCCATTTTTGTAGAATCCATTTGATTAGGTCCTTTTTTGTAGGCTAGATGCCAATAAACTTAAAGATCAGGGCATGATATTTCATGTAACTGCAATAATTGTCTAGTTTATTAGAGGGGATCACAAACCGAGGTTTCTTGGAGGCTCGTGGTAGACATTTACTGTGAATTCTTGCTTGCCATTAGGCTCCTAGAATAGGGCCGACATTAGGGCCAATGATCCCCTGTGGTCCTAGCGGTGTACTTGCTTTGCCATTGTGCTCCCTTGTGGTCACGCTGCAGTAGGAGGTGATCGCTCCCCCCTTCATGGGGGCTGTCATTCCACCTGTCAAATCCACAGATGGCCGATGCAACTGTGTATCGAATCGAGTGTTGTCAAAAATTCAGAGTGCTTAAAAACCCTAGCAGAGCTTCGCATGAGTTCTTGTGTTCACCTTTTTTCCATATGGGTCAATTTTTGAATATAAATTTTCAATGAAACTTTTTTGTTTCAAATAATTTTATGTTCTCACATATAATTTCAACCAAATACACTAAAACCTACATATCATTTCAATCAAATAAACTAAAATCTTTATACACACAATTCATGTATGCAAATAAAAAGTGACATATCACCATATAACTCTTGTTATAATTTTAAATTATATATAAAATAATAATTTGTCTCATAAATTATATCAAATTATATATAAAATTTTCCACATATTATCCTAGGATAATAAATATTATTTTTCTCTTAAAAATACATATCGATTTGTAATAAATATTTATCCATATTTTAAAATACAAATTGCTATATATATATATATATATATATATATATATATATATATATATATATATATATATATATATATATATATATATATATATATATATATCCGTGTGTGTGTGTGTGTGTGTGTGTGTGTGTGTGTGTGTGTGTGTGTGTGTGTGTGTGTGTGTTTAAATAAATATATCAAATAATTTGAGATAGGCATGTCGATTTGTAATAAAAATTTATCCATATTTTTAAAAATCAAGTTTTATTTGGAAATTATTTATTTTTATAATATGATTAGTTATATGCTACCATGTTATTTCCAACAGCATGCCTTAAGTGGATAGTCAATCAATTGAACTAACTCTTTGATCTCTTTTTTTCTAAAGAAAACCTTTCAAGGTTATACCCACCACAATCATCTTTATTAACCTAATAATACTCAAAGGGACTCTAATCTCAAATGAACTAGAATTAAAAACCTTATGAAAAACTCTACCTCGAAATAATTTATTCAAATAGATTGAGCTAACCCACTAACATATATATTCCATGTAAAACACATAAAACATCACAGTAAACCCTTAAACACATACATAAAATTAATTAATTAATTATGTTATTGGGCTCCTCCCACATGTATTAAAAAATATACTCCCACCTCTCTTATTTTTTCTAAATAAAACTTTCTAAAATTATACCCGCCACAATAATCATTGTTAATCTAGTAAAGACTCAATAAAACTCTAATCTCAATAATATATATTCCCTACATATAAATAATTATACTTTTATGAAGCTCCACTCACGTATATATTAAACTCTCTATAACATCACAATAAACGCTAAACACTTTCCTACATAGAAATAATTATCCTTTTATGAGACTTTGTTCACGTATATATATTAAAAATCCTTGCACACCCATTTACTTGAACATACGTGATAGCTGTGGGATTTGAATATATTAAAAAGCCTTGCATAGCCATTTACTTGAGGAGTTGTCTTTAGTGCTGTTATTCAAACTGGTTTTTTTACTCTATATATGGATTTAGCACCCTCAAAAACCTCTAGGGCACTTCGATTGTGCAAAGTTAGCAATCAAACTTCTCTTTTCATTAAATCCCTGCCGGAATTTAGAGAAATTACACCGTAAAAAGTCACCGAGTGGGATTTTTGTGGGATTTGAATATATTAAAAAGCCTTGCACACCCATTTTCTTGAACATACGTGACAACTGTGGGATTTGAACCCATGCCCTTTCGGACCAAAGCCGAAAATTGGCCCTTTAGACCACTCAGCCAAACATTACCATGTTTCATCTCAATCGAACTAGAAGTAAAAACCTTACAACAAACAATTTATTCAAATAAATCCTAAGTCACTAAACTTTATACAACAAACAATTTATTCAAATAAATCCTAAATCACTAAACTTTATAGTAAACAATTTATTCAAATAAACCCTAACCCACTAAACCTTATAGTAAACAATTTATTCAAATAAACCCTAACCCACTAAACCTTATAGCAAACAATTTATTCAAATAAACCCTAACCCACTAATATATATATCTCATGTAAAATATCACAATAAACCCTAAACACTTCCCTACATAAAATTAAATAAATAATTATTCTTTTATAAGGCTCTGCACAAGTATATTTGAAAACATGTATATTAAAAATATCGATCATTTACTTGAACGAAACCTTTTATAGCAAAAAATTTATTCAAATAAACCCTAACTCACTAAAATATAATATCATAATAAACCCTAGACACTTCCATACATAAAATTAAATAATAAAAGAAATAATTATTTTTTTAATTAAATAATAAAAAATTAATTATTTTTTATGAGGCTTTTTGAAAACATGTATATTAAAAATCATTCAAATAAACCCTAACCCACTAAAATCTATATCCATGTAAAATATCACAATAAACCCTAAACACTTCTCTACATAAAATTAAATAATAAAAAAATTAATTATTCTTTTATGAGGCTTCGCGCAAGTATATTTGAAAACATGTATATTAAAATATATATCCATGTAAAATATTACAATAAACCCTTTATTCTTTTGTGAGGCTTCGCGCAAGTATATTTGAAAACATGTATATTAAAATATATATCCATGTAAAATATCACAATAAACCCTAAACACTTCTCTACATAAAATTAAATAATTCTTTTTTTATGAGGCTCCGCGCAAGTATATTTGAAAACATGTATATTAAAAATCTCGGTCATTTACTTTAAAAAGGTTGTGACAGCTGTGGGATTTGAACCCACGCCCTTTCGGACCAGAGCCTAAATCTGGCGCCTTAGACCACTCGGCCAAACTGTCAAATCTGTTTAAAAAATGATTATTTCCATTATAAATGCAATTGAAAATGTCACAAAACACCTTGCCTTGAATCTTGCTATTCATGGAACGCAGATAAAAGAATCTCAACCTCCGACATTCTATCATTATTGTGGGACACCGAAAAGAAATCTCTGCCTATTACTAATACGAGGGACTTCCGATATCGACAACATTTCATCATCCGACTTTAGCTCAGTTGGTAGAGCGGAGGACTGTAGTTGGAAAATAATTCCTGGCTGAAATCCTTAGGTCGCTGGTTCGAATCCGGCAAGTCGGAAGCAGAGAGTGTCTTTTTTATTCTTTCCATTTTTTCCCTTGGATTACTGGTTGGAATCCGGCAAGTCGGAAGCAGATTTTTATGCTTTCCATTTTTTCCCTTGGGTTGCTGGTTCGAATCCGGCAAGTCGGAAGCTTCTCATGCTTTCCATTTTTTCCTGCTTTACAAACAGCTAACAAAAAATTCGGAAGCTTCTCATGCTTTCCACTTTTTTATGCTTTACAAACCGCTAACAAAAAATTCCGTCCTCTAAACAGGAGAGAGGTAAAAAGACCATAAAATCCAAACCAGTACTCAGTACTCAGGCTCACCGTAATTCACAGGTTGCGTGGGCACTCAAATAATGATGTGTGGTTATTGATTAGTCTGTGTGACGTGGCGCTTGGTATTTTATTGGTACATACGAGGGATGTTGTCAAATGTAATGTCACGAACAAGGTTAAAGTTGATTTTTATGCAAGAATGTTGTAGATTTCACATTCTCTTTTGGGATGGTCATGCCATCTTCAACTTATAGTTAAGTCTATTTCATGTTTACAATCTTTGTGTGATCTGGGTTGAATTCATGATCATGGTGGCTTATGGGCAATTAATCTCCTTATCACTTTCAAAACATGAAAACATGTAATTTTTTAGTTTGAAATTTTCATTGTCAAAGCAATACATGTAATTTTTCAGTTTGAAATTTTCATTGTAAGTTTGAAATTTTCATTGTAAAAGCCATTAAGACTAGTATAGATTTTTGTTAATTTTTTATTGGAATATGTTAAATATAATTTTTTAATTGCTAAGAGGATTTTACATTGGGAAATGTGTGAAGTTATATTTTGTTAGTGTGATTGGATTGGAAGGGTTTCATTTTATAAAGAAATTAAGGTGTGAAACTTGTAGTAGTTTGGAGAGGGCACCAAAAAGATCTAGACATGTCAATGGTGTAATCTTGAAGTGATTTTGACAACTTAGATGCCCTTAGGTTACAGTTTCTTGGACCAAAATTTAATCTGACAAATCATAGACACATTAGCTAATAAAAAAAAGATTTGTGTGTGTGAGAAAAAATAGTCCAATGTAGTTTAACTCATAGTGGATGGGTGAAGTGGATCATGCTCTGTTGAACCCTAGACTTTATTACACTTTGTGTGATCTCCCTTATAGCTTCAGTTGTTGGAGGAGTTGCATCTCCTTCTTGCACCCACCATCCCTGCTCCCCTAGATATTATTTGATTTAACACATTCATCCCAATATCTAAGAACTATCATGGTTCACCAAAAACTAGAAGAAATACCGAAGGTGCCCATCCATGTAGCCCAATCAAGATATATGGGTTTGTGACTTGCATATTGAGGTTTGATCAATCGTCATACAAGTGTTTTGCCTTCCCCACGAACCCTAAATTTGTGGGTCAACAAAATTTGGCACCCCAAATCAAAGGAAAACTCTCTCTCTCCCCTTTTATGGTCAAGGTTTTTATGTCTTTCTGTTTGAAGAAAAAGAGCACCATGATCTAATAATCATGAGTGGCCCTTATTTCCTTAGCTCTCAAGGTTTGTATCTCAACCAATGGAATCATGACTTCATCTAGGAAAATGACATATTGTTAGCATCTCTAATATGTGTCAAGCTTGCTCACCTCCCCTTCATTATTAGAATGAGGATACAATCTAAAACATTGGAAATTCCCTTGGAAACTATATCAATCACATTGAGCCACTTGATTGGATGTTTTTTGTGTTAGGATCTTTATTGAGGTGGACCTTGAGAAGGGCTCACTAAAAGCTATTGAACTTTCTTTGGATAACTAGACCTTTATCTAGCTAGTGGATTACAACCAAATCCTATTCAAATTCAAAGTTTGCCACATATATGACCACTTTACCAAGAGTCTCCCCAAAGTAAGGTTGGACTCTAGACAAGCAAACCAACGGGTGCAATGGCAACAACCCAAAAAGAAAAGAGTCACCACAATGTATGAAGTTCCTCCTTGAATCCTCAATGCTATAGGGACGTAGCACCTTAAGATCCTTCCTCCTTAAAGCACACCTCTGGAGCTCAATCCCACTCCAATAGTAAGGTTAGTGAGAAGAAGTTGTCAAGAAAGTGGTATGTGATATTAGCATATATGGAAAATATCAAAACTTTTCGATCTCTAGTGGACATGTGGTGGATGATGATAATTCTATGGAAATTCCACCATTAGAGGATGCTTTGATGCATACACAAACACTTGATGACTTAGACCTAAGGAAGAATTCTATCACTCCCCAGGAAAGCTACATATTCCTCTGGCCTCCCCTTTCTTGGTCTGAGATTATAATATGACAAATCAAAAGGAAAAACATATAGGAACTCCGTTGTTAACAGTTCAATCAAGAAATTAGGGAGAAAACCTAACGAGGATCGACTTGAAGAGCAAGCAAACAAGGACAAAGAACTTAAGACCCATCCTATTATCGAAGGCATGTATAGTAGGGGTACAAGAACCACAAGGAATCGAAGTGGTGTAGTTCCTCCTCATGGAGGAAATCCAAAAAGCACAAGTATTAAAAGCCATCTCCTAGCATTACAACAGTTTGTGTAGTGACAAAAAATCACACCAACCTAAAATTTGATTAAAGAAGGAAAGCCACAAATTGTCCTACTCCAAGAGACAAAAATGGAGGAAATGGAAGTACCCCAAGAATATAACACGATATGGAAAGGTGATATGGAAAGGCTATGCTACAAAAATAGTGAGCTCCAAAGGGGCTTCTGGGAATCTTTGTACCCTATGGTCCTTATCCTTCTTTGCGTTGGTATAGCTACGAAGCACCCTATATTGGTTATCAGATGAATTTCTTCACATTTACCCTAACAAATTATACAATATAATCAATGTCTATATGCCAATAACATATCTAGAAAATGTAGTTTGTTGGAATTCTCTTAGCAATGTAAAGGCAAAAAAATTGGAATCCAATTGTATTTTTGTTGGATGTTTTAATACCACTCTACACTCTAAGGAGAAGAAAGGAGGGTGCCCTGTCAGAGACCCCTTCCATGAAAGGAACAATGATTTATCCTCTTATTTGGATTTTATTTACATAAAATCGGTCAAAGGAAAATACACTTGGAAAAATCATAGGATTGGGCTAGGGAATATTTCTACTTTCCCTAACCATTTCCTGGTCCATCAGACCTTCTTAGAGGAGAAATTCATCTCCTCTCAAATCCTCGCTTGGAACGGATTTGACTCACTGTCCTATCACTCTTTCCCTACTACCACAGGAAGATTATGACCCCTCTCTTTTCAATTTAACCCATAGTGGGCTCACAATCCTAATTTTATTGGCATCATTTCTCATGCCTACTGCCACTAGATCAAGGGTTTGGTCCATATATGGCAATTAAAAATAAAATCTACCAAATCAAAACTCAAAGAATAGGACAAGGACTATTTTCAAGCCAAGGATAGAGAAATCCACTCCATTAAATCATAGTTGGGGGGAATTTAGAGTCAATGTGAATAAGCATTGATCTCCCTTAAGATATCATTGAAGGAAAAACAAGTGTTTTTCCAGTTGCAAGTGGCATTGAGAGTGGAAAAGGAATGATGAGGGTTGAAGTCCAGTAGTTTATAGTCGAGGGTGGGTGATCAAACACCCAATATGTCCATAAATAGCGCCTTTGGCACTACAATGTTGAATCCATCACCAAGACAATTGGGAAAACCCTAATTTCTTATGATGAGATCAAGGAAGAAACCATCCTTCATTTCAACAATATTTATTCAAAGAAAGGACATTGAAACATTGAGGATGCCGAGATTATGTCAGAAGACATCCTTTCAATGGTTTCTACTTAAGAGAATGACAAGTTAATGCAACAAATTTCAAAAGAAGAAATATGCGTAGTGAGTCGCTCCTTTGACATTGACAAGGACCCTAGGCCCAACAACTCCATTGCTCATTTCTATAGAAAGTGTTGGCACATCTTAAATTTAACTTAATTAGATGATCCAAGTGGATATTGGTGGCCACCCGCCTATTCCACTTGGGGCTCCACCATTGTTTCTTTCAGTTTTTTAGTTTCCTTAATTATAGCACAATTTCCTATTTTTAGCAGTTTTTCGGGTCTTGAACTTCTGGAGCCGTTTTGAGGCCCTAAATGACATTTTTTGGGATTCTCTTCTTCAGCAAATATAATATGTTTTGGACTTGATATTTGCTATCAATAGTTTTAGTTGTCGGATAGATCTTTCTAATGATCTATCATGTGCGTCAAACGAAGATAGTATGCCATAGTTACGACCCCAAGAAATTGATGTGCTAATTTACCCTGACAGGGCCCATATTCTGGCATTTCATCTCCTAGGGTTAGGTTTTTGGATGTTTAGGATTTTCCATTGTTTCTCAATAATATATAGGCCTCTAAGCCTCATTTTAACACATGGTTCAGAGACCTGTAGCCACCACATAACTTCTCAAAGATAAGCTACCAGTGCCCTAGCTAGTTTATTTCCATTTTGTCTGTAAACAAATTTCAGTTCTTTGATATTAATGAAATGAATTGTTATTTCCGCTGCATTTTTATATTTATGGTTATATGTGTATTTTATTGTGTTCTTGCATAAATTGGGATCAGTGGTATCAGAGTGGTCTTCTCTTTCTCGATCCTTCTTTGCATGTCCCCAATGAGGTCGGGGTATAAGGAGTTAGGGCTCGATCTAGTTGAACCTTTGCAATATCAGTCTCGCAAAAATCCCAACGACCGCCCATGGGGGACGAAAAGAAAGATGAGGGAGCAGGAGATCCTATCAAAATATTGCTCGAGGAGGCCCTAGAAAAAAAAAGGAACGCGATGATGGATAACTTTGCCCAGATCCTTCAACGACTGCCCACTGCGGCGCATCTGCATCCAACAACCACTCTGGAGGCGCAAATCCTTTTAAGGTACAAGTAAAATTTGACGTTCGCATATTTGAGGGCCAAATAGATGTAGGCGTCGTAGATAGATGGTTGAATCTATTAGAAGGATATTTCTCAGTTCATGACTTTTCCAACCAGGAGAAAATTATTTTTTCACTCCTTAAAGCTACCCCCCATGTTAAGGAATGGTGGGAAACTTACCGTGAGAAAAAGGATGAGGGGGAACCCTCTCTGTTCTCGGTCGTACCCACTTGGAATTCTTTCCGAGATGCCATCAAGGAACAATATTATCCCATGGGGAGCTACGAGGATAAGTACATACAATGTACTATGCTGCGGCAGCAAAGAGATCAAGATGTACATGAGCTGACGAATTTGTACCATACCTTGCGCACAAAGTTGGGTATCAAAGATTCAGAGAAAAATTTGGTGTTGAAGTACCACAGTTTTCTGCACAGATACATTCAGGAATAAATGGAGTTCTTTGACATCTCCTCGCTTGGTACGACATACCGGTATGCTACCAAGATTGAGCATAAATTCAAACAAAAGAAGCGAGACTTTGGATCTGCGAATCAAAAGCAAGGGAAAGGTGCCCCCAAACTGCAGAAAAAAGGACAAAGCCAAGGCATTCTGACCCAAGATAAACTACCAAAGCCGCAAGAAAAGAACAACACCACGAAGTTGAAGAAGGACCCAAGAAAGTGGTGTGAGTTCCATAAGAGCTCCACTCACAACACAAGTGAGTGTCAAGCCATGCAGTCACTTGTGGTTGAGATGAGGGCTTCTGAATCATATGCATGCTCTGACTCTGAATCAAAACTCAATAAGGGGAATGAAAAATGGAAGTAGATTATTGATGCAGAGCCCAATGCCACCGTTGCCACTGCAAAGATCCAGAAGGAGGAATCAAAAGATCTATAGGAGGAGGAGTGTCTCTTCCACTCTCAGATGTCGGTAAAGGGTTCCCTGCTATAGTTAATTGTCGGCAGTGGGAGCCAAAAGAACCTCATTTTAGTAGAGGTAGTGAAGCGTTTGGGCTTGCCGACCATAGCACACCCACATCCGTACACTATCGAGTGGCTTCACCAAGGACGAGATCTCCACGTCAGCCAACAGTGTCGCCTTCCCTACAACATCAAGACCTTCACAGATGAGGTATTATGTGACATTGCTCGTCTTGATGTTTGTGATGTATTATTAGGCCAACCATACTTGTGGAAGTGACATGTTGTGTATGAGTCCCGACCTCACGCTGTTATTGTTACTTTGGGAAATAAGTTGTACAGGATACCAAAGGTACCACTGCCTACGACTATCTCTTTGGTTACTGCAAAACAATTCAGTAATCTCATTTCCAAAACTGGGAAATTTGTTTTCCTGATGATCCGCCCCCAAGGCAAGAAGAAGATTGTGGCCACAACCTCCAAACAGGGATCCTCTGCACGACAACAACAAATGAACAAGGTCGTGGAGGAGTACGGGGATATATTCACCTCACCCACAGGGGTGCCTCTCCACTGTCACGTCAAGCACCCCATCGATCTGACCCCAGGTGCGTCGCTGCCCAATGGACCGATCCATCGGCGCTATGTTCTTGAGAATGATGAAATCAAGAGGCAAATTCAGGAGCTACTACAGAAAGGTCACATCCGGCCGAGTTCATTGCCCCATGGGAGCTCGATCGTGTTAGTGCAGAAGAAGGATGGGACTTGGAGACTCTGTATTGACTATCGGGCATTGAACAAGATCACTTTCCGGAATAGGTACCCGATCCCACATATTGATGACCTTCTGGATCAACTCAAAGGGGTGAAATATTTCAGCAAGATCGACTTGAAGTCTGGGTATCACCAAGCACTAATCAAACCCTTCGATGTGTGGAAGACTACCTTCAAAGCCGAGGGCCTTTTCGAATGGCTGTTCATGCCTTTCAGGTTGATGAATGCTCCCGCCACATTCATGAGGTTGATGGATGACATCTTGCAGCCATTCACCAACTAATTTGTAGTAGTGTACTTGGATGACATCCTGATATTCAGCCAGACTTGGGAAGAGCACCTCCACTACATCCGACAGGTCCTCCAAACACTGCGGCAACACAAGTTTTGTGCCAATTTGGAGAATTTCACTTTTGGCATGACCCAGGTTTAGTATCTGGGATACATTATTGATGAACGTGGGGTGCATGTGGATCTAACCAAGATCCAAGTAATTCAGGATTAGCTGGCCCCAACTACTCTAATAGAGCTTCGCAACTTTCTAGGTCTTGCTAATTTCTACCGCAGGTTCGTGTTGGGATTCTTTCATATCACTTGGCCCTTGAATCAGGTCACCAAGGGAGGAGCGAAATAAAATTTCTTTTGGTCGGAATCTTAACATAAGGCATTCGTAGAATTGAAACATCACCTGTGCTTTGCCCCAATGCTCACATTACTAGACTTGCAACAACCATTTGAGATCAAGACAGATGCCTCTAACTATTCTATTGGGGAAGTTCTTACTCAACAGGGGCATCCAGTGGCATGTCACAGTGAGACATTGTCCGGCACAGTTAGAAAATATCTCACTTATGACAAAGAAATGTATTCCATTGTGCAGGCGTGCCTCCAATAGAAGCATTACATTTTAGGGAAGGAAACGGTCATCCACATAGACCATCAACCCCTGCAGTTCATATAGACACAAGGGAAGTTGCAGAACGATTGCCATCATAAGTGGTCCACATATTTGAACAATTTCATTTGAACATCGAGTATAAGAAGGGTAGCACCAATAATGTTGCAGACTGCCTCAACCGACCACTGATCGTGGCACTAACCACTGTTTTCAACTCTTGTGGGCACGAGAAGTCTGATTGGCTGCTTCTTTATAAGAGCGATAAAAAATTCGGCCACACATACAATACACTTTTGGAGGCTACGAAAGTTCCAAATTTTCACCTCCAGGATGCACAGCTATGCCACTTGGGACACCTTTGTGTTCCTTCAAGCGAGCGTGCCAAGATGATTTGGGAAGCACACTACAATCGAATCACTGGGCATTTCGGGGTCGAGAAAATAGTGGTAGTATGGCAAAAGTATTTCTATTGGCCGAACCTTCGACAGGATGCTGGGAAGTACATTAGATCCTGCACTACTTGCTCCATTTCCAAACTGACCATCAAGAAGCAAGGCCTCTATACTCCACTACCTACCCCTAGTCAACCTTGGGAATCCCTCTCCATGGATTACATGTCGGGCCTTCCTTCTACTAAGCATGGAAATGACTGTGTTTTCGTGGTCGTCGATAGATACTCGAAGATGGCCATTATTTCGGCTTGCAAGAAGAATGTCACAGCAAAAGCCACTGCTAAACTCTTCTTTGAATGAGTGTGGGTGATTTGGGATACCATAGTCTATCATCTCATATCGGGACAGTAGTTTCCTCGACACATTTTGGTTCAGCCTCTGGTCAATGCTAGACACCAAGCTCACCAAGTCCACATCTTTCCATCCCCAAAATGATGGCCAGACAGAGGTCGTCAACAGGATGATTGTACACATTCTGCGCATGTACAATTCAAAGCATCCTCGCACATGAGATGAGAGCCTTCCATATGTACAAAATAGTTATAACCGGGCTCTCCATAGCTCAACTGGCCACAACCCCTTTCAGGTGGGCCGAGGTCCCAACCACTATGTCCCATTGACGTAGCCATGCCATTTGTGGCTACTCAGGCCAATTTGTCTCATTTCCAGTTTGAAGCTAACAAGGCGAACAAATTCATTGAGCACATTCAACACATCCTCCACTAGGTTTATGTTGAGATTCAACAAGAAGATTCAACACCCACGCCTAGTGCATTAAGCACCCATACTAGGGTGGGGCCCAGAGTGTTATTTTTGGGTGCATGTCTATTTTGATTATCCCTTAATTAAGATGGACATTAAACTGTAATCTATTCTTAATGTGGACTTGAATGAGTTAACTGAAAGTGATAAATTCAGTTAGCTAGTGGATTTTGAGTTAGAGGTTGTTGGTGAGGCATGCAGAGTAATTTTAGTTGAAACAGAGTTTTTAAGTGCAGTGGCACAAGTTGTAAATCAGTTTAACTCAGTTAAGTGAGTTAAACTAAGTTGTACTAGTTGTAACTGAAGATACACTAGTGAGATATATAGTGAATTAAATATTAATTAATTCACAATCAGTGATCTCACATGCAACTGAGGATTTACTATTATTAGTTGCATGCATGTCAGATCCAATGGAGACCCAGTTGATTTCTAGATGAAAGGGAGGTTGACTATCAATTATTGGCTTACACACATGCAGGAAAACACCCATTGGAGTGCAAATGATACTTGCACAATCAAGGCAGGCAAGGATTCCTATATTTTAGGGATCTTTGCCATCAGGGATTGCGCAAGCAAGGCAGGTTGTCTGGAGGCTGAGAATTGGATATGTGTTGGTCAGTTTTGCATATGACAGTGTGAGACAATTAGATGAGTATTGGAAGGATCTTGTGAGATGAGTTTTGTATGTAATTGTTTCATGATCCATGCTTAATATACAATAGAAGATAGTGGGGTTTTTAGCTGTAAGCTTTCCCTGAGAAATTATCTGTGTTGTGTGTGATTGATCTTTATTCATGTTCATGTGATTAGCAATTGTGTTTTTAATTCTGCAAAATATTTGTAGAAGCGATTCAGTATTTAACTTTGGTACATTTTTAGATCGAGTGAATCCAAGATATACATGCATGTTGTATAATTTATACATGGTATCAGAGCACAGGAAATTGCAAAAGTGAAACAGGAGTTGAGTTTGTGACTGGATGGAATTCGAATTTGCAGAAATATTTCTTGGTGCTATAGCTGATTCAAGGTCGAAATGGATTTCAATGGCTTGAGGTTAGAGTATGCACTCGAGGGCAACTCAAACTACATTTCTTGGAGGGACAGGATGGAGGCAGTACTCAAAGACAATGGGTTGAAGGAATTCATTGACAAAGATGTTCCTAAACCTGATGCTATAGATGCTACAAATATTGATGCATGGCAAAAGAAAGTGGCAAAGGCGAGGAGGATCCTGTTGGAGGGAGTACGAGACCACATTGTCTCAAGCCTCCATGGGAAAGCCACAACATATGCAATGTGGAAGGCTTTGACGTATCTATTCCAAAGCAGCAACGACCATAGAAAATTGGCGCTCAAAGATAAACTTAAGAAGATCAAGATGGAAAAGGGCTACACCATTCCAAAATATCTAACAAAGTTTGTCCAATGTCAGGATGAATTGGGGAGCATTGGAATAGTAGTTGTTGATGCTGATTTGGTGATCTTGGCTCTCCTAGGACTTCCCAAGAGTTGGGACAGTTATCAAGACTCTGTCAATGGAAGGGAAAAATTTCCATATTGGGAACGACTGTAGTCGGATTTAGTGCAGGAGGAGTTTAGACGGAACACCAGAGATGGATCTTCATCTAAAAATGAGGATGAAGAGGATTATGCTTTGGCTGCCAAGGTGAGGAAGGGGAAGGGGAAGAAATCCCCTTCAAAATCCGATTCCAAGAATGGCAAGAAGCAGGACATGTCCAAGGTGAAGTGTTTTCATTGTCACGATCATGGGCATTTTGCTACTTACTGTCCACAAAAGAAGAAGAACAAGAAGGATGTTGGATCTGCAGCTGGTGAGGCCCTTGCCTTGCAATTTGAGCTTGACTTCTCATTGATTGCATGCATGGCGTCCAGTGCATTGGGATCTCTGCTGTATTTGGAGAGTGATGCTTCCTTTCACATGACGAGAGATAAGGAACTTTTCAGTGACTTGGAGGAGAAAGATATCCAAATGCATATTGAAATGGGCGATGACAGATGATACAGTGTTACCGAGATTGGTACCATTACCTTTCAGAGGGATTCAGGTAAACCATTTCAATTAAAAAATGTAATGCATGTACTAGGTCTGAAGAAAATTTTGATCTCAAATGCAATGTTGGAGGATAGAGGCTATGACGTTGTTTTTAGTGATGGAAAAGCTTTCCTGCGACATAAAACAATGGATCAAGCCAAGAGGATAGGGATTCGAGTTAAGAATCTCTACAAGGTGGAGGTAGATGGCTGTGCAACAATGATGGGCATGGTAGATCAAGTGGTGAGCCGTGATGAGGGCGAATTATTGCACAGGAGATTGGGCCATCTTCACCATGGAGCCTTGAAAGTCGTGCAATAGATTTCTACTGGTCTTCCCAGGGGTACACTTATGCAGTCAGACACGTGCAAGGGATATACTATGGGAAAATATGTAAAGGCCACCTTTCATGAGAAGGAAAACTGAGCTTAAGGGATCCTTGAGAGAGTTCACACATACGTATGTGGTCCTTTCTCTATTGCTTCAACAACAAAACATAAGTACTATGTAATCTTTGTTGATGAATTTTCTCGTAAGTGTTGGATCTTCTTCATGCAGAAGAAAGATCAAACATTCTCTAAGTTCTGTGAGTTTAAAGCACTTGTGGAGAAAGAGTCGGGGAAGCAAGTGAAGGCTCTTAGGACCGATAATGGTGGAGAATACTCTCTAATGAATTCAATAACTTCTACAACAAAGAAGGAATTCAAAGAGAACTCATAGCACCTCATAACTCACAACAGAATGGGGTCGCAGAGAGGAAGAATAGAACTATTGTGGGTAAAACACGAGAAATGTTGCATGATCAAGGCCTACCAATGCATCTGTGGGCAGAAGCATGCAATACAACGGTGCATGTGCAAAACCGTTGTCCTCATAGAGTACTTGGCATGAGTACATTTGAAGAGGCTTTCACTAGTAAGAAACCTGATGTTTCACACTTTAAGATTTTTGGCTTATCTGTTTATGTGCATGTGACCAAGGACGCTAGGAAGAAGCTGGAACCAACAACTGAGGTTGGGATTTTTGTGGGGTATGCTGAAACACCCCATAATTATCGTGTGTATTTGCACTAGTACAAAATGGCTAATTAATTACTAAAAAAACGACTAAAATTTGCATATAAACGACCATTTTTCAATCGGTGACAAGTAGTAGCTAATTTATAGTATCTTATAACGCAACCAACTTTTAGTCGTTTTTAGCTTAGTCATTAATTTGTTGTCTCAATTTTATCGTCTAGTAGTATATTTAGTGATTAATTTATTCATTGATTTAGTCATTAATTTCCACAATTAATGACCAAATATACAACAAAATATATTACTATATGATCACCCAAGAAAACCAATTAATGACCAAAATGTTGGTCCTGTTATAAGATACTGTAAATTAGCTACTAATAAACATATATATGCAAATTTTAGTCATCGTTTGAAACCAATTAATAACCAAAGAAATATGACTAAATTTTAGTCATGTTATATGATACTATAAATTAGCTGCTAATAGTCGTATATATGAAAAATTTAGTCGTTATTTGTAATCACAAATTTATCATTTGTAGTAGTCATTTAAATTTTTTTGGTAGTTTCATATTCATTATAGAAACGACTAATTTAGTAGTTTATGTTCATTTCATTTACTTTTATTAATAATCATTATAAATGAATAATTTAGTCGTATATTCATTTTATTTGTGTTCATCATTAATCAATTTAAAATAATAATTTAGTATTTTTAGATTGATTTTATGTGTTCATGATTAATTAACATAAACTAATTAGTATGATTTTGCAACTAAATTTAAAAAATGTCATACAATGTGTGCATGTTCATCTAATATTAAAACACAAAGCTGCATATGTTAATTACAATACTAATCAATATCAAGTGCAATTATAAATCATTTCAACCACATAGATTATATTATATGAAATGTTAAAGTGTTACAATATGAGTTTTCAACTTAATATTGGTTGGTCTACAATTTACACATGAAATGATGTTTCATCACTTCAAAACATTATCATTGTATTTCCAAGGCATTGCAGGTGAATTCACCAACTCTGAAGACTTTACCATCAATTTCTATGTGTGTGTCTTATGGGATATTGGCTCTAAGGGTATCACTAGACCAATTATCTTCTCACTCTCTTTTTTCATTTTTTGCTCCAGTGTTATTTCTCTTATCTTTCTTCAATTCCCGCTTCTTACCATCGATACTAAGTTCTTTTTCTGAAAAAAAGAAGATACAATGTAGAGTGTAAGACATGAAATAAAACGAACACTATAATATAAACTAAACGAATAGACTATACAGATTTTATACGACATATACCTCAACATCAACAATTCCAAAGCCATTTTTCCCATATATAATATACACAATATCTGCGGGGTTTTCAGCTATAGGCTTTCCCCATACATACTGAGTTAATGTGTGATTGAATTGATGTGAGATTGCTTCTGTTATTTCCGCATGTGACAATTAATTGTAGAAGAAGGTTATGTGTTATGTATGCAATTCGAAATTGATATATGACAGGTTAATCTTCAGTGAATAAGTGATTTATTCAGCTAATTTCTACATGGTATCGGAGCGAGATTAATTGTGAAGTCTATTACGGTGGTTACAGAAAAACTTATTTCCTCACGGGCACAGTCCATGCGGACCGAGGTAGCCTCAGATCATTAAATCCTTCTTTTATGGTGAAAGATGCGAGGTGATGCCCTTGCAGGTCAATCTCTGTTAAATAATTGTTCTCAAGTGTAGATCGGAGCGATAGAGTGGGTTGGGTCAATTTTACGAGAAGGTTGTTTCTTCTGTAGTGCGGTGTTATGAAAGATGTCTTCTTTCAATGGTTTGCGACTCGAATATGCTCTTGAAGGCAGTTCGAACTATGTTGCATGGAAGGATTGCATGGAGGCAGTATTAGAAGATAATGGTCTGAAGGAGTTCGTGGATACGGATGTCCAAAAGCCCACTGATCCTGCTGAAGTCGAAGTATGGCAAAAGAAGATGGAAAAATGTCGAAGGATCCTATTGGAGGGCGTCAAGGATCATATTGTATCCAGCCTACATGGAAAGGCTACTCCATATTTAATGTGGAAAGCTTTGACGGATCTATTCCAGAGTAAGAGCGACCAAAGGAAGCTGGCGCTCAAAGATAAGCTCAGGAACATCAAGATGGAGAAGGGCGACGGTATCGCCAAATACCTCACGAAGTTCACTCAATGCAGAGATGAGCTAGGAAGTGTGGGGGTGACTGTCGAAGACGAGGACATGGTCGACCTGGCTCTCCTTGGTCTTCCGAAGGCTTGGCACTCATATCAAGATAGTGTCAATGGTCGGGAGAAGCTGCCGGGATGGGAGCGCCTTTGGGCGGATCTCATGGAGGAGGAGATAAGGAGGACTACTCGAGATGGATCTTCATCAAAGGGAGCTGATGAAGAAAACTGCGCTTTGGTGTCCAAAGCTAAGAAAGGGAAGGGTAAGAAAACCTCTCGTTCTGGAGCTAAGGGCAAGAAGCAGGATATGGCGAAAGTGAAGTGTTTTCACTGCCATGATCACGGACATTATGCTACCAATTGTCCAAAGAAGAAGAAGAACAAGCAAGCGGGAAGATCTGCAGATGGAGAAGCTTTGGCTTCACAATTCGAGCTTGACTTTTCACTGATTGCATGCTTGGTTTCAAGTGTGATGGGATCGGTGTGGTTCTTGGACAGCGGTGCGTCATTTCATATGACGGGAGATCGGGAGTTGTTCTCAGATCCGGAGGACAAGGATTTGGGTATGCACATCGAGATGGGCGATGACGGTAGATACAGTGCGACTGGTATCGGTACCGTATCCTTTCAGAGGGAGTCTGGTAAACCCTTTGTCTTAAAGGATGTCATGCATGTACCTGGATTGAAGAAGAACCTGATTTCAGTGGCGATGTTGGAGGATAAGGGGTATGATGTGGTCTTCAGCGAAGGAAAAGCCTTCCTGCGCAGTAAGACTACTGGAGAGACCCGGAAGATAGGGGTTCGAACTCGGAACCTTTATCAGTTGCAGGTAGATGACTGCGCAGCTATGGCATGCAAGGCGGGAGAAGTGGTGAGCCGGGATGATGAGGGCGAACTATGGCATAGGAGATTGGGCCATCTTCACCATGGAGCTTTGAAGATTCTGCAGCAGATTTCTACTGGACTTCCTAAGGGCACCCTTGCGCAGTCAGATCAGTGCAAGGGGTGTACTTTAGGGAAGTATGTGAAAGCCACCTTTCACGGGAAGGATAGTCGCGCCACGACGATCCTTGAGAGAGTTCACACAGACGTGTGTGGTCCTTTCTCAGTTGCTTCGACAGCAAAGCACAGGTATTATGTGATATTTTTTGATGATTTCTCTCGAAAGTGCTGGATCTTCTTCATGCAGAAGAAGAGCGATACATTCGCGAAGTTCTGTGAGTTTAAAGCACTGGTCGAGAAGAAGTCGGGGAAGAAGGTGATTGCTCTAAGGAGTGATAATGGTGGTGAATTCATCTCGGCTGAATTCAAGGAGTTCTGCAGCGCAGAAGGGATTCGGAGAGAGCTCATCTCACCCCATAACCCACAGCAGAACGGGGTGGCTGAGCGGAAGAACAGAACGATCGTGGGTGCTGCACGGGCGATGTTGCATGATCAGGGCCTACCCCTTCACTTGTGGGCTGAGGCATGCAATACAGCGGTGTATGTGCAGAACCGTTGTCCTCACAAGGTTCTTGGCATGAGTACACCAGAGGAGGCTTATTCTGGCAAGAGGCCTGATATTTCCCATTTGCGGATTTTTGGTTCTCCTGTCTACATGCATGTGACGAAGGATGCAAGGAGGAAGCTGGATCCAACTGCTGAAGTTGGAATATTTGTGGGGTACACTGATACACCTCACAACTATCGGGTGTATGTGCCAGACAGTCGCAAGACTGTTGTGCGACGGGATATAAAATTTCAGGAGGAGAAAGCCATGCGGTGTTCGCTTGAGAGGGAGCTACACTTGCATGCAGATGAGGAGCTGTTAGTTCCTAAGGAGGAGCTTCCGGATGTGGATCAGCCACAAGAGGAGGTTCGGGAGGTGGAAGAAACCACCCAGGCAGCGCCAACCATCAGAGGGCGCATGCGCACTACAGAAGCTGAGCGACTGGCTCGGGATGCAGAGAAGGTTGTGGGACCACCTACAGCACAGCGCAGACAGAGACAGTCACCGGATCGGTACACTGGATACATGGCTCTTATGAGTCAATGTGTTGTGACAGAGCCATCCTCTTTTGAGGAAGCTGTGGAGGAACCCGCATGGGTTGATGCCATGATCGAAGAATATGATTCGATCATCAGGAACGGTGCATGGGAGATTGTCCCAAGACCGGTTGGGAAATCAGTTGTAGGTTCGCGATGGATCTACAAGGTGAAGCAGGCGGCTGACGGGAGTGTGGAGAAGTACAAGGCGAGATTTGTCGCCCGTGGCTTCTCACAGATCGGGGGGATTGACTATGAGGAGACTTTTGCACCTGTCGCAAGGTACTCTTCCATACGGACGATCCTTGCTCTCTCAGCGCAGATGGGGTGGCACATTCATCGGATGGATGTGAAGACTGCGTTCCTCAATGGAGTTATTGAGGAGGAGGTGTACATAGAGCAGCCTGAAGGTTTTGAGATCTTCAGCAGTGAGTCGCATGTGTGCCGACTCAAGAGAGCACTGTACGGGCTGAAGCAAGCACCTCGTGCTTGGTACACTCGGATAGACAGCTACTTCACCGAGCTTGGATTCTCCAAGAGTGAGGCGGATCCAAACCTGTACCAGATTGTGGTGGAGGGGAAGCTGTTGATCATCGTACTGTATGTAGATGATCTGATTTTGACTGGCGACGAGCAGTTGATACTTTCATGCAAGGATGATCTTGCACGAGAGTTTGAGATGAAGGACCTGGGCATCCTTCATTATTTCCTGGGGTTGGAGATTTGGCAGCGCAGTGGAGGACTGTTTGTTTCTCAGGGCAAGTATGCCCGGGAGATTCTGGAGAGGTTCAACATGCAAGGCTGCAAGCCTGTTGATACCCCTCTTCCTGGAGGATGGAGGAAGGGAGATGCTACTTCGGAGGAGGTAGTGGATGCCACTGTCTATCGACAGTTGGTGGGGTCGTTGATGTATTTGGTCAATACTCGACCCGATATATGCTATGCAGTTAACCAGCTTTCGCAAGCTATGGTTAAGCCTACCAAGCTCTTTTGGAAGGTGGGCAAGCATGTATTGCGCTATATCAGAGGCACATAGGGATATGGTCTATGGTACAGACAGGAGGATGGAGCGAAGCTTTCTGGCTTCACTGATGCAGATTGGGCAGGGAGTCCAACGGACCGGAAGAGCACATCTGGAGGAGTTTTCAACATTGGGTCGACAGCAGTTTCCTGGTACAGCAGGAAGCAGAGATCCGTGGCACTCAGTTCAGCAGAGGCCGAGTACATGGCAGCAAGCTTGGCTGCATGCGAGGCTATTTGGATGAGGAAGATCCTCGTTGGATTGTTCGAGTTGCATTTGGAGCCTACAGTGATTTATTGTGATAACCAGAGTTGCATTAAACTCTCGGCTAATCCAGTATTTCATGATAGATCCAAACACATCGACATCAGGTACCATCATATCAGAGATTGTGTTCAGCGGAGAATCATGATGCTTTCATATGTTCCCACGGAGGGTCAGGATGCCGACATCCTGACGAAGGCGCTCACCAGGAGCAAGTTCGAATTCCACAGAGGCAGGATAGGGGTTGCAGATAATCCATATCTTGCTGAGAGGGAGTGTTGAGAATGCGGCAAGATGATGGAGCTTAGTGAAATGAAGTCGCCTTCACTAAGTGGGCCCGCAGGCAAATTCTGGCGCAAAGTCTATTTTTAGACTATGTCTATTTTTAGACATACGGAGCATAATTTGGGAATTCTACTTGGAGATTCTTGGAGTATGCGACATGTCGGTAAAAAATAGATGAGACCCTAATTTTTAGGACCCAGGCTATTTTTATACTGATCTCCTAAAAATATGGAAGTCAAATATTATTTACCCTTAATAATATTTTGACTATAAACAGCAGTTTACTCTCTTGGCGCACTTCAGTTTGAGTCATGGAGGTGGCTCATGCAACTGACACAAGGAATCATGTGGTTCCTAGGGTTTGATGTCATCTTGCATGGTTGGCTTCGGTTAGACTTCAGTGGCAACCCCTCTTCCTGGAGGATGGAGGAAGGGAGATGCTACTTCGGAGGAGGTAGTGGATGCCACTGTCTATCGACAGTTGGTGGGGTCGTTGATGTATTTGGTCAATGCTCGACCCGATATATGCTATGCAGTTAACCAGCTTTCGCAAGCTATGGTTAAGCCTACCAAGCTCTTTTGGAAGGCGGGCAAGCATGTATTGCGCTATATCAGAGGCACATCGGGATATGGTCTATGGTACAGACAGGAGGATGGAGTGAGGCTTTCTGGTTTCACTGATGCAGATTGGGCAGGGAGCCCAACGGACCGGAAGAGCACTTCTGGAGGAGTTTCGACATTGAATTCGATGACGGCGGTTTCACGGCGGTACAGTGACGCGGATCCGTGGCACTCAGTTCAGCAGAGGCCGAGTACATGGCAGCAAGTTTGGCTGCATGCGAGGCTATTTGGATGAGGAAGATCCTCGCGGGTTTGTTCAGGTTGCATTTGGAGCCTACAGTGATCTACTGTGATAACCAGAGCTGCATCAAGCTCTCGGCTAATCCAGTTTTTCATGATAGGTCCAAACATATCGACATCAGGTACCATCACATCAGAGATTGTGTTCGGCGGAGGATCATGATGCTTTCATATGTTCCCACGGAGGATCAGGATGCCGACATCCTGACGAAGGCGCTCACCAGGAGCAAGTTCGAATTCCACAGAGGCAGGATAGGGATTGCAGATAATCCATATCTTGCTGAGAGGGAGTGTTGAGAATGCAGCAAAATGATGGAGCTTAGTGAAATGAAGTCGCCTTCACTAAGTGGGCCCGCAGGCAAATTCTGGCGCAAAGTCTATTTTTAGACTATGTCTATTTTTAGACATACGGAGCATAATTTGGGAATTCTACTTGGAGATTCTTGGAGTATACGACATGTCGGTAAAAATAGATGTGACCCTATTTTTTAGGACCCAGACTATTTTTAGACTGATCTCCTAAAAATATGGAAGTCAAATATTATTTACCCTTAATAATATTTTGACTATAAACAGCAGTTTACTCTCTTGGCGCACTTCGGTTTGAGTCATGGAGGTGACTCATGCAACTGACACAAGGAATCACGTGGTTCCTAGGGTTTGATGGCATCTTGCATGGTTGGCTTCAGTTAGACTTCAGTGGCAGAAGTTTTGGAGGAGTTAACGGGACAGATAGTGGAGTTGTGTTTTGTTTGTTTTAGTTGAACTAGTTGGGATTAGTTAAACTAACTAATCAACTAGATATGAGTGGAGTAAATTAAATAATATTTAATTTACTAAATATTAACTCATTAGTCAACTCAAGAACACTTCAGTTCACTACAGTGCATGATCAGTTCAGTGGAGACCAGTGGAAGAGGTAGATGAAAGGGTGAGTAAAGCTATCGGTTGGTAGATTTGTTTTGCATGAGATTTGCATTACACTTGGAGGAATTGTCCATGACAATTACGCAATCAAGGGAAGGGGATTCGAACCTTGAACCTCTTCATATACGGGCCATGATTGCGCAATAGAGGCAAGGCAATTGGCGGGGAGTTTTGAACCTCAGACTTGTTCAAAACTGAGTCAGATTGTGAGTAACTTCATGAGAGAGTACTGAGTACTTGTGAGGAGTATTGTACTTTATTGGTTACTTGATTTCTCCATTATAATATACACAATAGCTGCGGGGTTTTCAGCTATAGGCTTTCCCCATACATACTGAGTTAATGTGTGATTGAATTGATGTGAGATTGCTTCTGTTATTTTCGCATGTGACAATTAATTGTAGAAGAAGGTTATGTGTTATGTATGCAATTCGAAATTGATATATGACCAGGTTAATCTTCAGTGAATAAGTGATTTATTCAGCTAATTTCTACAGAGGAAAACACTCATGCAGAGCCATCCATCAGAAATAGCAGAAGGCATAGACAGAGATAGTCTCATGACTGATTTGTTGGATACATGGCTCTTATGAGAAAATGTATTGTGACTGAACCATCTTCCTTTCAGGAAGCAGTGCAACAACCTACTTGGGTTGATGCAATGGTGGAGGAGTATGAATCCATTGTCAAGAACAGTGCATGTGAGATAGTCTCAAGACCGGTCGACAAATCAATGGTTAAATCAAGATGAATATACAAGGTAAAGCAAGCTAATGATGGGAGTGTGGAGAAATACAAGGCCATATTTGTGGCTCTAGGATTCTCACATGTCGAGGGGATAGATTATGATGATAATTTTTCACATGTTTCAAGGTACTCTTCCATAAGATCCATCCTTGCACTCTCAGCGAAGATGGCCTGGAGCATTCATCAGATGGATGTGAAAACTGTGTTTCTTAATGGGATCATTGAGGAAGAGGTGTACATAGAGTAGCCTGAAAGTTTCGATATCTTCAATAGTGAGTCTCATGTGTGTAGACTCAAAATAGCATTGTATGTGCTGAAGCAAGCACCCTGTGCTTGGTACACTCAGATAGACAACTATTTCACCAGACTAGGCTTCACCAAAAGTGAAGCAGATGCAAACCTGTACCATATTGTGGTTGAGGGTAATCTATTGATAATTTTTATTTATGTTGATGATCTAATTTTGACTTGTGATGAGAAGTTGATACACTCATGCAAGGAGGATCTTTCAAGGGAGTTCGAAATGAAGGACATGGGACTCCTTCATTATTTCCTTGGATTGGAAATATGGCAGTGGGATGGTGAAATTTTTGTGTATCAAGGAAAGTATGCAAAGGATATACCAGGTAAGTTTAACATGGAGAGCTACAAACCCATGGATACTCTTCTTCCAAGAAAATTGGAGGAAATAGGATGCTACTTCTGGAGAGGTAGTTGATGCTATTGTCTATCGAAAATTAGTGGGTTTGCTAATGTATTTGGTGAACATGATACCGAACATTTTCTACGAAGTTAACCACTTGATTCAAGCTATGGTTAAGCCTACCAAGCTCTTTTGGAAGGTGGGGAAGCATGTCGTGAGATACCTGAGGGGCACATTAGAGTATGGTGTATGGTACAAACGGACGGATGGAGTGAATTTGTATGGCTTCACGGATGCATATTTGGCTGGCAGTCCATCGAATAGAAAGAGTACATCAAGGGAGATCTTTAGCATTAGATCGACAGTAGTTTCCTAGTACAACAGGAAACAATGATCTGTGGCACTCATTTCAATGGAAGTGGAATACAAGCAAGTCAAGTTGCATGTGAGGCTATCTGGATGAGAAAGATCTTGGTTGGTTTGTTTGGTTCTCAAATGGATCTGATAGTGATTCATTATGATAATCAAAGTTGCACTAAACTCTCGATTAATCCTATGTTTCGTGATACGTCCAAGCTTATAGATATTTGTTACCATGATCTTAGATATTGTGTGTAGAGAAGGATCATGTTTCTATAGTAAATTCCCACAGAAGATCAAGATGCAAATATTCTGACGAAGGCGCTCACCAGGTGAAAATTCGAATACCATAGAGACAGGATCAGGGTGAAGGATAATCCCTTTCCTGTTGAGAGGGATTTTTGAGATTCAACAATAAGATTCAACACCCATGCCTAGTGCATTAAGCACCTGGTTGCATTATTCACCCAGACTAGGGTGGGGCCCACAACGCTATTTTTGGGTGCATGTCTATTTTGATTACCCCTTAATTAAGATGGACATTAAACTGTAATATATTCTCAATGTGAACTTGAATGAGTTAACTGAAAGTGATAAATTCAGTTAGCTATTGGATTTCGAGTTAGACGTTGTTAGTGAGGCATGCATAGTAATTCTAGTTATAACAGAGTTCGAAGTGCAATGTTGCATGATTTGGTGCAGGTTGTAAATATTTTAACTCAATTAAGTGAGTTAAACTTAGTTGTGCTAGTTGTAACTGAAGGTACACTAGTAAGAGATCTAGTGAATTAAATATTAATTAATTCACAATCAGTGATCTAACATGCAACTGAGGATTTACTATTATTATCTGCATCCATGTCAGATCCAGTGGAGACCCAGTTGAGTTCTAGGTGAAAGGGAAGTTGACTATCAATAGTAGGATTATTGGATTGCACACTTGCAACCAAACACCCATTGGAGTTCCCATGATACTTGCGCAATCAAGGAAGGAAATAATTTCTATATTTTAAGGATATTTACCATCATGGATTGCGCAAGCAAGGCATGATATCTGGAGGCTGAGAATTGGCTATGTGTTGGTCAGTTTTGCATATGACAGTGTGAGACAATTAGCTGTGTACTGGAGGGCTCTTGTGAGAAGATTTTTGTTGTAATTGTTTCATGATCCATGCTTAATATACAATAAAATATAGTTGGTTTTTTAGTTGTAATATTTCCCTGGGAAATTATCTGTGTTGTGTGTTATTGATCTTTATTCACATTCATGTGATTATCGATTGTGTTTTAATTCCGAAAAATATTTGTAGAAGTGATTTGGTATTTAACTTTAGTACATTGTTAGATCAGGTGAATCAAAGATATACATGAATGTTGTATAATTTCTACAGGACCCTATATTAGGTGGGTAGAATTGCCTATGGTTTTGTGCATGGGTTTGCACTTGGTTTTTGGCATGATGGTTCTACCCATGGTATTTTGTAGATCTATTCAAGGGAACTACGGTTATGTTATAATCAAGGGTTAATGGATTGGGGTTTATGAATTATTCAGCATGTATATATATATATGTGTGTGTGTGTGTGTGTGTGTGTGTGTGTGTGTTGTAACAATGAAAGGAATAAAATGAAATATCAAGCTGGTAGTCCCGATTTTGGGATCTAGGTGAACATTTATGTGTATATTTGTGTTGGGTGCAGGAATTACACTTAAGCAAACTCCTCAACACTTAATTTGTCAACCAGGGGGATCCGTAAACTTAGATATGAAGCACAGGCAATGCCAGAGATGGTATGAATCTTCCTAATATAAATCCCTACTTTCTTTAAAGGAAAGATTGCAGAATCAAATTAAAAAGAGAAAAAGGCAACTTGAACCATCAGAAAATTAATCTAAGACTGGAACAAGAAAGAATAGATTTTCAAGAGAGAATTAAATATAAAAGGAAATCACTCCAGCTAATTATTGTTTAACTACTGAGTGTGTGTTTTTCTTTAGTAGAGATGCTTAGCAGTCTCCCCAGATGGGCCCTTAAACCTGCTCCTTAATAGATTTCCTTCTTGCACTAATCTATCCTACACTATCGCAGTCTGCTTGCACTAGTGTAGGAACGGAGATTTATGTAGAAGGTATAAATGGTGTCTTTACTTAAGGATTTTTACTTCATGCAAGGGTTTGAACTTTTCCAGGTTCAAAGCACTCAGATCCCGTGGCAAGAAACTAGTTCTTGCACCGGATCAGAGCTTCCTGCACTTAGCATTTAATTCTTAAAATGAGTGCTTAATTATTGCAAGTGCTATTATACTGTTAAACCAAATTGCACACATAAAAAGTGAATGTTTCTAATCTTAACAGAGTGAAGAAATAAATAAACAATCAATATACATTTATCCTGTTCATAGGAATTTAATGAAAGAAGGAAGATTTCGGGAAGTAGACTGAGAAGGCTTGCTGAATCACAACAACGTGCACTGGTGCAAGTTCATTTCTCCTGCTTGGACCAGGCAGGGAAAACCAGTCAAACAGAATTGCAGAAAAGGAGATATCACACCAACGTGCACTAGTGCAGGGTTATTTCTCCTACTTGGACTAGGCAGAGGAGAACCAATCTGGAATCAAGTGTAGGAACAACAGGAAAAGGAAATTTATCTACTTCACACAACAGATCCGCTTTCACTCAGACAGGATTACATGTGCTTAAAACTAAATCACACTTGATAATGTAAACACGAATTACAAGAAAACAGGAAATGGGGTAAACGTGCTGGGTTGGCTGGGTTGTAGCCAACCAGCACGTTTCCCTTTTAAATAGAAATGTTGCTCAGTACCTTAATCAATTCATCAACTCAATACAGAAACAAAATTTTTGAAACATGAGGTGGAGCTCCTTTTATTAATTCACTGAGGCAAGTACATACATTAATACATCGTCCAACCCAGATTTGGGCGATAAAAAAATACAACGACCTGCTACTGCCTCTTGGTTGTGTTTCTATTCTCCTCTAATATCAAAAATTCACTCCGTAATCCTACTTACATTCTACATTATATAGAACTTTGGCCAAAGGCCAAAATAGATCCTTTAATTGATTACATAACCAAACGCAAAATTTATATTTTTCGGTCTTCAAAATTAGAAAGTTAGCAGAAATGGCCGTAGCTAATCTCCTTCTTTCGCCCTTCACAGATTTGGTCTCGGCTGCCTTTGGATCACTATGTTGTCGTGGCTGAAGTGGCTCAAGACAAGGCGGTGATCAAGGAGGTACGGATTTGCTGCAAGGATTTGTTGTGCTGGCAACGGTGCAAGATCTGATCCTGCACTAGGATCAGCAGTCACGGTAAGTACTCTAACTACCAACTAAACATAGGAGATATCGATAAGTTACAAATAATGATTAAAAGTAAGAAATAATGTAATAAATAATTAATAAATGCTAAGTTGAATTGAAAATATGAAAAATAAATTTTATACGAAATATGTCACCGTGCTTGGACTGTTGCAAGATGAGGGTGCATAAAATAGGTAAAAGAGAGGTAAATGGTTATGATTTAGGAAGGGGAAAATGGAAAAAAAGAGAGAAAATTAGGGGGCTAACATCCTCCCATACCTAATTTGTTGTGTGTCCTCACACAACTCTTTACCTTTGCAAAAAAGCTTCAAAACTTTGAGCATTCCAGCTCAATCCTGCTCTGACATACTGAAATCAGCTTGCAATGTTTCAAACTTCTTCTTTCTGATGTTCTTTAGTTTCTTTGTCACCTTTTTAAGTCGCTTGAAACATTGCGTAGCACGGTACTTCAAAACTCTAACTTCTCCTTTCTTTTTCTAGATCTCCGCAGTTAATTCTTCCCTAGTCTATTCTTTATCCTCTTGCACTTTAGCTATGAGCTGCTCTAAGTTCTGCACTTGAAGCTCTAGTTCAGCTATCCAAGCAGCAGGAGTTACCAAATATTCTATCTCGACAGGGGTTGTGTCTTCTTCAGTGACCTCAGTATCCCTCATGGTTTCAGAAAATTCTTCTTCCTTTTCTTCTTCTTCTTCTTCTTCAGGTTCTTCTTCTTCTTCTTCTTCTTCTTCTTGCTCTTATTCTTCTTGCACTGGTGCAGGAGGGGATTCGACGTCCTGTGGTTATTCACCTGCAATAGATTCCTCATTCTTTTTTCATGCATTTTTAATGAAATCAGCCAACGGAGTGTCATCTTCAACTTCTACAGATTTGGCTGCGTCCACAAGGGCTGACACGTTATCTTCTTCGAGTGTCTATGCATGTACTGGTGTCGCAGAAGGAGTTTCTTCAACAGGTGCACTAGCTGTCTTCTTCTTCTTCTTTGGAGATGGGGTCATTTCTTCTGTTGATTTTCCGGGTCGTTTCCTTTTTGCACTGGTGCAAGAAGGACTCCCCTTTTCATTCTTACTCGGACCCTTGCTTGTGTTGGCGGGGTCCTCTATCTCCTTTCCAACAACTTTCTTTTTATGTAGCTATTTTAACAGTGCCTCCCAGGTCATGCCTTTAATTTCTAATTGTTTTTGGACCAAAATTTTTATCAGACAGTGGTGATATAATTTCTTATTGGCCTGGTTTGCCCGTGCGTCCCGCACACCTTTGGCCATTTTTTCCAAGCTCTTAAGAAAAAATAGGGGAAATCAATTCACCACTGGACGTGCTAGCCGCCTTCGAAATTCTACAACATCCTAAAGTGGTACACAAAAGTGAGGGAGTACCTTCCCTCACAGGTCACGAATTTCTGTAGGATGAAAAGGAGGTCCCAAAACTGTCCCAACTGGGCATTGCACGAAATTCCTTTCTTCCAATCTACCTTCATATTCTTGTTGACGACGAAATGCTACCATCGATTCCTTTCTAGTTTCTGATTTTTAAAATACTACTCACTAGTATTTTCCAAACCTATTGCTGCTGCTATTAAATCCTCTATAACCTTAAATTTTTGAGGTCGAATTTGTACTCAGCCATTTTTTTAACTTCTTCCAAACTTGCAAGAATTTAAGAAAGCCTGAGTCTCGCAATAGTGCAAGACTATTGCAAAACTCAGCAGTCTGTTCTACCATACCGAGAGATGAAGGTTTTCTTCGAACAGGTGGCATCGCTGCTTAACAGTTATGAACAATCAAGAATTTACATGCAACACTGAGAAAATTGGTTCTTATAAATAGGGATCCAATTATCCACCATCCCTTCCATCTTATCACCCATTCATTCCACTGAAATAGCCGTGAATACGCGGCATCTTTGAGGTCATGCCAGATTGGTACTTGCGGCGGTGTTTTTAATATCTAGATGAGGTAATCATTTCAAGTGAAGGACATATAGGATTATGGCGGAAAGGTCAATTATATCCAAGCAACGATTAAAAATTTCCACACTTTTTCATAATTCAAAAAAAGAACTTTAGCATTCATTAAAAAATGATCATGACTCTTAACTTAAAAAGACCTTGTACTTTAAATTTTCTCCTAGTTAATATGATAGCACAAGTACTTCTCGACTAAGTGAAAGGATTTCTCATAAACCTTCATGATGACCACTTTCCTATGACATATGCTATGAAAAGAACAAATTGTACTCTGTTTCTGACAGGGTGCATGCTTGCACCGGTCTGCTTGCACCGCTTAAACAATGCAATTCTGTTGGTACTATTATGCTTGCACTTATTATATAGGATGACATGTTTGCACTAGTGCAAGCATAATATCTGAAAAAATAACAGGAAATTTAAGTAAAATATAGGCTGGACTTCCAACATCACTTCCTCAATTTATACTAGAATTTTTCTTCGCCCTTTCTTGATGCTTCAAAGCATATCCTTTTACTCATTATGCGTGAGATCCTGCAATTCATGAGGGAATAAAGAAGTGGGAAAAGGGAAATTTCAGAATGGGAAGGAAGTCTGTTACAAGGATTCTGGGAATAGTACCACAAGAGGGGATAAACAAAAGTGGGATAGGGAAAAAAATTCAAGGGTAAAGTGGGGTTTTTACGAAATGGACAGGGTAAATTCAGAAGAATATGGGAAGGTTAATCATTTTGGGATTAAGAAGAAAAATGAGGGAATATTAAGAAAGTGGAATATGAATAAAGGCAGAAAATTTTCTAGATGGTTTGCCTGCACTGGTGCAAGAAAAATAACTGCAGCGAGAATTAAGCGTTACTTGAAAAAATATCCATGCTAATAACCCCAACTATACAAAGGTTGGTTCTACTGAACCTAATTTTACTTGGTGGTCACTAGCATATCTAAAGATCACGTAACATTCTTTGTTTATTAGGAATTTTTGATCTTCCCGCCAGAAATTTGGTTTTCAGGTTGATCCTTCTGCAATCATGTCAGCGAATTGATTTTCATAATTACAGAAGGAAAAAAAAAAATTCCTTACTTTTTATTTTAAAAAAAAAAAAAAAATCTTTTTAAGAAGAAGAAGAACTCATATTTTCAAAAATTTGGTATTACCATTCACCGCTACCATCCCGAATTGTTGTTGGACTTGATGTGTAAAATCTTTCCTAGAAAGTGGCTGAAAATACTTCTTTAATCTGTGTCCATTTACTAGGAATACTGAATTTTTCCCACCAATAGTTTTAACTTCTACTGCTCCATTCTCAAATACTCGAATCACTTCATAAGGTCCCATCCAACGTGTATGGAAATTTCATTTAAAATTTTTAAATCGAGAATCATAAAGGAGCACCCAATCACCTTGTTGGAATTTCTTTTTCTGAATAGACTTGTCATACCACCTTTTGCATTGTTGCTGAATTAGTATGTTCTGTTGAACAACATCCCTACGAAATTCATATAACTCATTTAATTAGAGAAGAAGTTGTTGTTGTGCCTCAAAGAGATCTAGTCCTAACTAAACTGTAGTTCTGAAAGTTTTGATCCGGAATTTAATTGGTAACAGAACCTATTTGCCATATACCAGCTCATATGGTGTATGTCCCATGTTATTTCTCCAAGTGGTTCTGTATGCCCACAAAGCTTCTGGTAATCTTTCAGCCCAGTCTTTCCGATGCATGTTTAATGTCTTTGTAAGAATTGACTCGATCACTTTGTTTGTGGATTCCACCTTGCCATTTTCTTTCAGGTGATACAGCATGGATTTCCTGTGCCAGATCTTATATTGCTCCATCACACCCTGTACCAGATTAGAAATAAATTGCTAACCATTTTCATAAACAATTTCTCTAGGCACACCAAATCTTTTAAAGATTTCAATAAAAATAAAATCAACAACAACCTTTTCTGTAGCAAAGGAAACAACTTTAGCTTCTATCCATTTTGTAACAAAATCTGTACGAACCAAAATATGCTTTTTACTTAATGACATTGGATTTATTGGCCCTATAAAATCAATAGCCCATTTTTCAAACAGTTCAATCATAACTTGGGGTCATAAAGACATTTCATTGGTTTGATTAGGCTGGCCCATTTGTTGACAGCTATCACATAGCCTGACATATTGTTTGGCGTCCTTAAAAAAGGAAGGCCAAAAGTAACCAGCACGCAATACTTTATATGCAGTCCGCTTATCAGTGAAGTGGCCTCCACAAGGTTCATCATGAGAAAATTTCAATATGTCAAACACTTCCTCCTCTCTTACACATCTACGGATAATAAGATCTAGACTAGTGTAAAAGATATCTCCTTGAATCCAGGAATATGTAGCACTTTTCTGAATAATATTTTTCTTTTCACAAGCGGACAAGTGGGGTGTTGTTTTCCTAGTAACCAAATAATTAGCAATGTCAGAAAACCACGGAGAATCTATTGACATAGCAAAAATATGTTCATCTGAAAAATCATCATTAACAGTTTCTTCACCAGGATTATCTAATCTAGAAGGAAAATCTGCTACAACATTATATTTCCTTGGTCTATCAACAATAGTAACATTAAATTCCTACAACAATAGCAACCACCTAGTCACTCTATTGCTAGTCAATGGTTTTTTCATCAAATATTTAATCGCAGAATGATAAGTATGTGCAAATACTTCATATCCTGTAATATAGTGCTTGAACTTATTAATTGCAAAAAATACAACTAAAAACTCTTTCTCTGTAACTATATAATTCAATTCAGTGGAAGACAAATTCTTACTAATATAATAAATAACAAAGGATTGCTTATTTTCCTCTTGTCCTAAAGCTACGCCAATAGCCAAATCTGAAGCAACAGAGGAAATGTGAAAAGGCACGGACCAGTTAGGACCTCTCAAAACTGGTGCCTGTACCAACTTTTCCTTCAATATTTCAAAAGACTGTTGGCAAGCCGTGGACCAATAAAATTTGTTATCCTTAGATAGAAGTTGGAAAAGAGAGGTAGCTATCTTAGAAAAAATTTCAATGAATCTTCTATAGTAACCAGCATGTCCTAAAAAACCTCTTACTTCCCTTTGAGTTTTGGATGTAGGAAGATGTAGAATAATTTCAATCTTTGCTAGATCAACCTTCATACCTTTATCAGAAATTAAATGGCCAAGTACCACTCCCGCTTTGCACATTAATCTACATTTTTTGTCACTCAAAGCGAGATGGGCTTCATGACAATGAAGAAGTACTTTCTACAGATTTTTGAGGGCTTCCTGAAAAGAATCACCAAACACAGAAAATTCATCCATATAAATTTCCACAAATGCTAGATCATCAAAAATAACCAAGAATACCCTTTGAAAGCCAGCCAGGGCATTACATAAACCAAAGGGAAGCACTTTATAAGCAAATGTACCCCACTGAAGCCATCCAAAAAGGAAAAATATTTCTTTCCTGCAAGGGTATCAAGCACCTGGTCAATGAAAGGGAGAGGGAAGTAATCTTTGAGAGTGGATTTATTTAATTCTCGATAATAAATACAAATACACCACCTTCCATCTTTCTTAGGTACTAGCACTAATGGAGAGACCCACTGACTGTCAGAAATAAGATAGATAAAACCGGCATCCAAGAGTTTTTGTACTTATTCCTTCACAATATCTCTTAGAGCTAGATTCATTTGCCTTTGGGGTTGTCGGATAGGTAGGGTTCCTTCCTGAATATAGATATGATGTGTACAAGTTTTAGGAGGGATACCCTTCATATCTTCATAGCCCCAAGCAAAGGCACTAAGATGGTTTTGCAACAAATTCACAAACTTCTCCTACTAAGGTGGGTCCAAATTTGAACTAATATGCAAGGATTTACCAGGTCTAATCTCAACAAGAGTGGTATCAGGCTCAGGAGTACTCAAAGGAGTGGTCAAATGCAGTGGTACAGAAGAATGAGAATCATGATTATCTTGAAAATATAGGCTGAAAATCTGGCTCAATGGTTCAAAATTAGGCATAGTGTCTAGATTATTTAGGAAATCTTGAATCTCATCTTCTTTTGAAGACCCAGTATAATGATGAATAAGGGAAATGGGTTGAGTCTCCTCATCACTGCTTTGATCCAACCATAAAGTAACTCGAAGATCCTGAATGGATCTGGCAGGGGGGTATAAGGTAACTTTCTTCCTAGAATCTCCATGCGAAATATACATATCACTGAAACGACATCCAATATAGGCATCATGTTGGGAAAAATACTGAGAGGGGGGGGGGGGGGTGAATCTGTTATTTAATACATACTCAAATATTTTTCCTTTTCCACACTCTAAAACCCATACACTACTTTACTTGATCATACTCGCGTATATACGCGGATACCCTTTACAAAACTCGCGTATGTACAGAGATCTTAATAAGAAATTAATTATTTACTTAGATCCTTGCATTTATTCATTCACCAGATGTTTATATAGAAACATACATGTGCAGTAATAACAGAATAAATCATCACACATGAACACCAAGATTTTAGGTGGAAACCCAAGTCGGGAGAAAACCACCGCTGCCGTTGTCTCAGCCTTCAATATTTTATTATAAAGAAAACATCTTACAACTATGTGCTGGCACAGACTCATACCAGCACGCAGGCACCCGCCTGCGCTCGTTTACCAGCCTCTCCTGGAAGGGAGCTACGACCCCCTGCTCTCATTTAACAACCTCTCCTGGAAGGGAGCTACGACCCCCTGACTGAAGGCTACAACCCTCAGCACCTCTATGGACCACGTTTCATCAATTTTCATACTGGATCCAAAATCTTTCTTTAGAGCACAACTTGCAGGCCACTTTTCATCATATTTTCAGACTAGACCCACTCCACACATTTAAGCTCAATCATACATCAAACTGATACTTATAAATTCAGACAACCTAGATCTGTAGAATACACCTTTAACGGATAGCAGTAACACTGTAGAACAGATCAGACATTATATACTTCATACTTCAGCAAACCCTAGTTTTCATACGCGCTTTCCTTTCACTGATCCGGCGTATATACGCGCTTTCATGTATACAAACCCGCGTATACATCTGCATGTACTTCAGAACTGGTTTCACCTTCCATATGCGCTTTCACTTTATCCAACCCGCGTATATACGCGCTTCCTCTGTAATAAACTAGCGTATAGATCTTCAAACATTATAGAGCAGCATACTTCATCAGATCAAATATTCAGTTCAAATTTTACCCTTTACTTCAGACAGATGTTCGCCTCATCTCAGATCTAAACATTCCATAAACAGATCTAGAAAATACAAATACCTTTCAGATCTAGATCATTTTCTTCATAGGTGCATCACAGATTCAGATCTATCATCAAACTATTACCCTTTCCATACAGACATACTTTAGAGTGAAGTATCCATTCAAACCCAGACTCATGCTCCCCCTTGCACTATGAATTTATTTTCCTTATATAGGTTTAGCCTTTGTCAATACCATGAGCCAAAACCACACAACTTCTAATGGTATTCCTGGACGGGATCAATTAGATATTCAAGCGCTCAATACAATGGGTCAATACCATGGTAGTAACCCCTAGTTTTACACATTTAGATCGCAATTATGCATACACAACTTAGCACGTACTTTTCCATGTAAATACGCTACTTAGCCTAAACAAACCCGCGTATGCATAGTGACATGTCTTATTCATCATTGCTATGGCCCTTTCTAAAGTTTCTTTCTTCTGTACTCCTTAGCTGATCTGTATATACATCATCTATACATATTTGACATATAGGGTACAACTCATCAAGTCAGTTTCCTTCAATAACAACTTCATCAAACAGGTTGCTATCCAAAGACAACTTCATCACATCATATAGCTAATTCTCATCTCATCAAGTAGATTACCATCAAAGACAACACATGCCGACAATCTTCTCATCAGATTTAAATCATTAATAAACTCATCAAGCATCAAGAACACTTCATTAAGTAGGTTTCCATCATCTTCATCAAGTGGGTTGCCATCAAGGACAACACTCTACATCATATTGCCAACAATCTCCCCCTTTGGACTTGATGGCAACCACGATGGTGTTTGATTACGATCACAACAGATAGATACATTAAGCATAATTATATTCTCCCCCTATTCAAACACCATGTCACTCTCCCCCTTTGACATCAAGGGAAAAGGGCAGAGCAAAAAACCAACACAAGGTTTTTCTACTCATGTAGAAAGAAGAGCGCTAAAGATCTGATGTGCACTGAAGCTACCATGCTCCCCCTGAGTTCATGCTGAACCTTCAAACATATGTTTCAATGAAGTACATGACTTTATGACCTTTCCTATCACCAAGGACTCATACTTACAGCAATGATCCAACCAAGTGGATGTACATATGTGACTCAAGTACCCAACCAAGTGGGTTTACACATTTTGACTCAACTACCCAACCAAGTGGGTTTACACATTTTGACTCAACTACCCAACCAAGTGGGTTTAGAAATTTGAACAAGTCCTTACATGACTAAATATTACAATTTTACATCATAGATCTCATCATGACCTTTTCATCAAATTACAAATATGAAATTTTATTACCACTACCAAAAAGACCTCAAGAAAGATCATATTTCAGAATCATCATAATGCCAACAATGCATTATGCTCAGCAAGGCTAATGCTCCCCCTGAAACTGTGCATCCATGCATCCTTTCCATATGACCAAGGCTCCTCCTTAGCTTGTGCAACCTGAATACTTTCAACAGCAAGTCATCAGCAACAATCTCTGCATGATCTGTCTGTATCTCTGAATCATAAGACTTCCATCTCATTCATGTGTGAAAGCAAGGAATACTCTTCAGCAAAAAGAAAACAGGGCTCATCCATAAACTCATCGTAATAAATCATGTATCATGTCATCATCATTTAGAACTGAGACATATGCAGATATAATGTCAATAATGTAATCATTAATAGTCAGACTGATGCTCCCCCTGAACCTGTGCTCCTGTTCTTGAGCTGTCATACTAATTTTCTTATCATAAATGCATACGCGTCTGTGTCCACTAGAACTCACGTGTATATGAAAATTTACTTCATTAAACCCGCGTATGGAAAGTGAAATACTGAAAATTTCACACTCCTTATTCTCCCCCTGAATTTGTACCACCTGTACCTGTCTTCTTCACAACAGATGCACTGTCAGAAATAACCAGAATTACCAAATCAACCATGAGAATCATCATACATTGTTCCCCCTGTGATGATACATTACTAATCTCTATAATGTATCTCACATCATTCCTGCAGCCATTATGAGAAGTAAGCTTTAGAAGCGGATGACTACAGTAGGGTCAATATTCCCTATGTTTCTGACAGGTCCTCCTTCTTTTTCCATCTTTTCTTGAACTTTCTTATCGTGTGCTGGAAATTGCCAATTTCTCAGATCTGTTCATCCTGCATTCTTTTTCCACATGTCCATACTTGTTACAAGCATAACATCTTATGTGACCAGAAAAGTAAGCATAAGGATCATACTATGTTCTTCTATTCTTTCTTCTATTGGAATCAGTTGTTTTATCACCTACTTGCTGCATGAAAAACAATATCCCTTAAAGAAACCAGAGTACCTTTCTGTGTAGAATCTGTTTGTATGTGACTGAAATGATCTGCTTCTGCAATTGGCTGCAACATGCCCATAATTATGACACTTAAAGCATTCAACATTATTGAATTATTTCCTTTGAGATTTCATGATTGCCGGTTGATCTTTTGTCTCTTCCAATACTTCAGGTTTTGCATTGACATCCTTTGAATCTTTAGCACTTCCTTGGGAACTAGATTCTCCTTTAATAGTTTCATGAAAACCAAGACCAAATTTAACTGAGGGAGACCTTTGACTACTAATAATATTGTCCAGAATCTTAGTACTATCTTGAAACCTCATGAGCTTATCTTTTTCTTCTAATTTACCTTTCAAAATATTTACCTCAACCTCCAATCTTTGGCACTGCTTCTTCATACTTTCTTCAACCCTTCTTCCTTCTTCTACTTGATCATTCAAATTTAAAATCTCTTCTTTCAACCCATTTTCTTGCTCTTCAAATATTTGTAAAATTTCTTCATTCTTCTTATTTGATTTTTCCAGATCTGTTTTGAGCAACATGATTTCTGCTTCACGTCCTTCCTTTTCAAAAGATTGTAGAATTTCTTCATTCTTCTTATTTGATGCTTCAAGGTCTGCTTTCAGAGAGATGATTTCTGCTTCAAGTCCTTCACTGTGATTGGTTACTTTATCCTGAAGTATTTGATACATTTCTATCTGTCCCTTCATTGTTTCTATCTGTTCATTCAATCTAGAGATCACATCCTTGAGGATAAATTCCCTCCTTTTAAATTGATCCAAAAAATTACTTTCATCATTGATCTTGAGATTTGATTCTAGACTTATACTGTTACTTTCACTATCTTCATCATTGCATGCACAAGTGAGTGGATTACAAGAACAACAATCAATACCTGTTTCCTATTCTTCATTTTCTGTTGCACATGTTTTCTGAGATATCTTCTTTCCTTGAGTAGCCTTCTTCTTTTGCTTCTTTTCCATGAGCACTAGCAGATCTTGGTCAGAATATTCTTCATATTCTCTTGACATTTCATTATTATCTTCATTTGAATAATAACTCTTTGCCTTTTCAAATTGTTTCCCTTTATTGTGATTTTCTTTATAAGGACATTTATCAGCATAATGACCCACTCTTCCACAATCAAAACATTTTAAGGGAAGCTTACCTCTGAATCTTACAGTACCTGGTTGGAGTCTTCTCACAAAGTTTGCTTCTTCTTCTTCTGATATATAACTTAATTCCTTGACATCTTCCTTTTCCTTTCCTTTTGCACATGCCTTAAAGGAAACTTCTCTGTTTTGAGAGGAACCTTCTTTTCTCATTTCAAAAGCAGTTAGAATACCATGTAGTTGAACAATAGTAAGAGTTTGCAGATCTTGTCGTTCTTCAATAGCAGATACTTTTGACTCAAATTTTGAAGTCAAAGATCTTAAGACCTTTTCTACCAGAGTAATATCAGTTATGGTTTCACCAAAACTTCTCATACGATTTACAATATCATCTAGACGTAAAAAGAAATTGGCAATACTCTCATCACTATGCATCCTTAAAATTTCATATTCAATTCTAAGAGTTTGGAGTTTGGCACTTTTTACCTTTGTATCTCCTTCATAGCTTAGGATGATTTTGTCCCATATTTCTTTTGCTGAATTTAGCTGCATTACTTTAGCAAATTCTGGTTCATACATGCTTCCTAATAAGACATTGACGGCTTTGGCATTGATTTCATATTTCTTTCTTTCTACTGCATCAGTAGGAATACTTGCCGGATACTGATAGCCTCCTTCCACGATTGCCCATACTTCTGCACCAATACTTTGCAGATATGCTTTTTTTCGTATCTTCCAGAATAATAGATTATCTCCATTTAATAGAGGTGGCCTTATAGACATTACTCCTTCATGACTTCCCATTGCGACGGATCTCCTTCAAGCGATCAAGCTTCTGCAGAAGGCCCTGCTCTGATACCAATTGTTGGGAAAAATACTGAGAGGGGGGGGGGTGAATTAGTATTTAGGGCATACTCAAATATTTTTCCTTTTCCACACTCTAAAACCCATATGCTACTTTACTTGATCATACTCACGTATATACGCGGATACCCTTTACAAAACTCGCGTATGTACAGAGATCTTAATAAGCAATTAATTCTTTACTTAGATCCTTGCATTTATTCATTCATCAGATTTTTATATAGCAACAGACATGTGCAGTAATAACAGAATAAATCATCACACATAAGCATCACACATGAACACCAGGATTTTAGGTGGAAACCCAAGTCGGGAGAAAACCACCGCTGCTGTTGTCTCAGCCTTCAATATTTTATTATAAAGAAAACATCTTACAACTATGTGTTGGCGCAGACTCATACCAGCACGCAGGCACCCACCTGCGCTCGTTTACCAGCCTCTCCTGGAAGGGAGCTACAACCCCTTGCTCTCATTTACCAGCCTCTCCTGGAAGGGAGCTACAACCCCCTAACTGAAGGCTACAACCCTCAGCACCTCTATGGACCACGTTTCATCAATTTTCATACTGGATCCAAAAGCTTTCTTTAGAGAACAACTTGCAGGCCACTTTTCATCATATTTTCAGACTAGACCCACTCCACACATTTAAGCTCAATCATACATCAAACTGATACTTATAAATTCAGACAACCCATATCTATAGAATACACCTTTAACAGATAGCAGTAACACTGTAGAACAGATCAGACATTTTATACTTCATACTTCAACAAACCCTAGTTTTCATACACACTTTCCTTTCACTGATCCGATGTATATACGCGCTTTCATGTATACAAACCCGCATATACATCTGCACGTACTTTAGAACTGGTTTCACCTTCCATACGCTCTTTCGCTTTATCCAACCCGCGTATATACGCGCTTCCTCTGTAACAAACTAGCATATAGATCTTCAAACATTATAGAGTAGCATACTTCATCAGATCAGATATTCAGTTCAAATTTTACCCTTTACTTCAGACAAATGTTCGCCTCATCTCAGATCTAAACATTCCATAAACAGATCTAGAAAATACAAATACCTTTCAGATCTAGATCATTTTCTTCATAGGTGCATCACAGATTCAGATCTATCATCAAACTGTTACCCTTTCCATACAGACATAATTCAGAGTGAAGTATCCATTCAAACCCAGACTCATGCTCCCCCTTGCACTATGAATTTATTTTCCTTATATAGGTTTAGCCTTTGTCAATACCATGAGCCAAAACCACACAACTTCTAATGGTATTCCTGGACGGGATCAATTAGATATTCAAGCGCTCAATACAATGGGTCAATACCATGGTAGTAACCCCTAGTTTTACACATTTATATCGCAATTAGGCATACGCGACTTAGCACGTACTTTTCCATGTACATACGCTACTTAGCCTAAACAAACTCGTGTATGCATAGTGACATGTCTTATTCATCATTGCTCTGGCCCTTTCTAAAGTTTCTTTCTTCTGTACTCCTTAGCTGGTCTGTAGATACATCATCTGTACATACTTGACATATAGGGTACAACTCATCAAGTCATTTTCCTTCAAGAACAACTTCATCAAACAGGTTGCTATCCAAAGACAACTTCATCACATCATATATCCAATTCTCATCTCATCAAGTAGATTACCATCAAATACAACACACGCCAACAATCTTCTCATTAGATTTACATCATTAATAAACTCATCAAGCATCAAGAACACTTCATTAAGTAGGTTTACATCATCTTCATCAAGTGGGTTGCCATCAAGGACAACACTCTGCATCATATTGCCAACACATCATCTGTGGAAAGCCATGGTCAACCCAAGATCAAGGGATGTCCTCCTACTAGGTTCTTTGGCTGAAGATCAATGAAATCAGCAGGATATTCCCAAGAATCTAATAATATGATCACATCTTCAAATACTCCTTTTGGCTTAATTTTAGATCTATCTGCCAATTCAAGCACAGTGGGAGTAGGGCAAAGATGAGATAACTGAAGTTGATCCATGGTTTGATTAGTCATGAAATTAATGGCTGCCCCCAGGTCTATAAGAACATTAGAGACAAGGATATTACCAATCTGAACTGAGACAACAGGGTTTCCGGGATCAATATATTTATCCATAGACACACATCCCATCATCAACTCTGCTGCCCTACCAAAAACTTGAATGGTTTTGGGTTCCAATCTCTTCCTCCTGGGTTTCTTGAGACAGAGTTCCTTAATAATCTTAGTACAAATGAGGATCTCTTTAATGGATTGAAGAAAAGGTATCTTAATGAAAATATTCTGAAGCTTAGATGCCAAACTAGTGTCAGAAATAGGCTCACTTCTTTCCATTACTAGCCTCTCTGGGAAGGGAGGCTGGTTGGAAGAAGATGGTAAGGATTCAGAGGGTAAAGGCTGCTTAGTGACAACTTTTGGAGAATGGTTAAGAGTTTCCTCTTCTCCTTTCTCTTCAACAATCACCCTAGGTTGCTTCTGATTTTCTGATGTTATGGTCCTTCCCAATATTAATCGAATATCATGAACCCCAATTGAAATAGACTGGTATTCGAATGGTAAAGGTGGTTTTGTTACATAGATAATTTTCACTGCTTTATTATTATTAGGATTGGGCATAGGTTGAGCAAGCAACTAAGGAGGTCGAAAGGGTGGAGGTAAAGGAAATGGTGGAGTAGACTAACTCGGAAGTTGAGGCATTGAATAAGGTGTATGCGTAGATGGATATGAATGCATAGGTGGCTGGTGGGAATACGGAAAATGAGTTGGCCCTTTCCAACCTTGTTGCCATGGTTGAGAACGTTGCCCATGCTGATATTGATTCCCATATTGCCACTGCTAATTAGTGTTAGGATAAGAATATGCATGTGAATTATAACCAAAATAGTGTGGAGAAAATTCAGGAGCCATGCCTGCACCTACCTAAGGCCAATTCCTTCTTGCTCCCATAGCATACAAGTATTCAGCTTCAGGCTGTCCCCCTGTAAATACAGATTTAAGTCTAGGTATAGAGGGACTTTTTTCTGTGAAATGGTCTTCTACACAAATGGCACACTTATTAGTTTCCTTCAAATTAATAGGACACTCTTTAGGATAATGCTTGTCTCTATATTTAGGACAGAAAATACATAATGACTCTTGCTCTTTCATGAGTTTTGGTTGGAATTTTAAAGAGTCTAACTGTTTGGTAACAGTATTCATTATATCAATTTTCATATTTTTCATTTTATTTTCTAGTCCAATAATCATAGCATCAGTAGATTCAATTTTTCTATTTCTGTTTCGAGTTCCTCTACTAGATCTATACTAATTTCTTGAAAATTTCCTGCATAATTCAAAAAATTGTTCAAACGTTTGCTGAGAAATATCACCTTGTCCTAACAGATTTAAATTATTTCTACCATTATCAGTAAGTCCTCTTAAGAACAAGGTTCTAATAGTACTGGGATCAAACTTAAGTTTCGACCTTTGTAAAATATACAGAAATCTTTCCAGGTAATCTTCAAGAGTTTCATCATCATTCTGTATGATTGTAAAAATCTCATCCTGCATGTCCCGAGTTTTGCAATATTCTTGATATTTATACCAAAAAACTCTCTTCATCTAATCCCAAGAGTTTATAGTGTTTCCCCCTAACCCCATAAACCAACGTAGAGCTGAGTCCTTGAGGGTAACATGAAATAATCGTAACTTCTGAGCGTCAGTTGAATAATCATAACTTCTACACAGAATATCAAAATCGAATAGAAAAAAGTCAGGATCTTCATGAACTTTACTATGGAAATGAGGCAAATATGATGGTGGAATATTCTTCATTTGTGCCACAATATTAGGATCCACAATTGGAAACACAAAATTGGATTGCTCTCTACTTACCTGGTTTTCACCAGTCCCTTCCAAATGATCTTCATGGTCACCATTATTTCCCTTTTACTTGTACCACTCTCAACAGGCTGATCCACACCTGAGCTGTTAGCACCAGAATCCAGGTGGATTGTTCCTGTGTGATGGTTTTGAATCGGATTGGGCTTCCTACTTACAAAAGGAGACCCAATATGAGAATTGTTTTCAAAATTCTTTTGGCCCTTAGTGGGCTTTGAACCCTTACCTTTTCTAGGCATTCATTTGAAGAAAAAAAATAGCAACAACTTCTAGTAAAAATGATGTCAGAAATCAATTAACACTAGTAAAATTCCTTCAAAGAAGATTTTTCCAAAAATACTGCAAAAATAAAGGAAAACTTACTTCTATTGTATAATCAGAAAATTCGTACCAAATCAAATCGCCTCCCCGACAAAGGCGCCAAAATGTTGGGTGCAAGAATTGCACTTAACCAAACTCCTCAACACTTAATTTGTCAACCTGGGAGATTCGTAAACTTAGAGACGAAGCACAGGAAATGCTAGAGATGGTATGAATCTTCATAATATAAATCCCTACCTTTTTTAAAGGAAATATTGCAGAATCAAATTAAAAAGAGAAAAATGCAACTTGAACCATCAGAAAATTAATCTAATACTGCAACAACAAAGAATGCATTTGCAAGAGGGAATTAAATATAAATGGCAATCACTCCAGCTAATTATTGTTTAACTACTGAGTGTGTGTTTTTATTTAGCAGAGATACGTAGCAGTCTCACCAGATGGGCCCTTAAACCTACTCCTTTAGAGATTTCCTTCTTGCTCTAATATGTCTTGCACTATCGCAGTCTGCTTGCACTAGTGCAGGAATAGAGATTTATGCAGAAGGTATAAATGGTGTCTTTACTAAAGGCTTTTTACTTCATGAAAGGGCTTGAAATTTTCCAGGTTCAAAGCATTGAGATCCCGTGGCAAGAAACTAGTTCTTTCACCGGATCAGAGCTTCCTACACTTAGCATTTAATTCTTAAAATGAGTGCTTAATTATTGCAAGTGGTATTATACTGTTAAATCAAATTGCGCACATAAAAAGTGAATGTTTCTAATCTTAACAGAGTGCAGAAATAAATAAAAAATCAATATACATTTATCCTGTTCATAATCATTTAATGAAAGAAGGAAGATTGCGGGAATTAGATTGAGAAGGCTTGCTGCATCACACCAACGTGCACTGGTGCAGGTTCATTTATCCTACTTGGACTAGACGGGGAAAACCAATCAAACAGAATTGCAGAAAAGGAGATATCACACCAACGTGCACTGGTGCAGGATTATTTCTCCTGCTTGGACCAGGCAAAGGAAAACCAATCTAGAATCAAGTGCAGGAACAAAAATTGCAGGAAAAGGAAATCTATCTACTTCACACAACGGAACTGCTTTCACTCAGACAGGAGTACATGTGCTTAAAAATAAATCACACTTGACAATGTAACACGAATTACAGGAAAACAGGAAATGGGTTAAACGTGCTAGGTTGGCTGGGCCCTAGCCAACCAGCACGTTTCCCTTTTAAATAGAAATGCTGCTTAGTACCTTAATCAATTCATCAAATCAATATAGAAACATAATTGTTGAAACATGAGGTGGATCTCCTTTTATGAATTCACTGAGGCAAGTACATACATTAATACATCATCTAGCCCAGATTTAGGCGATAACAAAATACAATGACCTACTACCGCCTCTTGGTTGTGTTTCTGTTCTCCTCTAATATCAAAACTTCACTCCCTAATCCTATTTACATTATACATTATATAAACCTTTGGCCAAAGGCCAAAATATATCCTTTAACTGATTACATAACCAAACACAGAATTTAGCTTTTTCGGTCTTCAAAATTAGACAGTTAGCAGAACTGGCCATAACTAATCTCCAGCTTTTGCCCTTCATGGATTTGGTCTCGGCTACCTTTGGATCACACTGCTGTCGTGGCTAAAGTAGCTCAAGACAAGGCGGTGATCAAGGACATTCAGATCTGCTACAAGGATTTTCTTTGCTGGCAACGGTGCAAGCTCTGATCTTGCACTAGGATCAATAGTCACGGTAAGTACTCTAACTACCAAATAAACATAGGAGATATCTATAAGTTACAAAGAATGATTAAAATTAAGAAATCATATAATAAATAATTAATAAATGCTAAGTTGAATTGAAAATATGAAAAATAAAGTTTATGCGAAATATGTCATTGTGCTTGGACTGATGCAAGGTGAGGGTGCATAAAAGAGGTAAAACATAGGTAAATAGCTATGATTTAGGAAGGGGAAAATGGCAAAAAAGAGAGCAAATTAGGGGGCTAAAAAATTGTTTTATGTTTTATTCTCTCACTATGTTTTTTTTTTTAAATAGTTTGTTTATAGATTATTTATGTACAGGGTTAAAACACACATTTGGTATCATATTTGTTTCATCTTTAAGGGGACTCCTTTGTTGCTGATGGGTTTTTCTCAGGCCTGTGGTAGACCCTGTTTAGTGGGAGATCTGTGGGATTGATTCTTTCGGTGAAAGAAGATGGGGAGAAGTGGAAAGATAGATATCGAGAAATTTAATGGTCAAAGTTTTGAGTTGTGGAAGCTCAAGATGGAGGATCTGGTGGTAGATAAATATTAGTGGATCACGGTAGATCCGGGTCCTAAACCAATGAAAATTTCAAATGAATACTGAGTGAAGTTGGATCACAAGGCAAATAGCACAATACAGTTGTGTATATAAGATTTAGATTGTTGAATGTATCTAGGGAAGCTACGGCAAAGGATTTATGGGACAATTTAGGGACCTTTTACCAATATAAGTCTCTAGTGAATAAATTGTTCCTGTGGAAAAAGTTGTATAACCTAAGGATGGAGGGTGACGACTCGGTGACAGAGCATCTGAAAACCTTCAATATTGTGGTAAGTTAGTTTTCATATGTTGATATTAAAATCTGAAATGAAGATAAGTGCATCAGTTTTTTGTGTTATCTACCAGATCCATGGGATAGTCTGGTTGTTTCTATAAGTAGCAATATAACTACCTTGAATTTTGATGAAATTTTCTCACCCTTGTTATCGAAGGAAATGAGATAGAAAAATATGGAGGGCCAAAATGGAGATGTCTTTTTTGTACGAGGACGGTCCCATAATAGAAACAAAAATAATTTATCGATTGGGAGATCTAAATCTATAAGGAGATCTAAATCTATAGGAAACCATGTAAATATGTGCTGGAAATGCAGAAAGGAAGGGCGCTTTAAAAAGGATTGTAGATCTAAGGCTCCTTAGAAAGGAAAGGGATTTGATGTTGCTCCTTTTGTAGAGGCGAAAACCACCTCAGATGAAGGTGGGGATGTGTATTTGGCTTCTTCTTCAAATACACATGTATATCATGCGACATGGTTGATTGACTTAGGTGCATCCTTTCACTTCACTCACCATAGGGAGTGGTTCTGCGAGTATGATAAGTATGTTGGTGGTGATTTCTTCTTAGGGGATGATATGAAGGCCAGAATCGTAAGATACAAAAAATTCAAGCTAAATTTGCAAGGTGGAAGGATTAGAACATTTTTTGGTGTTCTGCATATTCCTGCATTGACTAGAAATCTGATTTCTATAAGAAAGATGAATGATGCAGGAGTAAAAATAGTGTTTGAGAAAGATACCTGCAATATGGTTCGGGGAGAACTTGTATTGATGCAGGGAGTTCATATTGGAACTATGTACAAACTTCTAAGTAGCAGTATTATTGATGGGTGCAATAGTTCTGTGGTTCCTAAAACTGGAGAATAAAGCCTAGTGGTCTCCGAAGAAAATTCCATACTATGGCATAAAAGGCTTGGAAATATTGGAAAGAAGGGCCTTTGAATACTACATGGTAATGGTATGGTAGAAGGTACTTCTAATTTCTCTCTTGATTTCGATTTTTGTGAACATTGTGTATATGGGAAACAAAATCGTGTGAGTTTCCCTTCTCGTGCTAAGAGGGTGAACAAGATATTAGAGCTTGTGCACACTGATGCTTTTGGAACTGTGTCAGTTCCATCACTGGGTAAGTATGTTTACTATGTTTCATTTATATATTACTTCTCAAGGAATACATGGATATATTTCCTGAGGAAGAAATCTGAAGTATTTGATAGATTTAAAGAATTTAAGGCTTTGGTGGAAAAACAGACAGAGAAGAAGATAAAGGTGTTGAGGATAGATAATGGAGGAGAATTATGCAAGAATCAATTTGAAGAGTTCTCTAAGAAGTTTGGTATAGCACGACAGAAGGCTATTCGATACACACCTCAACAAAATGGAGTTGCAAAAAGAATGAACACGAGGTTGATGGAAAAGACAAGAAGCATGCTCAATGATACTAGGCTAGGACAGGAATTATGGGCAGAGGCAATGGAGACTCCATGCTACTTGGTTAATAGATCACCTTCATCAGCATTGGAGGATAAGACTCCACATGAGATATGGACTGGTAAGCAACTCTCTCTTACACATTTGATGGTATTTGGTTGTGATGCATATGTATATGTTCCAAAGGATAAAAGAACCAATTTAGATAGTAAATATGAAAGGTGCATCCTTATTGGGTATAAGGATGGTTTAAAAGGTTACAAGATTTGGAACCCAAAAGCAAGGAAGGTTGTGTACAACCGGGATGTGGTGTTTATAGTGGTGAAATGTTATGAAACTAGCTCCAAAAATAGAAGAAAAGAGAGATCAACGCCTTAGAAATAATCCAGTTCGAGGGGGCAACATCCTTTACATTACATAATGAACAATTATTGGATGATATAAATGGAAAAACCTCCTTCTATATATATGAGTCCATGGGGTCACAATATAATCCTAGCCGACCTAACAATAATAATGTAAGGGCACAATCATAACAATATTGGGGTTATAGGGGTACAACAATAATAATAAGGGGGCTACACTAACAATAATAAGGGACTACTCTAGTAATATAGGGACCTACCATTCCCCTCTCCTTAAAAAAAGTGTTGTCCTACACGCTTGAGTAACTCTAGATGCTTCTATATAAAATTCTCATCCTCCCATGTATAATATTCAGTGGATAAGCTCTTCCACTTGATGAGATACTCTGAAATTGATTGATTTCGTAGCTGTCAAGCTCTTGTTTCCATTACTGCTTCAGGTTCTATGATTTTTCCTTCCTCATCAAGTTTTGGAAATATTCTTTGAACTAGAATTTTGTCACCTATAACCTTCTTTAAGCATGAAACATGGAAAACTGGATGCACTCGCGGAGAAGCAGGAAGCTCCAATTTGTATGCCATAGTATCAATATTTTGCAACACCTTGTAAGGACCAAAGTACTTTAGCGATAATTTATTATCCTTCTTCGCTTGCTTGAGGGACATTTTTTTATATGGTTGTAGCCGTAAAAATAACCAATCTCCTACATCAAAACTTCTCTCACTGTGATGTTGATCTGCCTGTTGTTTCATTCGATTTGTGACAAATTTAGGTTATCCTTTAAGAGTTGGAGAACTTCTTGTTGATGCTCGATGTGATCTTCCACTGCTTGAACCTTATAATTTTCTCTTAAATATGATGTGATGGACAGTGGATAATATCCACAAAGTGGCATAAATGAGGTTGTTTTTGTTGCAGTATGAAAGGAAGTGTTATACCACCATTCAACCAGAGGTAAACACTTGACCCCTTGTGTTTTTTTATCAGATACAAAACAATGAAGATATCCTTCCAAACATTTATTCACTATCTTAGTTTGACCATCAGATTGAGGATGATAAGATGAGCTATGAGCTAGTTGAATACTCAAACAAGAAAATAATTTCGTCCAAAAATTTCCATTGAAAATGGAATCTCTATCACGTAAAATAATGTTTGGGTTTCCATGTAGCTTTTGAATTGTTTCCATAAATGCAATAGCAACTGTAATTTCTTTAAATGGATGAGAAAATGCACAAAATTGTGCATACTTGGTAATTCTATCAACTATCACCATGATGACACTCTTTCCTTCAGACTTAGGTAAACATGTGATAAAAATCCATTGAAATCTCCTCCCAACATTTACTTGGAATGGATAAAGAATGTAGAAGACCTGAGGTCTTAATTGCCTCAACTTTATTTTGGTAGAAAACCAAACATTCCACAACAAACTTTTGAATATTAGATTTAAGGCCATCCCAAAAAAATTATTTCTTCACCCTATGGTAAGTTTTTAAAAATCCTGAGTGTCCTCCTAAAGGAGAAGTGTGCAATTTCAAAAGAATATTTTGCTTTAGCTAGGAATTCTTACAAAGATATAAGCAATATTTGTACCATAAGGAATCACTTTTCCAAATAAATGTATCAGATGTACTAGGATCTTGCTACAACTTTTGAATGAGTGTCCACACTTCTTCATCCTTCTTCCATTCATCCCTTGCTTCGGTTACCCAATCTAGTTGGATAATAGAAATGGCGCACAACAATGCTTCCACCTCTTCATCCTTTCTTGAGAGTGCATCAGCAACAACATTTAGCTTCCCCTTTTAGTAGATGATTTCAAAGTCATAACCCAACATCTTTGTGACCTATTTTTTTCTGCTCTTTTGAAGATAGTCTTTGTTCCAAAAAGTGTTTAAGACTATCATAATCAGTTTTTACCTTGAAGTGTCTTCCCATTAGGTAAGGTTTCCATTTCTTTAGTGCATGTAGTATTTCCAACATTTCCTTATCATAAATATCTTTATGTAAATACTTTCCTTTGATTGGACGATTTTCAAAAGCAATGGGTATTCCTTCTTGAATTAAAACAACACCAAATCCATTTCTTGAGGCATCACATTCCACAATAAAGGTTTTTGTGAAGTCTGGCGTAGCTAAGACCGGTGCTCGGCACATTTCCTCTTTAAGATGTTAAAAGGCCTTAGTTGCTTCAAGAGTCGATGAAAATGCATCTTTCTTCAATAATTTTGTTAGAGGTACTGATATTCTCCCAAAATTCTTAAAAAACTTGTGATAATACCCTTCTAACCCGAGAAATCCTAGCAACTACTTTATGGTTGTGGGCACTTTCCATTCCTTAATGGCTTTAATTTTGTTAGGGTCTACCTTAACACCATCATGAGATACAATATGACCCATATATTCTACCTCTTGTACTCCAAAGAAACATTTGGAGATTTTTTTCATATAATTGTTTCTCCTCCAATAGTTTGAGCACCCTATCAACATGTTGAACATGATCCTTCCAAGACCTATTGTATATTAGTATATCATCAAAAAATACAAGCACAAATTTTCTAAGGAAGGGTTTGAAAATGGAATTCATCAACCCTTGAAATGTAGAAGGTGCATTGGTAAGGCCAAAAGGCATGACTAAAAATTCATAATGATCCTCATGAGTTAGAAATGTTGCTTTCAGAATATCTTCAGGCTTCATTCTAATTTGATGATATCGTGAACGAAGATCCAACTTGGTAAAATAAATTGTTCCATGTAATTCATCCAATAATACATCAATCACAGGAATGGGAAATTTATATTTAATAGTGAGCTTATTGAGCTCCCTATAATCTAGACACATGCACCATGATCCATTCTTATTGTGCACCAATGCTACTGGAGAAGAGAAAGAAATTTGACTAGGTTTAATTATACCAGTCTAACATTTATGCATATGTTCAATTTCTCTCTTTTGGGCATAAGGATATCTGTAAGGCCTGATGTTTGAAGGAAAACTTCTAGGAATCAAATGAATAGCATGATGATGATCACGAATAGGTGGGAGTCCTTTGGGAGTTTCAAACACCTTGGAATGACAGTCCAAGAATTTTTGGAGATCTGGAAAAAGAGATGATTTTGATTTTGGAACTTCTAGTGAGAATACTTGTGCAATTACGCCTCGTTGTTATTTCTTCAGAAGAATTTTTATGACATTAGAGCTTATCATCTTTCCCAGATTCCCTACGATACCTTTTAATTAAACTTCCTTTCCTTCCGAAAAAAATTTCAAGAAAAGTTCTTGAAAATTAAAAGCTACCGTCCCCAAAGATTGTAATCATTGTACTCCTAGTACAACATCAACACCTCCCACTGGAATGGAAAGAATTGTAATATTAAATAAATATTCCCCCATGGTTAGCTTGATATTATGACATTTTCCAGATAAATTTATAGTTCCTCCATTTGCAACCATCACTTGACACTCTGGTGCTAGGTATAGGAAGAAATTCAATTACTTGGCTACCTTACAATGAATGAAATTATGGGTACTACCCAAATCAATAAACACTACTACCTTTTTCTTCTTGATATGTCCTTCTATCTTAATAGTTTGAGGAGTGGTAATTCCTGCCAATGCGTTACAGGATATGGTCACACTACTACATTTGGCGGAAATTCTGCCACTTGGTTCCAACGCTTTTGACCAAATGTCATAAATTTCCCCAAATTTTTTCCATCCCACTGTTACACTAAAAAATGTCACCCTGACATTCTGCTAACTGTATGAGTTCATTGAAACTCATACTTACCTCCTCTGCAAGTCTTACAACCTTTGTTCCTCATTCCAAGCCCTAAAAATGGAGGAAAAACCCTTAAAACTCAAAAAAGCCTTGGGTACGCAGGTAACATGAAGCCTGCCTACGTTCCTGGCTAGGGTACACAGGTAATGTGAAGAGGAACTGCGTTCTAGAACACAATTTTCTAGTGTTATACCTGTGAAACCCCTGTAAGATCAAAAAAGCGCGAAATTAAACTGAAAAAGTTGAATTTTGGTCAATTCTAGAAGGTTCTAGATGAGATTTTTTGGGGATGAGTACGCTTTAGTAAGGTGCATGTATCCCACACTTTAAGGAACTAATCCCTTGATGTGATGAGCCTATCCCTTTGAAGGAGGATTCTATCCCTTTAAAGGTGGAATCCTGACCTCCTCATCTGCTCTATAAAAGGAGGCACTGGGTAGCCTCAAAGGGTTAAGTGAAGTTAATAATATTTTAAGTGAAGTTAAGATTGTTAAGTGAGGATATTTGGGTTAAGATTTTTGAGTTGAAGTGCTGTTGAGATTTAGACTTCTTTCTGCTGAGTTTTTGAGAGGAAAGATCACATCTCTCTTTGTGCTCCTAGAGGAAGAGTGCAAGACTTATCAAAGTAGAGGAGACTCCTACTTCGGACCCTGGGAAGGCCTTTCGAACATCTAGGCTAAGGTTGTAAGGTTCTTCTGTTTATTTTAAGATTAATACAATCAAGTTTTGTTTTTCTCAATAAATTTTCGTTCGATTTTTTATTTCAATAAGCTGTCGTTTTATCATTTATTTCATAGATTCCTTGATCACTATGATAGATATGTTTTATGATTATTTGTTATACAGGTGCTATTAATATTTTCTTTTTTGTGATTGCAGGTCGACAAAAGACAACATATTGTTGCGACAGAAGGATTATTTATCCAACGGAAGCACTACGACTGCAAATAAGCATTTGGATCTAAGGTAGGATCGACACCTTCATAACATTTATTTGTAAAACGAATATATCTAGAGAAAGACAAACTTAGTTGTTAGTTTGTTGCTAGATTGTCTTCTGACACTAGGGAGATCAGTCTTGTCCGCAAGAACGATTGTAATCATTGTACTCATAGTACAACATCAACACCTCCCATTGGAATGGAAAGAATTGGAATATTAAATAAATATTCCCCCATGGTTAGCTTGATATTATGACATTTTCCAGAGAAATTTATAGTTCCTCCATTTGCAACCATCACTTGACACTCTGGTGCTAGGTATAGGAAGAAATTCAATTACTTGGCTACCTTACAATGAATAAAATTATGGGTACTACCCAAATCAATAAACACTACTACCTTTTTCTTCTTGATATGTCCTTCTATCTTAAGAGTTTGAGGAGTGGTAATTCCTACCAATGTGTTACAGGATATGGTCACACTACTACATTTGGCGAAAATTCCAACACTTGGTTCCAACACTTTTGACCAAATGTCGGAAATTTCCCCAAATTTTTTTCATCCCACCCAAAACCGTCGCTATACTGACGTTTATAGAAAAGTGTCGCAATACCGACACTTAGAAAAGTGTTGCAATTGCGACGTTTGGAGGAAGGCTTCGCAATTGCGACACTATGGCCCAAAGCATCGCTATTGCGATGACTGCCTCCAAACGTCGCAAGTGTGACACAAAGTCCAAGTGTTGCAATTGAGATGTTTGGAGGCACCCGTCACAATAGCGACGCTTTTTCCGCCGTCAGTATAATGACACTTATATGCGCGCTACATAAAAATAAGAAACTTATATGCACGCTACATAAAAATGATTTTATTGTTTCGTATCTGTCGCAATAGCTACATTAACGTCTAATATCACACGCGCATTCACCCTCCGCTCTTGCAGAACAACATTCTCCCTCAGAATTCGCCCTCAGCTCTTTCATAACAGCATTTTCCCTCAGCATTCGCCCTCAGCGTTCGCCCTCAGCTCTTGCAAAATGGTAATTTCTTACTGCAGGCCCTTCCTCCTATAGTAGGGTTGACTCTATTTGGGTTTTTTTGGTCAATTCCATTGGATTTTGTTAGGCTGTAGGGTTGTCTCTAGATGTCAAGAATCAAGATTCAATACCCTCTATTATCTTCATCACCCAATACAAGATTTAAATTTTTCCCAAAGAAATGCTTATTAATTTGGAAGCCATTATTTCTCCCTGCTTTAAAAAACCTACATTTAAATGAAAATAAGCATTTTATTTCAACTACAAAAATATATCAGTGTTCAAATGTACATGTGTGCTACATTAACGTCTGATATCACGTGCGCATTCGTCCTCGTCTCTTGTAGAACAACATTCGCCCTCAGCATTCGCCCTCAGCATTCGCCCTGAGCTCTTGCAGAACAACATTCGCCCTCAGCTCTTGCAAAATGGTAAGTTCTTACTGCATGCCCTTCCTCCTATAGTAGGGTTGACTCTATTTGGGTTTTTTTGGTCAATTCCATTGGATTGTGTTAGGCTGTAGGGTTCTCTCTAGATGTCAAGAATCAATATTCAATACCCTCTATTATCTTCATCACCCAATACAAGATTTAAATTTTTCCCAAAGAAACGCTTATTAATTTGGAAGCCATTATTTCTCCTTGCTTTAAAAACCCTACATTTAAATGAAAACAAGCATTGCATTTCAACTACAAAAATCTATTAGTGTTCAAATGTACATGTGTGCATCACTTGTGTAGGGTATTCCTTTTCCTCTTTCACATTATCCAAGAATGTGTGCAGTATAGTTCATATTTTTTGTGATTTAGATTATCTTGAAAAAGGAAAGGTAAATTATTTCCCATGGAAAAAGAAGGTTTTCCCTTTTTACTACTGGAAATGGCACAACAAAGTTCCATTTCTACCCGAAACTCCTATGAAACAGGAACCAAATAAAGGCCATGTCCTCAATGGACATCATTTGGCTTTGAAAATGGCCATTGCACCGTGTTGTTTCCTATATTACATCACGATAGTTTCTTAGGTCATTTCTTGTTTCTTGAGATGAAAAACAACCAAAGAAATTGTGAAGATCCTTTCAAGAAATAAATGACCATTTCTCAATCATATCTCAACTATTTTTATTTTATTCAGTGGTTGCTTACTTTGAGAGAAATTTGACACTTTTATAAGGAATATAACATAAAAACACAAAATGGGAAGGAATTGATGAGGTAGATGACATTTAGTTGTTGTCAATTAAGAATTGATAATACACGATGCATGTTTTGTACTACAAACTAGATTCCTTCCTGGAGTTAGGACACAGAGTATTGAATCAAAGTTGTAGTTTCTAACTTCTTGTATTGGTTCATCAATCTTGAAATTCAGACATTGCATGTCTCCATTGCTTCATGTTTGAATAATTTGTATCATATCGTACAATAGGAAATTAGGAATTATGATTATTATTACTTTATGGATCTGTTAAGTTACTTTTAAGTTTGCATGGTTTAGTGTGAAATTATTCTAGTGTGCCCCTATGCCCAGGTGAAGGAATGCCAAGGACTGAGAACCCTAGTTTTTAAATGGTATTGTTTCTTATACCCAAAAACCCCTCAACATCACTTCTTATTAGTTCTTAACAATAGTGTTGTAAACAATTTTAGAATTGATATAGAAAAATCTCGCACTTCTCAAGATAAATTCCTAAAGCTAAAGTGTGATACCATGTGTAATTCAATAGCCCCATTGTCACCTCACCAACCTCTTTTCACTTCGAGCTAGCTCTCCTCCAACTCAAGGGGGGTTCTCCCTAGTAGATGTTAGGGATCTAACGGCCCAACCAAACCAAGTCAAGATCCCCCTAACTCTCTATGTTTACTACTATCAATCAAAATATTGAACAATAGGGTTAGACATGCATCCTGAAGATAAAATTGCCAAGGTATTTTGGGGTAATTTCAAAGGGAAAGTCCCCAAACACATATAATCAAGGAATTATAACGTGATTTCAAACATTAAATATCAACAAAATCGTTTAAAGGATATTGAAAGGAAAAAGGTGATGGAAGATAGAAAGTGCCTTACTTAAATGCTCTAAGGATTTTTCAATAGTTGCTCCAAAAGCTTCACTTCAAAGCCCTTCAAGATCATCTCCAACAATGCTATACCATTAGCTTCAACAATGTTGCTCAAAAAATATCCTCAAGGTCTTCACAACAAGTTTACTAGAAGTTGCTCCAACAATATATTCAACAAGGTCTTCATTTTCAACTCGTCTCTTGTTTGGGTGCCTTAATGTGCAATGACATGTTTCCAGGACTGAATTCAATGCAAGGCATATTTGAAACTCTAACTCTATATTCTAGTGTCTTATTAGAAATTATTTCAGTTTTCATTTTGTGTTTTCAAGTTAGATATTTTTTTCAAGTTTTTACATTTATAATTTTATTGCAATGTGGCAGACTGATCAGAGCAGTGCAGGAACAACCCCGAGACGGGATGATCGCGGAAAGAGGCCAGCGGAAGAAAATGTAAAGTGCCAGCATTGCTTTATCTTAAGGTATTTTAGTTATTTACATAATTGAAATAATATCAATTTTGTTCAAATATGCAGACACCTAGCCATGGTATGCCTGATGATTCCCTCTTTGAGGAAGAGCTTTCTTCATCCCTATCTCCAGTGTTCTTGTTGCGAAAAAAGGCATGAGATGCAAGGTCGGAATTTAATACTTTGATAGATGCGCCTCAAACACCTAAAACAAAAGAGAGGATAAAACATCTTATGAGCCAGCTAGAAAGATATCAGGTAATAATAAAAAGTCAAAACGATATTTTTTTTTTATGCATGAGATGAATTGTGATAGTTTGATTTTTAATTTTTACATTGACTAAACTAACAAAAAATTCTTTTTTATGTAGCATTTTCTGGCACTTGCTGAACCCGGTGTTGGTGGTAGTGGGACACAAGGGCAAGCGATTGCCCAACAACCCTCTCGTACACCTTCTACTCCTTTAGGTGCCAGCCAAGAAACACACCCTGCCCAAGCAGACACCCAGCCAACCGTTGAACGTGTTGGCAATGATGAGGCTGATATGGCCAACTACATTATTGCGTTTCCTGGAGCTACACGTGTCAGCTCCACAGAGACCATTAATGGTACGTTGTTGGTGAACGATGAAGGTGTCCCTATAAAGCATGTACAACTCCCAGGTAAATTTTAATATTTTAACTATTTCATGTACTTTATCTAAAACATATTTATCATTATTTTTATTTTTAAATTAATGATAATATCTTTCTTTTTTTTTCTGTGTAGGAAAAAATGAGTTCTACAGGTTTCTGGAGAGCCATGCATTGGTAATTTTTGGCCCAACCATACGCACAGGGTGGAATTCCCAGAATTCCAACCTGAAAAAAGAACTTCTAGATTATCTAGAAGCCCTTTTTGGAGTCGGCACATTTGACAGAACAGTCGTGGCTCGGGTAGCCGGAAAATATTTGAAATATACCAGGGACACCTATAGGACGCAATTGTAATTTAACCCTAGATATGAGCGTCCTCTCGCAGTTCCAGAGAGTGAGTGGAGAGCACTCATCCATGACAGAAAAGAGAAAAGAGCAAAGAAAGAAGGAGAAATGCCAACTGGACCCACAAGATAAATTACAACTTTAATTCAATAGCTTTAATTTTCTCTATGTCTAAAATAAAAGTGTGCTACGTCATATCTGACTTCAATCTTTTGATGCTAGGTTGTCTGACACCTCAAAGGCAACCAAAGCTAGGATTGAAAAAAAGGGCCATCACAAGCTAGGCTAGGGTGGCTACTTGAAATTAGCTGCAAGAATTGTAATTAAGTAGCTAAACATCTTATAATTAATTGTATCTCCTTCCAACATTTTTGTAATCCTATCAAATATGATTAAAAATACACAATAATATGTAATGTAGGGTGATGACTTCGGAACAGAAACTACAGAGGAAGATAAAAATATCGCTTTCCATTTCGGCTATCAAGTCGTAGTTGAACGTCGCAGAAGCTTGGGGCAGGTCCCAAGATCCAGAATGCCTGATAAGGTAAAACATTAACCTTTCAATATGTTTGTTTTCGTTCATAAATTTAATGTCTAACAACTTTGTTTAAATCAGGGGAGCAGCACTACCGACGAGGCAAATAACCCAGTTTTAGAGCCAGATGTAGATGATCCTCACGTGCAACCTGATCATTGTAGTGGGGACCAGGCCGACAATGCTACTATCAGTGAGGGCCGTGACGGTAATTAATTTCCACTTATAATTTTTTCTAGTTATACCTTGATGGTTGTCCTTATAAAGTTTTTTGTTTAAATGACAGAGAATGTTTCCCTTGAGTATCTTACCACCAGAGAGGAAGATAGGGCAACAGTCCCAACGATGACAACTGGTGCACCAGGTAAATAATCTCATTGCAATTTTTTTTATTAATATTACCAAACTATTTCAATGATATTTAAAAATTGACAATTAAAATTTAATATTATCTGTTTTTGTAGGCGATGTCCTGTCACTGGATGAGACCAGACATCGTGACTACGCAACTAGGTCAGCGGCAACAACTGGTGCACCAGGTAAATAATATCATTGAAAATTTTTTTATTAATATTACCAAAATAGTTCAATGATTTTTAAAAACTGACAATTAAAATTTAATATTATCTGTTTTTGTAGGCGATGCCCCGTCATTGGATGAGACTAGACATCGTGACTACGCAACTAGGTCAGCGGCGACAACTGGTGCACTAGGTAAATAATCTCATTGCAATTCTTTTTGTTAATATTACCAAACTAGTTCAATGATATTTAAAAACTGACAATTAAAATTTAATATTATTTGTTTTTGTAGGCAATGCCCCGTCACTGGATGATACCAGACATCGTGACTATGCAACTAGGTCAGCGACGACAACTGGTGCACCAGGTAAATAATCTCATTGCAAATTTTTTTATTAATATTACCGAACTAGTTCAATGATATTTAAAAACTGACAATTAAAATTTAATATTATCTGTTTTTGTAGGCGATGCCCCGTCACTGGATGAGACCAGACATCGTGACTACGCAACTAGGTCAGCAGTGCGGGTCGAAAGGCACGAAACAAGAGAAGAGCATGATGATATTGATGATGTAATTAGGAGCTTTAAAAATAGGAAGAAGAAAAAGAAAATTCGATAATGTAAAATATTGTATTATTATAAGACAAACGTTACCATACTTGGAACGTTTTTTGTGTTATATAAAAAACTCATTTATCATACTATTTTATGTCAAGCATTAATTGCAATGTTTCTTTGCGTACTTTTTGTTGAATTTTTTTTTTATTAGTTATTGAATATTTTTTTTTATGCTCATGAAAGTAAAAAATGAAATATAGATTGGGTATTGGGGAATTGAGAGTGATGTGAGGGGGCAGAGGGGCCATAAGAGCTTCCACCTTCACGTGGTTGGCCCTGTTTAGTAGAGAATAATTTATTGGAGCGATTTAATCTTGGAGCAAACCTCCCTCGATCCAGTGTAGCAACAAAAAAGTCACTGTTGAATTAGTTGCTACTCTTTCAGATCGTGGGAGGCTTGTTCCAAGTTCATGCGACTCCAATAAATTGTTCTTGAAACGAAGAGGAGCTTATTCAGGTATGTTTTGACATTTTCAACATATGTTCTAACATTATCATAAGAATGCATCTTAGAGTAAAAAATACTACATCAATTAATTGTATTTATTGTATAGATAATGATGGATTTTGATTGACTTGGTAGTGCAGGTACAAATCCTCTTGCATCATGAGTAATACAACTTGTCAACCAGGGTCATGTCTAGAATATTTTTTCTTGTGCACTTGACCAGGTTCGTAATGTCACATTTTGTAAGTTCGTTTACAGTTCATAATTCAATATTAAGCTTGTTCATGATTATTATCTAGGTTTTTTGTATGTGTTTTTTCATCTATTTGATTGTAAGCAACTCTGCATGTTTCCCGTTGTTCACTATGATTTCTCCCATTACCACTCCCAGGATGAATCTGACTTTATTGTTACATAGGTTACTTTATTGTTACTATGATTTCTCCATTTACAATTTCATAGGTTACATCATGTAAAGTTGTCAATCTCAGGTTGGTGATGAGCTTTAGTTCTCTAGATTTGGGGATTTTCTGATATTTTATCCCTCATGTCATTCCTGCATCACCTCATTGTTTGAGCATGCCAATTGTCTACCACTTGTACCAATTGGCACATGTAAATCTCTGAGTGGTGCCACATTTCACCTATTTTCAGTGAGAGTTTAGGGTTTCTCTAACATAGCTTCAAAAATCCGATTTAGTGCCTGCTTGAATATCGTCACATAATACTCATGGTTTGGATTGATGAGCATGTTCTGAATGGTTGGTTGATTCATAAGAACCACCCATATAGTCATCTTGAGATATTTCAGAAGTTTTCTCGGGTTTCCTTTTTCACCATTTCTAGTGGGTGGGATGGTGTGGGGTGATCCATCAATACTGGTAATATGGAAAACCTTTGCAACAAGAAAAGGTATGAACATATTACATAGCCCATAGTGTCAATCATGAAATATGACACCTATTGGTATAGGAGTCTAACACTAACTATGTTATCACTCAAATTTTCCTTGAAGTTGTAGAGAAGAGGAAAGGGGTCCGAGGTAACCACAAACCAGTCTTTTAGGTACAGAATCTAGCCAATCTGTACCCAGAGAGGGCTCTCTCTTTAAAATTTAGCTTTGTTTTGAAAGATATTATGCTAGTTATAAAGTTCAAGGGTTTTGATTGAATTTAGGTGGTGGAATTCAATAGTTGAGGGCAAGATTGAAGTAATTCAGGCCATTGGGCTATGGAGTAAAAAAGATGGCTTCACTCCATTGTGATGTTTCCTTCTTTTGAGAATGTGCTGGAGGCAGGCCCTATGTTTTGGCCCATTGCTGTCATCCTCAGTAATTATGTTATGACTGCCTTGCTTTACTGATATTCTTTGTTTTCACTGATACACTTTTACCTCTGTTTATCCTTTTTATCATGGTATACTATAGTAAATAGGAAAAATTTCATATAAGGATGAATTTTACAAAAGTTCCAACAATTATTCCCACCATT
>CM076580.1:1314232309-1314501288 GCA_034641835.2 Pinus albicaulis | reverse complement strand
AAAATAAATATAAATTTCTAATCTTATATAGAAATTAAAAATAAATTTATAAAATAATTAGGCCACTAAAAAAATAATATCAAATCATCCTATTCCATTATGTCAATTGGAGTATGCTACCTTTCGTATACCTTAGAGAGCATGAAAGTAGAGCTATAAGGTCAAATTTGGGTGAATAAAACACCTATAAAGACCATAATCAATAAAATGGTATACCCTAGAGAGCATTGACAAGTTGGTTCCCAATATTGTGTTTCTTCCTGTCCCCACAACAGTTGTAGCTTAATCAAAATCCTAAACATTCATAATCGAAATCTTGATGAAAATCCCCAGCAAAGCTATGCAACAGTGTGTTTGTTGGGCGGGCATGTCTCCTCAAGTTGTTTTCTCTTTGTCAGCTGCAGTAAGTTCCTTTTGTCCATTAAGCACCATTCTTTGTTCAAAATATGTAATATTCCAAAATGGAAACAACAGCAAAACAAGACATAATAGTGTAAAACACAGCAATTCTGAACATGTCATAAGAGGGATCAATATGCAGCCATCATTTTATTCATATATCAGCAACAATATACAAAATATCTTGAGGGTCAAGCCACTCAAGCAATAAGAACAAGCCTCCAATGATCAAAACAATAATCATATGAGTTGCTGCTACTGTATAGAATGCCGAAAAGCAGTGACAGCGCTGTCTATATCAGTGTAGTTGCTATTGTAAACATAAATAAATGGAATATGGCTTATAGATACAAAATTAATGCCCAGAAAAGAATATAGGGGCTCTAATACATGATTTCTAGCCAACCGGGGAAAGATTGCTAGAAATACCAAGAAATATGAAATGATAATTTCCTCCTCCAATGGTATTTCTCAATAGAAGGTTGATCCCTCTATTCAGAAATATATCCTCCTGATGAGCTCAATGAACCCTCCCAGCAACTGCCTCTAAAAACAACGCAGTTCTGGTTTGTAATTGCACTATGAGGGATGGTAGATGTATGGCCTGATGCTAAAATATAGAAATATGCTTAGGAGCCCTCCTTGCTGATTCTACAATGGATAGGCTACCTCTCCACTGAAAAACAAGCCCAGAATTGGCTCTATGTGATCCTCCTTTGCTGCACCTTGCAACACAGCCCAGCTCTAAACAGAAACTGCGATGTAGCTGAAGGAGGTAGCTTGGCCAGAATGTTGGAATAAGGAAATACAGCCCAATGAACCTCTTCTTCCTTGAGGATGAGGTAGGGATTCCCGATCAGGAACACCCTTGTGCTAAACAGCACAGAACACCCCACTAAATAGCTAAAGGATGCAAAGTCTAAATAGACCAATATCAAAATGATAATATAAAAACATGAATAACAATGGCTGCCATCCCCTCTTGTTCACACCCAAAGGTGCTTAATCCAACTACTTATTCCTCATCCTTTCACATTAGGAGTGTTATTATTGATGTTAAGGACATTTATGGGCCTCCCTACCCACTTATTCACCTACCTAGTGATAAAACAAACTATAATATTCCATTTAGCTGAAGGCTAAATTTTTGGAATATTACAGTCCTCCCCTACAAAATTTTGCTTGTACTCAAGCAACTGTAAAGGTGGAGAAAATTCCTCCCCTCCTCCTCTTGTGGCCTCCTCATCAATGGTCCCCACCACTGCTCAAAATAATCTGTAATAAATCTGCCCCCCAATAGTTCCTCCCAAGCATGCAAAACCAATTGGCTCACATCATGAGAAAGTGGAAGGTGTAGGTGGAAACCTTCTTGTTGTCCAATGGCCTCCTCAAGGTAGGAGTGATGACAAGCATAGGGGATCTCATTCCTAATGAGATACTCCCATCTCCATGCTATCATCCAAATGAAATGAGCCATCCTAGGTAGCTCATCAAATAAATCCTCAACCCCATGTTCATGCAATGTATTGGGGTTGTATGGAGAGATTAGATTTTTCCTCCCATGTTGTTTCTCTCTCCATTTATGATATGTATGGGGATTTTGCTGATCTTGGGCTGAAATGTTATGGTCTCCAAGAATGTCCTAAGTTACCCCATCAATCAAAACATCCATGAAGTGCCTCTCCCAAGAACTCAAGTTCTCCAAATGGCTCATCTCGCATGAAGACAAGAGATGTAGTGTGGAAATCATGGTTTGCCCATTGTTTCTCCTGAAACATGCAACCTGTAAAGTATGGAGAATCATACTCCCAATGGGAACCTCTAAATCTTGTTCCATCCTCCCAACAAAGCTTCTCATAAGGATAAGATCATCAGCAATATATGGAAGCAAAAACAAATAAAAACAAATTGCCATATGACAACCGGGAGGTGGATCATAGTTCCATATGTGGAACCAGTGCAACGCATCCCCTGCTTGCCTCAAAATAAAGTGTAACAAGTGCCTTTTCAGCCACTTTTTTTCTTCCACAATCATCCTACAAGATGGGATCATGAAAGTAAAATTTGGTGCCAACGGTGCACACCAAAAATCATGTGGCATCCACAAACCACCAATATAATGGCCAACATCAATGCTGAAAATGGCCTCAAGTACATCACAATACAATATAAAAGAAGGAATGATCCCCCTTATTACAATATGATGCTCATAAGGAGTAAAGGAATACAAACCATAATGCATAAGTGTACATCCTCTACTATGTACCTTGGTCCTTGAGCTAAAATGGCTCAACTGAACGTTCTCCCTCACTCTCAATGAGTAGGTAAGTGGTTGTGAAAACCTCTCCACCATCATCCGGGCCATGCATCTCTCCATATGTTGATATACATCATGTTGGATGCCCTCCCAAGTGAACTCCTCCATCAAGGAATAATATGCATCAAAGTGCATGGAAAGAAAGTCCACATGTGCTGCATGTAACAGCTTCTTCTTGAGCTTAGAAGCTTTAGTCAAGAAGATTCTACCATAAGAATAGATGACCTCATCATCCACCATGTATCTATCATCTCCCTCTGGGTCATCAAGAATCATGCAAGCACCAATATCCTTGGAGTACTCTACCAAGAGTTGAGACCTCCAATATGGATCAATCCTCCTAAGAGACAACATTGAAGATCTGAAATTTTGAGCTCCCCACATGCTATTGTATTTTCCTTTGACATCCCTCATGCCAAAGTCATCCTCCAAAGTCCTTCCATTCCCATCATGCAGCTGCTCATGCTCAAGTAGAAGTGGTGGCCTTTGGAAGTTGGCCTCCCATGAGAAGCTACCATCCAAAAAAAACCTCTTGATCTTGGCCAATGTAAGCATGAGTGGCCTCCATATACTCCAACATATGGAGGATTCATTCCTCAAAGGAAGTACCCTCTGCTTCTCCAAATCCAAGGAGAAACTCCCTTGCACCATGGTGGTGCCATCCTCCAATACTACAGCAACTTCTGTCAGCACAGAATATGTAGTGAGAGTGGGTAATGCTGAAAATGGGAGAGTGTATCCCTCCTCCTTGAGTCTACCCCAGACTCTTTGCACTGTACTAAACCCCTCCAAGGTATTCACCCCTCTGGGATCTAAGAGTGGTGAACCAATTGGTAAAACATATCTTAACAACTCTAGATCTGGTGGCCTTCCAGGTGGAATGCCTCCATGTAGTGAGACATCAAGATCTAAAGCAGACTGTATATATGAGTGGATTGATTTGTCCCTCCTTTCATTACGCAATACAGTCTCCTTCTTCTGTGTAGAAACCTCCAGAAATAGATAAGGGTGAATTCTCATCATCCCTCGATGTTGATCCTTCTTTTCTTCTTCTCCTAATGGTACACCATTGTTAGCTCTTCTTTGCTCATCCTCTTCACCAATATTTGAGAATGCCTCATCATCAATGAGAGACCCTAGATCTTGGTCTTCCCTTGAAGGAGGAATCTCCATGTCTTCATATATAGAAGAGGGATCTTCAAGAAGTGGGGATCTTTCCCTTGGCAAGGTATTATGCATGTTTTTATCCCCTTCAACAGAAATATGGAGAGGAGTTGGTAAAATAGATCCCTCCAACTCATGCAATGGTTTTGAATTTTTGGTTTCAACAAAAGATGTTTTACAATGTTTAATATCAAATATTTTCATTATCTTCTTAGTGAAACCTACATAAGTATTTACACTTGCATGATGAAATGAAGCAAAACTATAAAACCACCAATCATGGGCCATACCTTTAAGGTGCAGCGCTGCTACTCTAATGGCCTCCTTTTCTGAGACTTGGTGTTGTTGAAAATAGAAATCTAGCTCCTTCACCCAAGCCTTGGCTGTGCACTTTTCCGATCCATCAAAGTTAGATAGAAAGATTCTACCTCTCTTGCTTCTATTATGGTTGTTGGATCTTCTATCTTCCTTGAGTTGGAAAAACCCTTGGAAGTCCAATTTCTCTTTGAATCTCCAAGAATGAGACTCATACTCCTAAAGATAGTCACTCAAGGTCTCCTCCTTGGGTGCATCTTCTTCCTCCATTTCTCTTGCAGTGAATGTGGGCAATAAATTGTGCTATGGATCTGCGTGTGTGGCTGGATTTCCACACCCATTATGTGAATATCTATGGCTTTCTTTACTTTCAAACCATGGAAATTTTCTACACCTCTCCCCATTCATCTCCTTGATATATTTCATAGTTTGGAAAAGAAGCTGGGAGATCCTCTCTTCCTTCATTTCTCCAAATAATGGAGTCATGTTTTTGTTTCTTTTGTACAACTTCTACTTCCTGTGAGAAGCTTCTCCTCCTAATGGCATAATGTCTTGAATGCACAGGCTGAACCAAGATTATGCTCCGATACCACTGTAATATTCCAAAATGGAAATAGCAGCAATACAAGACATAATAATGTAAAACACATCAATTTTGAACATGTCATAAGAGGTATCAATATGTAGCCATAATTTTATTCATATATCAGCAACAATATACAAAATATCTTGAGGTTCAAGCCACTCAAGAAATAAGAACAAGCCTCCAATGATCATAACAATAATCACATGAGTTGTTGCTACTGTATAGAATGCCGAAAAGCAGTGACAGTGCTGTCTATATCAGTGTAGCTACTGTTGTTAACATACATAAATGGAATATGGCTGATAGATACAAAATTAATGCCCAAAAAAGAACATAGGGGCTCTAATACATGATTTCTAGCCAACCCGAGAAAGATTGCTAGAAATACCAAGAAATATACAATGTGACAAATAACCCTGGGGTTAATATGTCACTGCAAACTGGAACTGAATAGAATGAGGCTATGACAGATCTAAAATTATAATGTCCTCCTCCAATGGTATTTCTCAATAGAAGGTTGACCCCTCTATTCAGAAATATATCCTCCTAATGAGCTCAATGAACCCTCCCAGCAACTGCCTCTAAAAATAACGCAGTTCTAGTTTGTAATTGTGCTGTGAGGGATGGTTGATGGTTGGCCTGATGCCAAAAATATTGAAATATGCTTATGATCCCTCCTTGTTGATCCTCCAATTGATAGGCTACCTCTCCACTGAAAAACAAGCCCAGAATTGGCTTTATGTGATCCTCCTTTACTACAGCCTAAAACACAACCCAACTCTAAATAGAAAATGTGTTATAACTGAAGGAGGTAGCTTGGCTAGAATGTCGGAATGAGGAAATGAAGCCCAATGACCCTCTCCTTCCTTGAGGATGAGGTAGGTATTCCTAATTAGGAACACCCTTGTGCTAAACAGCACAACAAACCCCGTTAAATAGCTAAAGGATGCAAAGTCTAAATAGATCAATATCAAAATGATAATCTAAAAACCTGAATAACAATGGTTGCCATCCCCTCCTGTTCACACCAAAAGGTGCTTAATCCAACTGCTTATTCTTCCTCCTTTCACATTAGGAGTGTTATTATTGTTGCTAAGGAGATTTATGGGCCTCCCTACCCACTTATTCACCTACCTAGTGATAAAACAAACTATAATATTCCATTTAGCTTAAGGTTAAATTTTTGGAATATTACAAAATCCTAGCCTCACTCACCTAAGCATTCATTCTGTCGAAAGAAACAAGGGTTTAGTTGTGCAACAATGGTGACACTGTAAGTTCCTTCTGTTCGTTAGGCACTAGTCTTTGTTCAAAAGCTTAGACTCACTCACCTAAGCATTCATTCCACTGAAAGAAACAAGGGTTTAGTTGTGCAACAATGGTGGCACTAGGAAAGTGTTTTGGGTAATGACACTGTTGTTAGGTTGCCTTCGGAAGTTGCAGAGCCGCTTGTTGGAAAGCAAGTGAGGCTTCTCGACGAAGTGTGGTGGGTAGTTACCAACACCCTAAAAAGCAAATATTGAGCATATGTCGACACGTTGGCATAAGGTTTAATGGAATCACACATGGAGTTCGAATGAGTGACGATTGTGAATTCAATGTGTTAAAGCAGTGAAGTGGCTGAATAAAATTTGGCAATTTTGACATTTGATGTGGAATCTGTTTTGATCGTTGAGAAAGATCATGGGTGTGGGTTATAGAAATTAGCAGGGTAAATTTTTTTGAATATGTGTGAAGGGATTTTTAAATAAATATAAATTTAATGAAATGAGTGATGTGTTAAATACACTTTGTTGAGAAATGATAACTATTTGCATATTCGTTACTTTATGGTTCATTAAAATAAGTGATTTTAATGTACCAATCTATAATCTCATGAACAAAATCTCAAGCTCCCATCTCCCTACCTCATAAATTCGCTGGACAGACACTAGAGTTAAGAGTGGTTATTGACTTGTATTCATCATTGTTATGGGTGAGTGAGTGCTCACCTTCTTGCATTATGTAATGGACACTCATTTATGTTAAATATTGTAGATTTTTAACATAAATGAGTGTTTATTAATAAAAACCCAATGTGGCGTGATGTGAAAGTCCACGTCAAGTAACGAGAATTTTCTCGTCTTATGCCCTTCGTCAACTCCACACCTTATGTCAATAGTGCTCGTTCTTTTAGATGACTCATCTAGCGTTTGTCTCAGCTTGCATAGTACGAAGTAGTGCTTAAGAAAGTTCATCAAGTGGCTCAATCAACCAAGAGATTAGTATTAATTCTTGAGGGTCAATAAATCATTAGACCCATTTGTAATTTTTCTGAATTCTCTTTAGAGAAATTTCAAGGCTTATATAACCCCGACTTTGAACCTATTCCAATGCGAGAGTTAGGCTCGAAGTCAGACGATCTAAATGAAATTTGCTCATGGTCAAGTGTCACTTGAACATCCAAACTCCTACAAGGACGAACCCCCTATCCCAACACAAGTCATTCAAATAAACATGCACATTTAGTTACATAAAATGGATTTATCAATCAAACCCTGGTCATGTAATAGTGACATTTCATATTAAATGTATTTGACATCTAACCAAATAAAATATGAGACTATTAATTTTAATTTCGATCAATTCATTTTAGTTGTCGCGAGTGTGATCATGCATTGCTCCACCTATGTAACGTTATTTGTATGTACCACACTTGTATGAGCCACATGATATAGATAAACAAGGATAAATTTACTGAGAATCATTTCAAATGGTTAAGGGCTGGTATCTGAATAAAAAATTGAGAGCAAGAACTACAGAAATAGGCATAGTAGTTTTCATTTCCATGTGCAATGGCAATGGTATTATTAATATCATAGGAATGCCAACTTTTATGCCCTAAATAGGTTTTCTACGCATTCATGATTGGTGATTTCTAAAAATTGAAGGAAAATGATAGCCAAAACGCTATGTCTCCCTGATTTGCATTTGCAGGGGAAATATTTCGTCCATGCATTTATGCATATACTATTAAGAGGGAGGCATCGTCTACTATCCAAGTTTTTAGATCTGAAATGGTGAATAAAGGTCAGTGTTGAACCAAATTCAGCATATGTAGATGTATTTCCTGGAAAATGTCGCAGTTTTCGGGATTTCACATTTAAACTTGTGATTTTAATGTTGAAATGTATGAATCAACTTTGCTAATTGTAAAACCAGAGAGACTACGTGTTATTGAATATTCCTATTGAATTGACTATACTACATCCATGAATGTAGGGAGGACCTTCAGGTATAGCAATGGGTAACCATCACTGGTTCATCTGACTGAATATCTCTTCTATGTATCTCAAATACATTTTCTCGCTTCTTTTGTCTTTGATTTTCTTGTGTTGGCTTTGCTTGTTGCTTCTTTCATTGGTACCGACATCAAATCTTTATGGGTAGTTGGGTCGATAAAAAACATCGAAAATTTAATCGATTCAGTACCAAAATCGCCATAATATAACAAAGATGTACATTTTGGTGTTGATAAACATATTTGTAAGTTTAATACTCTTAAGTGATTCAGAAAGTACATTAGTTTTTTGTATCGCTAGCTCAATGGTTTCGTTGGTTTAGTTGTTAAACAGAAGATGATGAATTTTTTTAGTTCATATATATGTGTGTGTCTGTGTGTGTGGGTAAACCCACGAAGTTGGGTTACACTTTTGTGAGAATCGGGGGCGGAAAACTTCTTTTTCTCAACAATTCGCCCGAACTTTTATAAAAGTTCGTCCGAACTGTTAGAGAGTTGGGCCGAACTCATTATGTTGTTTACATTGACGGCGTACTGACTGCGTGGGTAAACATATTTTTGGTCGAAGATTGGAAAATTGACAACATAAGTTCGGCCAAACTCTTAAAATAGTCCGGTCGAACTTTAGTTTATAAATACACCAGCCCGGAGCCGTTAACTGGTTTCAGGCTTATTTTTTAAAGAGCTTTCTGGATTATCCACAGTGCTAGAGAATGAGTGTCAGGCTTATTATCGGATGCATCTGTGTGTTTCTACGTCTGTTGTGTTTTGGGCCTGCGTCTGCGTCTAAATCTATGTCTTGTTGTTCAGCCTCGGCTCTTGCTATTCGGCCTCGGCTCTTGTTGTTCGAATTTGCAGGTTGGCTCCAAATTTCGAATTTTCGGGCCCGCATCTGTGTCTGTGTCTACGTCTTCTTATTCGGCCTCGGCTCTTGCTATTCGTATTTGCAGGTTGGCTCTGAATTTTGAATTTTTGGGCCCGCAACTGTGTCTGCGTCTATGTCTTATTGTTTGGCCTCGGTTGTTGCTGTTCGGATTTGCAGGTTGGCTCCAAATTGTGAATTTAATTTTTTTTGACGTATAAAATCAAAATGTAACAACGTAATTGAGTTTTTAAGATTTCATAAGTTAATATTTTATCTGCAATTTAATATGTTAATATGTTCGGATTTGCAGGTTGGCTCCTAATTTCAAATTTTCGGGCCCGTGTCTACGTCTGTGTCTACGTCTTGTTGTTCGGCCTCAGCTCTTGTTGTTCGGATTTGCAGGTTGGCTCTGAATTGTGAATTTAATTTTGTTTGAGGTATAAAATAAAAATTTAACAACGTAATTAAGTTTGTAAGATTTCATAAGTTAATATGTTATCTGTAATTTAATACGTTAATATGTTATCTGCAATTTCCTAAGCTTTTTTTTGAAAAATCAACTCCTTTCTCCAAATTTGCATTGTTCCTTACTAAAAAAAATCTAGTTCTAGAGGTTGTCGAATGAAACATTTTTTAAGAAATGGATACCCCTACATATAAATTGGTGTTAATATTCTAATGCAATTGATGGTTCACCAATGTGAATCCCAATTAGAGTTTTATGGTGTGTTGCAACTCACTTCCTCAAGCGATCTAGGGACATTTTTGAATTTGTTACAAGAACGTGAAATATAAATAGAGCAGCATAACTAAGTTTCATAAGAACTCATAAGTGTAATTAGGCTAAACCTATCTCTATAATTTTAGTACAAAATTATGTGTTGGTAACGTGAAAACCTGGTATACATATTATTTTTCCACAATAAATGAGCCAACGTGACTTGGTGACTCAGTGAATGAGATAATGAAATGTAGTCAATAGAAGAAACAATAGCTATAAGGAAAAAATTTAGTTCAACTCCAGCTTATTTTTCATCCAGTAAACATACATCAACAAAAATTCAAACATCATGTACAAACAGTAGACATAAATGTTAACTTATTTTTCATTCAGTAAACATATATCAGCAGCAATTCAAAGATCTTATACAAACAGTAGACATAAATGTTAACCAACACTGGATGCTAGTATGCATAAATACTACGAATCCAAATATTAGTCCACTTAAAAGTTGTAGTTAGTGACTTAGTGAATGAGATAATGAAATGTAGTCAATAGAAGAAACAATAGCTATAAGGAAAAAATTAAGTTCAACTCCAGCTTATTTTTCATCTAGTAAACATACATCAGCAGCAATTCAAAGATCTTGTACAAACAGTAGACACAAATGTTAACTTATTTTTCATCCAATAAACATATTCAACAGCAATTCAAAGATCTTATACAAACATTAGACATAAATGTTAACCAACAGTGAATGCTAATATGTATAAATACTACGAATCCAAATATTAGTCCACTTAAAAGTCGTAGTTAGTGACTCAATGAATGAGATAATGAAATGTAGTCAATAGAAGAAACAATAGCTATAAGGAAAAAATTTAGTTCAACTCCAGCTTATTTTTCATCCAGTAAACATATATCAGCAGCAATTCAAAGATCTTGTACAAACAGTACACATAAATGTTAACTTATTTTTCATCCAGTAAACATACATCAGCAACAATTCAAAGATCTTGTACAAACAGTAGACATAAATGTTAACCAACACTGAATGCAAGTATGCATAAATACTATGAATCCAAATATTAGTCCACTTAAAATTTGTAGTGCATCGAAAGAGACATACTATACAACCTTCCTAAATTAAAGGTCAAACTCTTTCATCATTAGTGTAACCATTTGTCGCTTGTCTAGCCTTTTATCGTTTTCTAACAAAAAAAATTGTTTTGATAATAGTTATAGATTTTTTTTAGGAAACAATAATTATAAATTCTTTTTGACAAATATATTAATAATGAAGGTTGAACCTAGCTACATTCTTCAACATCTAAGAGACACAATTGTATTGTGATATTTTCCCTTCTTTCCAACTTAGTCCATCCTTCTAGAAAAATCCTTTTTAATGAAGCAGATATATCCATAGTGATCCACTGATATTTGTTCACCAACAACTATTCCATTTTGGACTTATATATCTCAAAAATATGCTCATTGAATTTATGCATCTATATCTTTAAACTACTCAACTATTTTATTTCACCATAAGAATCAATTCAATATATCTCCCATTTTAATGGGGTCTATCACATTTCAAGAAAAACACATTGGCCATAAAAGTTTCCCATTGAAACCAAAAGTAATTTGATACAAAACATAGGCTTTAACCCTATATCGTTAATTGTTTCAAATAGATTCTTAATAAAATGAAAAATATTCAATGTAAAACACATGCATTAACATATAATTGTGATATTTTCCCTTCTTTCCAACTTAGTCCATCCTTCTAGAAAAATCCCTTTTAATGAAGCAAACATATATCCATAAGGATCCACCGATATTTGTTCACCAACAACTATTCCATTTTGGACTTATATATCTCAAAATTATGCTCATCAATTTATGCATCTATATCTTTAAACTACTCAACCTGCTTTATTTCACCATAGGAATCATTTCAATATATCTCCATTTTAATGGGGTTCATCACATTTCAAGAAAAACACATTAGCCATAAAAGTTTTCCATTGAAACCAAAAGTGATTTGATACAAAACATACGTTTTAACCTTATATAGTTAATTGTTTCAAATAGATTCTTAATAAAATGAAAAATATTCAATGTAAAACACATGCATTAACATATAATTGTGATATTTTCCCTTCTTTCCAACTTAGTCCATCCTTCTAGAAAAATCCCTTTATGAAGCAGATATATCCATAGTGATCCACTGATATTTATTCACCAACAATTATTCCATTTTGGACTCATATATCTCAAAACTATGCTCATTGAATTTATGCATCTATACCTTTAAACTCCTTAAAAATTTTATTTCACCATAGGAATCAATTCGATGTATCTCCCATTTTAATGGGGTCTATCACGTTTTGAAAAAAACACATTAGCCATAAAAGTTTCCCATTGAAACCAAAATTATTTTGATACAAAACATAGGTTTTAACCTTATATAGTTAATTGTTTCAAATAGATTCTTAATAAAATCAAAAATATTCAATGTAAAACACATGCATTAACATATAATTGTGATATTTTCCCTTCTTTCCAACTTATTCCATCCTTCTGCAAAAATCCATTTTAATGAAGCAGATATATCCATAGTGATCCACTGGTATTTTTTCACCAACAACTATTCCATTTTGGACTTATATATCTCCAAACTATGCTCATCTAATTTATGCATCTATATCTTTAAACTACTCAACTATTTTATTTCACCATAGGAATCAATTCGATATATCTCCCATTTTAATGGGGTCTATCAAATTTCGAGAAAAACACATTAGCCATAAAAGTTTCCCATTGAAACCAAAATTAATTTGATACAAAACATAGGTTTTAACCTTATATAGTTAATTGTTTCAAATAGATTCTTAATCAAAATGAAAAATATTCAATGTAAAACACATCCATTAACATATAATTTACTCGAGAAACCCAAAACGAGAAGATCATTTTTTTATTAGTATATTAATTTTTAGACCATCAGACACACACACACACATATGTATGTATGTATGTATATATGTATATATCCCATGACAATTATAAACTACCAATCCATTACCTAGGATTAGATAAAACTTTAGTTCTTTAACTGAAACTGTAGAACCATGGGGTAAACTATCATACACTCGAAAAATGCTAAAATAAAAAAACCATGTGATGAAAACCATCACAAAGGGAGAATTTGTTTTTCCCAAAAACGTTTTTTTGGGGGACTACCCCGGAACACCTGTGTGTGCGGTTTTTCGTCTCTATGAAACCCTAAAGGGGGGGTCATTTCCTCCAATTTGATTCCCACCACTATTCTTAGAAAAATATATAGTACATGGGGGTATTCACATAAATAATATAACACATACCAATTATCCAATAATACTCTTTAATGTGACCATCAATGTCGTAATGGTTAGAATTATTTCTACTACCCTTGCATGGATGTGTAGTGGCTATTTTATTCTTAACCTCCTATTTCCAGTTCTTATTCCCCTCCTTCAAAGCTTATTGGTGCTATTTTTTCTTCAAACCACTTAATTACCCTTTATTTTTGCCTATGGTTTTTAGATAATGTGCATATACACATGGCTCATACATTATCCTTAGCTTGGAAAGAATCACTTATTTTTGTAGATTGTTATATAGACCCCACATATACTTAATAAGGGCTCTTAGGAAAGATATCCAATAATATGACCATATTTTTGAACTTAGTACACTCTTATACACCCTTATGTCTATGTAAAGTAGTGTGAGTGATTCCATAGGTCCTCTACACACTTCATAGGGTATACTTGGGATAGGTAGTGTTAACTTCTAAAATTTCTATAGGCAGAGTCTGTAAAGGGCCCGGTAGCCTCTAGATCTCATATTTTATGAAAGGTGACATATCCAGTAAATGCCCCTACAGTGAATCTCTAGAATAGATCTAAATAGAAGTTCTTCATTTTAATATCCATAAACCACAACCACTTTAAGGGAAATCGTGTACATGTATCATTTCACCCATACATGTGTAATTTCTCCCATAAACTCTTAAGGAAAACTTTAAAGCATGTGTCATTGGCTTTCTCCCATTAACTTTAAAGCATGTGTCATTTCTCAAAGCTTTCTCCCATTAATTCAAGGCAAACTTTGAGGCCTAAGAACTGAAAGTAGCTTAACTTCCAAAGGATAGGATCCCCCAAACTCAAATGGAGTAAAATGTAAAATGTTAAAAGTGGAGTGTTTATGATGTCATGGATGTTAATAATCTAGATTGACATGGCTCTATTGAACTTCCATAGGATAGTATCCCCCAAAATCAAGGTGAGTAAAATGTAAAATGTTAAAAGATGAGTGTTTTATGATGTAATGGATCTTAATAATCTAGATTGACATGGTTGTTTTTTATTAATGTACCTAAATATACACCTTCTATATTGCTTTATTATTTTAAAATGTTAGAAGTGGAGTGTTTTGGGATATAATGGATATAAATAATCTAGATTGTGTTAAATATGATGTAATGGATCTTAATTATCTAGATTGACATTGTTTTATTTTATTAATGTACCTAAATTTACACCCTCCATGTTGCTTTATTCTTGTAAAATGTTAAAGGTGGAGTGTATTAATGTACCTAAATTAACACCTTCCATGTTGCTTTATTCTTTTAAAATGTTAAAAGTGGAGTGTTTTATGATGTAATGGATATAAATAATCTAGATTGACATGGCTACAGTGATATGATGATAGTGTAGGTTGATGTTGAAGTTGTAAAATTATTTTACATATCAATTATTATAAATTATTAAACAATTTGATAAGTGCTAAATCATACTTCTTATTAAGGACATAACTAATTTTTGATGATAGTGTAGGTTGATGTTGAAGTTGTAAAATTCTTGTACATGTCAAGGATGAATGATAGTGTTGAGATTCAACAAGATGATGAGCTTAGTGAAAATCAGTCACCTTCACTAAGTGGGCCCACAGGCTATTTTTAGGTGTAAGTCTATTTTTAGACTATGTCTATTTTTAGACATGGTAATCATATTTCAGAAGTTGCAGGATGTTATTTTTGGATGGTTGGTCAAGTTGGAAAAATAGATGAAATTCTATTTTTAGAATATTGGGTGAAGTATATTTATAAATCTTCGATCTAAAAATAGATGCATGTCGATTATTATTATTAGCTCTTAATAATAATCCAACAATAAACATCAACTTATTCTCTTGGAGCACTTTATTTCAGTTTACATATTTGGCAAATCAGTGGGCTGAAGGAATTACGCAATTCCTAGGGTTTATTGGTGGCTTATGCATGAGGACTAAATTAGAACTGAAGTGGCAAAGTTATGACAGAGTTGGAAGAGTAGTTCATGGAGTTTTTATTCAGTTTAACTCAGTTATTGGAGTTAACCTCAGTTGAGCTAGTTGTATCTAGTCTAAATGAATGATACACTAGTGAGAGTGGAGTGAATTAATTAGTTAATTAATTCACAAATAATAACTCATTAATCAACTAAACAAATACAGCAGTTAACTATAGTGCATGTCAGTTCCAGTGGAGACCGAGTGGAGAGATAGGTGAAAGGGAAAGATGGACTATTCGTTGTGACTATAGTGATGCATTGATTGCATCACATGTTGATATTCAACAAGATGATGAGCTTAGTGAAAAGGGTCACCTTCACTAAGTGGGCCCGCAGGCTATTTTTGGCGCAAGTCTATTTTTAGACATGTCGATCATATTCTATGAGTTGCAGGATGCTATTTGTGGATGGTTGGTCAAGTTGGAAAATAGATGGACTTATATTTTTAGAATATTGGGCGAAGTCTATTTATAGATCGTCGATATAAAAATAGAAGTGTCGATTATTATTAGCTCTTAATAATACTCCGACAATAAACATCAACTTATTCTCTTGGAGCACTTAATTTCAGTGCACAGATTTGGAAAATTAATGGGCTGAAGGAACTATGCAATTCCTAGGGTTTACTGGTGGTTCATGCGTGGAGGACTCAGTTAGAACTGAAGTGGCAAAGTTATGACAGAGTTGGAAGAGTAGTTCATGGAGTTGTTATTCAGTTTAACTCAATTAATGGAGTTAAACTCAGTTGAGCTAGTTGTATCTAGTCTAACTGAATGATACACTAGTGAGAGTGGAGTGAATTAATTAGTTAATTAATTCACAAATAATAACTCATTAATCAACAGAACAATACAGCAGTTAAATACAGTGCATGGCAGTTCCAGTGGAGACCGAGAGGAGAGATAGGTGAAAGGGAAAGATGGACTATTTGTATAGTGATGCATTTATTGCACCACACACACATTGGAGTTGCCAATGAGGATTTCGCAGTGCAAGAAAGGTAGATTTGAATTCATTCAGATCTATTCTTCAGCAGGGATTGCGTAGTGGAGGTAGGCTAGCAAGTGGCAAGAAATCGGTGCAAGGATTTGCATATTTCTTCTTATTAGTGTGCCATGACAATTGATTGTACTGAGAGCTTGATGTACTAAGCTTTGTATGAGATTTTTACATGATCTCCATGATACATAATATATGATAGTTGGGGTTTTCAGCTTCAGGATTCCCCGTTAAACAACTATGTTATGTGTGATTGTTTTTATTGCTTCATGTGTTTGCAATTGAGTTTAAATTTCCGCAAAAGATTAACAGTGGAAGGATTCTGTATTTAGCAAGAAGATAAAATATTGTTAGATTAGGAGAATATGGATATATATATGCATCTTGTATATAATTTCTACATGGTATCATAGCAGTGTTAATTCTTGAAGATTTCAATTGTGAAGAATAGTTGAGTTTGTGCTGGTGGACAATTCGAATTTGCTTCAGAAAATTCTTTGTGCAGAAGTTGAGTATACATTGAAATGTATTTCAATGGGTTGCAATTGGAGTATGCCCTTGATGGGAGCTCGAATTACATAGCCTGGAAGGATAGGATGGAGACGGTGCTGGAGGATAATGGACTGAAGGAGTTCATCGATAGCGATGTTCCTAAGTCGGGATCTAGCGATGTTGCATTACTTGACGCATGGCAAAAGAAGATAGCAAAGACAAGAAGAATTCTGTTGGAAGGTGTGAAGGATCATATTGTGTCCAGCCTTCACGAGAAAGCCACTCTATTTTTAATGTGGAAGGCTTTGACAGATTTGTTCCAAAGCAGCAGTGACCAGAGGAAGTTGGCGCTGAAAGATAAGCTCAGAAAAATAAAAATGGAGAAGGGCGACAGTATTCCAAAATATCTCACGATGTTTGTCCACTGTAGGGATGAAATGGAAAGTGTGGGGATTACTATTGATGATGAAGGCTTCATGAGCTTGGCTCTCCTTGGACTTCCAAAGAGTCGGCATAGCTACGGAGACTCTGTCAATGGACGGGAGAAACTGCTGGGATGGGAGCGACTTTGGTCGGATCTTGTACAGGAGGAGATAAGGCGAGGTACCAGGGATGGCTCTTCATCAAAGAATGATGATGAAGAGAATTATGCTTTGGCTACCAAAGCAAGGAAGGGGAAGGGGAAGAAATTTCCTTCAAAATCCAATGCTAAAGGCAAGAAGCAGGTTTTTTCCTAAGTGAAGTGTTTCCATTGTCACGAACATGGGCATTTTGCCACTAACTACCCACAAAAGAAGAAGAAATAGAAGGCTGCTGGAGATGTAGCTGGAGAGGCCTTAGCCTCGCAATTTGAACTTGATTTCTCTTTGATCACATGCTTGGTTTCAAGCTATATGGGATCGGTGTGGTATCTTGATAGTGGTGCGTCTTTCCATATGACGGGAGACAAGGAGTTGTTTAGTGACTTGGAGGAGAAGGACCTTCAAATGCATATAGAGATGGGTGACAATGGTCGATACAGTGCAACCGGAATTGGGACCATTACCTTTGAGAGGGAGTCCAGTAATCCATTCTTATTGAAATATGTTATGCATGTTCCAGGTCTGAAGAAGAACTTGGTCTCGGTCGCAATGTTGGAAGACAAAGGATATGACGTTGTTTTTAGCGATGGAAAATCTTTCCTGTGACATAAAACAATGGTTCAATCCAAGAGGATAGGGATTCGAGTTAAGAATCTCTACAAGCTGGAGGTAGATGGTTGCGCTGCAATGGTGGGCAAAGCAGAAGAAGTGGTGAGCCAGGATGAGGGCGAATCATGACACAGGAGATTGGGTCATCTTCACCATGGCACTTTGAAGATTTTGCAGTATATTTCTACTGGACTTCCCAAGGGTACTCTTGCGCAGTCAGATCAGTGCAAGGGATGTACTATGGGTAAGTTTGTGAAGACCACCTTTCATGAGAAGGAGAATTGTGCTTCGGTGATCCTCGAGAGAATTCACACAGAATTTTGTGGACCTTTCTCTGTTTTTCAATAGCAAAACACAGGTATTATGTTATATTTGTCGATGACTATTCTCGTAGATGTTGGATCTTCTTCATGCAGAAGAAGAGCGAAACATTCTCAAATTTCTGTGAGTTTAAAGCATTGGTGGAGAAGGAGTCAGGGAAGCAAGTGAAAGCTCTATAGAACGATAATGGTGGTGAATACATCTCGGGCGTATTCAAAGACTTCTATAGCAAAGAAGGAATTAGAAGATAACTCATAGCACCTCATAACCCACAGCAGAATGGGGTCACTGAGAGGAAGAACATAACGATTGTGGGTGTTTCACGAGCGATGTTGCATGACTAGGGCCTACCGATGCACTTGTGGGCGGAAGCATGCAACACTGCGGTTTATGTGCAAAACTGTTGTCCTCATAGAGTACTTGGCATGAGTACACCTGAAGAAGCTTTTACTGGTAAGAAGCCTGATATTTCTCATTTGAATATTTTTGGCTCATCTGTTTACATTCATGTGACAAAGGATGCCAGGAAGAAGCTAGAGCTGACTGCAGAAGTTGGGATATTTGTGGGGTACACAGAAACACCCCAAATTATCGCGTGTATTTTCCAGATAGTCAGATGACTGTGGTGCGACAGGATATAAAATTCAATGAGGTGAAAGCCATGAAGTTGTCGCTTGAGAGGGAGCTACACTTGCATGTAGAGGAGGAACTTCTTGTTCCCAAAGATGAGCCTCTAGATGTGGATCAGCCACAGGAGGAAATTCATGGAGTGGAGGAGTCCACTCATGCATAACCAAACATCAGACAAGGCAGAAAGCGTACCACAGAAGCTAAGAGACTGAAGCTTGATGTGGCACAGAATGTAGGATTCCCTACATCACAGCGCAGACAGAGACAGTCACATGACCGATTTACTAGATACATGGCTCTTATGAGCAAGTGTATCGTGACAGAGCCATCTTCTTTTGAAGAAGCAGTGCAGGAGCCCACATGGGTAGATGCCATGGTGGAGGAGTATGACTCGATTGTCAAAAACAATTCTTGGGAGATTGTTCTAAGGCCGGTGGGTAAATCAGTTGTAAGATCAAGATGGATCTATAAGGTAAAGCAAGCTGCTGATGGGAGTATCGAGAAGTATAAGGCAAGATTTGTTGCCCGGGGCTTCTCACAGATCGAGGGGTTTTATTATGAATAAACCTTTGCACCTGTCGAACGGTATTCTTTCATAAGGACCATCCTTGCTCTCTCAGCGCAGATGGGTTGGCACATTCATCAGATGGATGTGAAGACTGTGTTCCCTAATGGGATCATTGAGGAAGACGTGTACATTGAGCAGCCTGAAGGATTTGAGGTCTTTAGCAGCAAGTCGCATGTCTGTAGGCTAAAAAGAGCGTTGTATGGGCTGAAGCAAGCACCTCGTGCTTGGTACACACTGATCGACAGCTATTTCACTGGACTTGGCTTCACCAAGAATGAGGCAGATGCAAACCTGTACCAAATTGTGGTGGAGGGTAAGATTTTAATCATTGTTCTTTATGTTGATGATTTAATACTAATGGGTGATGAGCAGTTGATACACTCATGCAAGGCATATCTTGAAAAGGAGTTGGCAGCAGGAAGGTGAATTATTTGTGTCTCAAGGCAAGTATGTCCGAGAGATACTGGAGAAGTTTCACATGCAAGGTTGCAAGCCTATCAACACTCCCCTTCCAGAAAATTCGATGAAAGAGGATGCTACATCGGCAGAGGTAGTGGATGCCACTGTTTATCGACAATTGGTGGGTTCACTCATGTATTTAGTTAATACAAGACTGGACATATGCTATGCGGTGAACCAAATTTCACAAGCGATGGTTAAGCCTACCAAGCTCTTTTGCAAGGCAGGCAAGCATGTCCTGAGGTATCTAAGGGGCACATCTGAGTATGGCTTATGGTACAGATAGACGGATGAGGTGAAGTTGCATGGCTTCACGGATGCAGATTGGGCAGGTAGCCCAACGGACAGAAAGAGCACATCAGGAGGGATTTTCGATATCGAATCTACGGCAATTTCTTGGTACAGCAGGAAACAAATATCCGTGGCACTCAGTTCAGCGGAAGCAGAATACATGGTAGCAAGTCAAGCTGCATGTGAGGCTATCTCGATGAGGAAGATCCTGGTTGGTTTGTTCGGTTCACATTTAGATCCTACAGTGATACATTGTGATAATCAGAGTTGCATTAAACTCTCCATTAATCCTGTGTTTCTTGATAGATCTAAACATATTGATATCCGGTATCATCGTATTAGAGATTATGTGTAGTGGAAGATCATGTTGCTTTAGTACATTCCTACGGAAGATCAAGATGCAGATATTCTGATGAAGGCGCTCACCAGGAGAAAATTTGAATACCATAGAGGCAAGATCGGGGTGAAGGATGATTTCTATCTTGTTGAGAGGGAGTGTTGAGATTCAACAAGATGATGAGCTTAGTGAAAACAGTCACCTTCACTACGTGGGCTCGCAGGCTATTTTTGGCGCAAGTCTATTTTTAGACATGGTGATCATATTTCAAAAGTTGCAGGATGTTATTTGTGGATGGTTGGTCAAGTTGGAAAAATAGATGAAATTCGATTTTTAGAATATTGGGCGAAGTCTATTTATGGATCGTCGATCTAAAAATAGAAGTGTCGATTATTATTAGCTATTAATAATAATCCAACAATAAACAACAACTTATTCTCTTGGAGCACGTAATTTCAGTGCACAGATATGGAAAATCAATGGGCTAAAGGAATTACGCAATTCCTAGGGTTTACTGGTGGTTCATGCATGGAGGACTTAGTTAGAAATGAAGTGACAAAGTTATGACAGAGTTGGAAGAGTAGTTCATGGAGTTGTTATTCAGTTTAGCTCAGTTAATGGAGTTAAACTCAGTTGAGCTAGTTGTATCTAGTCTAACTGAATGATACACTAGTGAGAGTGGAGTGAATTAATTAGTTAATTAATTCACAAATAATAACTCATTAATCAACTTAACAAATACAACAGTTAACTATAGTGCATGTAAGTTCCAGTGGAGACCTAGTGGAGAGATAGGTGAAAGGGCAAGATGGAATATCTGTTGTGACTATAGTGATGCATTGATTGCACCACACACACATTGGAGTTGCCAATGAGGATTGCGCAGTGCAAGCAAGGTAGATTCGAATTCATTTAGAGCTATTCTTTGGTAGGGATTTCGCAGTGGAGGCAGCCTAGCAGGTGGCAAGAAATCGGTGCATGGATTTGCATATTTCTTCTGATTAGTGTGTGATGATTGATTGTACTGAGAACTTGATGTACTAAGCTTTGTATGAGACTTTTACATGATCTCCATGATATATAATATATGATAGTTTGGGTTTTCAGCTTTATGCTTCCCCGTTAAAAAACTTTGTTATGTGCGATTGTTTTTATTGCTTCATGTGTTTGCAATTGAGTTTAAATTTCTGCAAAAGATTAACAGTGGAAGGATTATGTATTTAGAAAGAAGATAAAATATTGTTAGATCAATAGAATATGGATATATACATGCATCTTGTATATAATTTCTACATCACACACACATTGGAGTTGCCAATTAGGATTGTGTAGTGGAGGCAGGCTATCAGGTGGCAAGAAATCAGTGCATGGATTTGCAGATTTATTTTGATTAGTGTGTGACGATTGATTGTACTGAGAGCTTGATGTACTAAGCTTTGTATGAGATTGTTACATGATCTCCATGATACATAATATATGATAGTTGGGGTTTCCAGCTTCAGGATTTCCCGTTAAACAACTGTGTTATGTGCAATTGTTTTTATTGCTTCATGTGTTTCCAATTGATTTTAAATTTCCGCAAAAGATTAACAGTGGAAGGATTCTAAATTTAGCAAGAAGATAAATATTGTTAGATCAGGAGAATCTGGATATATACATGCATCTTGCATATAATTTCTACATGGTATCGGAGCAATTTTAATTCTTGAAGATTTCAATTGTGAAGAATTGTTGAGTTTGTGCTGGTGGACAATTCGAATTTGTTGCAGAAAATTCTTGGTGCGACAGTTGAGTATACATTGAAATGTCTTTCAATGGGTTGCGATTGGAGTATGTGCTTGATAGCAGCTCGAATTACATAGCCTGGAAGGACAGGATGGAGGCGGTGCTGGAAGATAATGGACTGAAGGAGTTCATCGATAGCGATGTTCCTAAGCCGGGATCTAGCGATGTTGCATTACTTGACACATGGCAAAAGAAGATAGCAAAGACAAGAATAATTCTATTGGAAAGTGTGAAGGACCATATTGTGTCCAGCCATCATGGGAAAGCCACTCCATTTGCAATGTGGAAGGCTTTGACAGATTTTTTCCAAAGCAACAGCAACTAGAGGAAGTTGGCGCTGAAAGATAAGCTCAGAAAAATAAAAATGGAGAAGGGCGACAATATTCCAATATCTCATGAAGTTTGTCCACTATAGGGATGAACTGGGAAGTTTGGGGATTACTGTTGATGATGAAGGCTTGGTGAGCTTGGCTCTCCTTGGGCTTCCGAAGAGTTGACATAGCTACGAAGACTCTATCAATGGATGGGAGAAAAAGCCAGGATGGGAGCGACTTTGGTCGAATCTTGTGCAGGAGGAGATAAGGTGAAGTACCAGGGATGGCTCTTCATCGAAGAATGATGATGAAGAGAATTTCGCTTTGGCTGCCAAAGCAAGGAAAGGGAAGGCGAAGAAATTTCCTTCAAAATCCGAAGCTAAAGGCAAGAAGCAGGATTTGTCCAAGGTGAAGTGTTTTCACTGTCACGAACATGGAAATTTCGCCACTAACTACCCACAGAAGAACAAGAACAAGAAGTTTGTTGAAGCTGCAGGTGGAGAGGCCTTAGCCTTGCAATTTGAACTTGATTTCACTTTGATCACATGCTTAGTTTCAAGCTCAATGGGATCGGTGTGGTATCTTGATAATGGTGCATCTTTCCATATGACAGGAGACAAGGAGTTGTTTAGTGACTTGGAGGAGAAGGACCTCCAAATGCATATAGAGATGGGCGACGATGGTAGATACAGTGTGACCGGCATTGGGACCATTACCTTTGAGAGGGATTCAGGTAATCCATTTCTGTTGAAAGATGTTATGCATGTTCCAGGTCTGAAGAAGAACTTGGTCTCGGTCGCAATGTTGGAAGACAAAGGTTATGACGTTGTTTTCAGTGAGAAAAAATATTTCCTTCGACATAAAACAATGGGTCAAACCAAGAGGATAGGGATTCAAGTTAAGAATATCTACAATTTGGAGGTAGATGGTTGCGCTGCAATGATGGGCAAAGCAGAAGAAGTGGTGAGCCGCGATGTGGGTGAATTATGGCACAGGAGATTGGGCCATCTTCACCATGGCGCTTTGAAGATTTTGCAGCAGATTTCTACTAGACTTCCCAAGGGTACTCTTGCATAGTCAGATCAGTGCAAGGGATGTACTATGGGTAAGTTTGTGAAGACCAGCTTTCATGAGAAGGAGAACCGTGCTTCGGTGATCCTAGTGAGAATTCACACAGACGTGTGTGGACATTTCTCGGTTGCTTCAACAGCAAAACACAGGTATTATGTTATATTTGTTTATGACTATTCTCGTAGATGTTGGATATTATTTATGCAGAAGAAGAGTGAAACATTCTCAAATTTCTGTGAGTTTAAAGCATTGGTGGAGAAGGAGTTGGGGAAGCAAGTGAAAGCTCTACGAAGCGATAATGGTGGTGAATACATCTTGGGAAAATTCAAAGACTTCTGTAGCAAAGAAGGAAATTGATGAGAACTCATAGCACCTCATAACCCAGAGCAGAATGGGGTCGCGAAGAGGAAGAACAGAATGATCGTGGGTGTTGCACGAGCTATGCTTGAGAGGGATCTAGACTTGCATGCAGAGGAGGAACTACCTGTTCTGAAAAATGAGCCTCCAGATGTGGATCAGACATAGGAGGAGATTCATGGAGTGGAGAAGTCCACTCATGCAAAACCAACATCAGACAAGGCATAAAGCGTACCACAAAAGCTGAGAGACTGAAGCTTGATGCAGCACAGAATGTAGGAGTCCTTACATCACAACGCAGAAAAAGACAGTCACCTGACCGATTTACTAGATACATGGCTCTTATGAGCAAGTGTAACATGATAGAGCCATCTTCTTTTGAAGAAGCAGTATAGGAGCCCACATGGGTAGATGCCATGGTGGAGGAGTATGACTCCATTTTTAGAAACAATGCTTGGGAGATTGTTCCAAGGCCGGTGGGTAAATCAGTTGTAGGATCAAGATGGATCTACAAGGTAAAGCAAGCTGTTGATGGGAGCGTTGAGAAGTATAAGGCAAGATTTGTTACCAGAGGCTTCTCACATATCGAGGGGATTGATTATGAAGAAACCTTTGCACCTATCGCATGGTATTCTTACATAAGTACCATCCTTGCTCTCTCAGCGCAGATGGGTTGGCACATTCATCAGATGGATGTGAAGATTGTGTTCCTTAATGGGATCATTGAGGAAGAGGTGTACATTGAGCAACCTGAAGGATTTGAGATCTTCAACAGCGAGTCGCATGTGTGTAGACTCAAAAGAGAGTTATATGGGCTAAAATAAGCACCTCGTGCTTGGTACACACTGATCGACGGCTATTTCACTGGACTTGGCTTCACCAAGAGTGAGGTGGATGCAAACCTGTACCAAATTGTGGTGGAGGGTAAGCTTTTAATCATTGTTCTTTATGTTGATGATTTAATACTAACATGTGATGAGTAGTTGATACACTCATGCAAGCAGATCTTGCAAAGGAGTTTGAGATGAAGGATTTGGGCCTCCTTCATTATTTCCTTGGATTGGAAATATGGCAGCAGGAAGGTGAACTGTTTGTGTCTCAAGGCAAGTATGCTCGGGAGATACTTGAGAAGTTTCACATGCAAGGCTGCAAGCCTATTGACACTTCTCTTCCAGGAAATTGGAGGAAAGAGGATGGTACATCGACAGAGGTAGTGGATGCCATTGTTTATCGAAAGTTGGTGGGTTCGCTCATGTATTTAGTTAATACAAGACCAGACATATGCTATGCGATGAACCAGCTTTCACAAGCGATGGTTAAGCCTACCAAGCTCTTTTGCAAGGCAGGCAAGCATGTCATGAGGTGTCTCAGGGGCACATAGTAGTATGGCTTATGGTACATACATATGGATGAGGTGAAGTTGCATGGCTTCACGGATGCAGATTGGGCAGGCAACCCAACAGACAGAAAGAGCACATCAGGAGGGATTTTCAGTATCGGATCTACAACAGTTTCTTGGTACAGTAGGAAACAAATATTTGTGGCACTCATTTCAGCGAAAGCAGAATACATGGCATCAAGTCAAGCAGCATGTGAGGCTATCTGGATGAGGAAGATCCTGGTTGGTTTGTTTGGTTCACATTTAGATCCTACAGTGATACATTGTGATAATCAGAGTTGCATTAAACTCTCGTTCAATCCTGTGTTTCATGATAGATCTAAACATATTGATATCCGGTATCATCATATCAAATATTGTCTGCAGCGGAAGATCATGTTGCTTTAGTACATTCCTACGAAAGATCAGGATGCAGATATTCCAATGAAGGCGCTCACCAGGAGAAAATTCGAATACCATAGAGGCAGGATCGAGGTGAAGGATAATCCCTATCTTGTTGAGAGGGAGTGTTGAGATTCAACAAGATGATGAGCTTAGTGAAAATCAGTCACCTTCACTGAGTGGGACCGGAGGCTATTTTTAGGTGTAAGTCTATTTTTAGACTATGTCTATTTTTAGACATGGTAATCATATTTCAGAAGTTGCAGGATGTTATTTGGGGATGGTTGGTCAAGTTGGAAAAATAGAAGAAATTCTATTTTTAGAATATTGGGCGAAGTCTATTTATAGATCGTCGATCTAAAAATAGAAGTGTCGATTATTATTAGCTCTTAATAATAATCCGACAATAAACATCAACTTATTCTCTTGGAGCACTTAATTTTAGTTATAGATTTGTCCAATCAGTGGGTTGAAGGAATTACACAATTCCTAGGGTTTATCAATCCTCAATGTCCAAGCTCAAGGTTCGAAGCTTCAATCTTGTTTGAGGTAATCGCAAGGGTAACACTCATTACCAAACCATGACTTTATCTTCCATGCTCTGCTCAATGACAGCTCAGCTTTGTGTTCGGCCCCCGGAGAGGATCATGGTCAATTTGAAGGCCCCACTCCACCATCCACCACGGACTCATGGTGGTTCATGCATGGAGGACTTAGTTAAAACTGAAGTGGCAAAGTTATGACAGAGTTGGAAGAGTAGTTCATGGAGTTGTTATTCAGTTTAACTCAGTTAATGGAGTTAAACTCAATTGAGCTAGTTGTATCTAGTCTAACTGAATGATACACTAGTGAGAATGGAGTGAATTAATTAGTTAATTAATTCACAAATAATAACTCATTAATCAACTGAAAAAATACAACAGTTAGCTACAGTGCATGTCAGTTCCAGTGGAGACCCAGTGGAGGGATAGGTGAAAGGGCAAGATGGACTATTTATTGTGAGTATAGTGATGCATTGATTGCATCACACACACAATTGAGTTTCCAATGAGGATTTCACAGTGCAAGAAAGGTAGATTCGAATTCATTCAGGGGTCTTCTTCAGCAGGGATTGTGCAGTGGAGGCAGGCTATCAGGTGGCAAGAAATCAGTGCATGGATTTGCAGATTTCTTCTGATTAGTGTGTGACGATTGATTGTACTGAGAGCTTGATGTACTAATCTTTGTATGAGATTGTTACATGATCTCCATGATACATAATATATGATAGTTGGGGTTTTCAGCTTCAGGCTTTTCCGTTAAACAACTGTGTTATGTGTGATTGTTTTTATTGCTTCATGTGTTTGCAATTGATTTTAAATTTCCACAAAAGATTAACAGTGGAAGGATTATATATTTAGCAAGAAGATAAATATTGTTAGATCAAGAGAATATGGATATATACATGCATCTTGTATATAATTTCTACAAATATTACAAGCCAAAAATGACATTATTATAAATTATTAAACAATTTGATAAGTGCTAAATCATACTTCTTATTAAGGACATAACTAATTTTTCAAAACAGAACTCTGATATATAAGCACAGTATTCAATTCCATTGTTTTGTAGGTAAAGTACTATCTTCACATTAAAGCATTTTATAAGGTTACTCTAAAACTAAAGGTTTTCTCCCATTAATTAAAGGCAAACTTTAAAGCCTAAAACTTGAACCTAAAGTGGTTGAACTTCCATAGGATTTTAGTCTGTCTGTTGAGTGTTAACTTCTACAAGGTTCTATAGGTAGAGTCTGTAAAGTGCCAGGTAGTGTTAACTTCTATAAGTTCTAAAGGCAGAGCCTGTAAAGGGCCAGGTAACCTCTAGATCTCATCTTTTATGAAAGGTGACATATCCAGTAAATGCCCCTACAGTCAATCTCTGGAACAGATCTAAATAGAAGTTCTTCATTTTAATATCCATAAACCACAACCACTTTAAGGCAAATTGTGTACATGTGTCATTTCTCCCATACATGTGTCATTTGTCCCATAAATTCTTAGGCAAATTTTTTATAGCATGTGCCATGTTGACTTTCTCCCATTAACTTTAAAGCATGTTTTTAGTAAGTGCATAAAATAATTTTGCAAACCACGTAAATGTCATTTCTCCTAAAAACTAAAGGCTTTCTCTCATTAATTCAAGGCAAACTTTAAGGCCTAAAAATTGAACCTAAAGTGGCCGAACTCTCATAGGATTTTGAACTTCCATAGGGTTTTAGTCTGTCTGTTGAGTGTTAACTTCTACAAGTTCTAAAGGTAGAGTCTATAAAGGGGCAGGTAGCCTCTGGATCTCATCTTTTCTCAAAGGTGACATATCTAGTAAATGCCCCTACAGTCAATCTCTGGAACATAAATAGAAGTTCTTCATTTTAATATCCATAAACCACTACCACTCTAAGGCAAAACTTGTACATGTGTCATTTCTCCCTTCTCCCATAAAATTTTAGGAACTTTAAGGCATGTGTCATTTGTATTTCATTTTTCCCACAAACTCATAAAGGTATCACTTTTGACATAATTCATCAACCACCACAACTAGTTGTTTTTTTAAGTGCATAAAATAATTTTGCAAACCATGTAAATGTCATTTCTCCCACAAACTAAAGGCTTTCTCCCATTAATTCAAGGCAAAATTTAAGGCCTAAAAACTGAACCTAAAGTGGTTGAACTATCATAGTATAGTATCCCCCAAACTCAAGGCTTTCCCCCATTAATTCAAGGAAAACTTTAAGGCCTAAAAACTGAACCTAAAGTGGCTGAACTTCCATAGGATTTTAGTTTGTTGGTTGAGTCTTCACTTCTACAAGTTCTAAAGTAGTCTGTAAAGGGCTAGGTAGCCTCTGAATCTCATCCTTTCTTAAGTCATGTTATTCCTAGATGTGATTTCTGCCATAAATTTTAGGGCAAACTTTCATGCAAACCATGCATGAACCATGTATATGTGTCATAAATCTCCCTTAAACTCTAGGCAATGCAATCTTTAATGCATCTCAATTCTAGATGTGAATTCTACCATAAACTTTAAGTCAAACTTTAATATAAACCATGCACATGTAATTTATTTCACGCACATGTGTCATTTCTCCCATGAATTTGCAATAAATTCCAATTTAATATATTTTTATTGAATTTGTTTTTTTTTAGGGATTAAAAAACCCACTAAATATGGTGGAAAAATGGACATTATGCATAGATGTTTCTTTCTATCCCAATCCAGGGAAAGCAATGATTACATATGTGCTTTCCAACATTGCGACTAGCAAAGTCGTCCAAAGGAAAATGAATATACCGAGAATAACAACAAACAACAAGGCATATTATATTGCATTGATAGAAGGCTTGGGAAAAGCTATGGAGTACGGATCAAATGGAATTGTATTTTTCACCAATTATGAACTTGTGTGCAACCAGATGAATGGCGTGTACCAAGTTAAGAAGGAGAGGCTAAAAGAACTGCATGGAATAGCAAACAATATTGTTAGCCAATTTCAATTTTTTTGTGTAAGACACTGTAAAAATGTGAATAAGATGTCTGTTGATCTATTGCGTGGGGCAATTCCAATTCAGGATTCATCTATCGAATATGAATTAGAATTATATGGGGCAATGCCAATGAAAGATTCATCTCTCAAAGATGAATTATTTTTGAGACACTCTTCTTCAAAAATTCAAGATTCATCTCTCAAAGATTAATTAGTTTTGAGACGCTCTTCTTCAAAAATTCAAGATTCATCTCTCAAAGATGAATTAGTGTTGAAACGCTCTCTTTAAAATTTATTAATGGACATTGTAACATATCTTGGATATGTGTGTGTTTTGTACTTATAAATGCGTCTTTTTTAATGACCATGTGTTTTTTTTTTTAATTATACACCAAGTGTGCTCCCACCACACCATTTAAAGCGCAACTTGATGAACTTCACATTTGCAATAAGTGATGAACTTCACATTTTTATAAAATTAAAATGCGAGGACTTCAACAATTTTTGTTTAAATGGAGTTTCATGCTTCTTTTTTAATGACCATGTGTTTTTTTTCAATTTTATACCAAGTGTGCTCCCACCATGTAAAGCGCAATTTGGTGAACTTAACATTTTTATAATTATTTTTGCTTAAATTGAGTTCCACACATCAATTAGTGCTTTGAAAGTTGTGTTTTACATAATTTGTGTACACTAAATTACATTAATTTTTCTGAAAATTATTTTTAATTTGCTTTAAATAGTAATTTTAAAAAAATAATTGTAAATGTCCATTATAAATATATATATCATGGAGGATGAACAACGAAGATCAAGAGAATCTCATATCTCTATGAGAGAGGGGGATCAAGGATCGAGGGATGTTCATTGTATTTAAATATAATCTTAAAACTCCATACATATACATACATGTGTGTACATATGGAATTGAATTTTTATGAATTTTGTGAGTTAAATTAGTTGTTAATAAGTTCATTTTTTATTTTTTAGGAGCTAAGAGGAGAAGGGTGTCTACTCCATCAATGGAGCATGCACATGGTTCATGCAATCGTGGTATGGTTCACACGATTTAATCAATGAATATGTACATGTATTTATATGTATAAATGCATTTTTGAATTGATTATAAATTCATATTTGTTTATGAAGCTTCTCTCTCGTCTCGTGAGGTTGGTGGTGGTTCATATTCCCTTAGAGGGCCATCAATAAGTTCTGGCGGATTGCGTGAAGGTGGTGTTATGTAATTCCCCAGAGGCCAATCAACGGATGCTCGTGTTGGTTCTCAACAGGGTCGTTCTGGTTCTCAACAGTCTCAGGGTGGGCAAGATGCTAGCCAACCACATCGAGGTGGTCATCAATTTGAATATTTTTTTCATTCAATTTGTACAAATTTGTTTACATGTGTTTTTTTAATATACAAAATTTTATATATTGATGCAGAGGCTGAAAATGTTGCTCCAAATGTTGCTCCAAATGTTGCTAAAAAAAGACGTAGGGCAGAACGCATCATTCAAGAAGAAGTTTTTCCACCAACCACGACTTATCCAGCCGACATTTCCGATATACCTTGGGAAACAAACATGCAGCAATGCACCTTAGAATGGTGTCAACATCTTCATGAAAAATTGAAGAGAGATCTTGTGGCTTTGACTCTACCTGCTAAGAGTCGACAAAGCTTGGAAATAGTTACACACTCTTTAGGTGAACTAGTAGATGAATATCGAAAGCTTGGGCCAACCACTGATACTTTTGTAGAAGTCATGAGAAAAATAAAGGAAACGGTGATGGGTCCCGATAAATGGGAGGCTGTTAAACAAAAAGTTGCAACAGAAATGGCCAAGTCTATGTTTAATTTCAAAGAAGGGCCGAAAAGAAAGATGTCGAAGGTGCAATATTTCAAGCACCCTCATATAGCTCACTATTTGTATGATAGACACCTTGCAACCTATGGAAGACTCCCATGGAACAACGAGGTTCCACTTTATTTTGCAAAATTATTTTATGCATAATTATTTTTGCAAATGAAACCCAATTACAATGACCTTCCCTCTGAATTTTTTGGTCCTGGGAAAGGTCGATTGTGTGACCGTAGGGGCGCTAGGCGTGATGTTGAGTTGCTTCGCCCTAAGCCACCATTGGTTAATCGACCTTTTCGTGTTGAAACTTTGCAGTCAGAGATGGAAGCCACTTCTCAAATTAGTCGAGAAGCAAGGGATGCCATCATTGACAATGTTCACAGTGGCTTGGGTGGAGTCGATGTTTGTTTGAATCGACAAAAAGCATGTGAGAATGCACACGATAATTTTGTGTATTATACAGATGAAGAGATTGACAACATGAGTGTTGAAGATCTCAAAACATATGCAAAGAATTGTCGCAATGGTTGGCAGGACCTAATTGTTCATGAGGAAGAAGGCATGGGAATGGTATGTGTTAATGGTTAGGGTTCAATTATTTTAACACATGTACAATTTGTAATAAATACATATATACATACATTTATTTGTATGCATTAATCTAACAAAAATGTATCATTATATGTTAACACCATTTGCAGTTCTCACGCTTGATGAATGAAGAAAATGTTAATATCACGGTCGGAGCCTCTGGTTCAAACAATCAAGATGGGTCTCACCATCAATCATACAATCAATATGGTTCTCACCATCAAGATATGTTGGCAAATTTTAGTGTTTTTAAAGTGAACATGATGATGTACAATTATTTTTTATCTATTATTATATATATCGAAACATGATGAGATATTTTTAAAATAAATAATCGTGCACACATGTACATGTACATATATATAATAAAATGTTTTAACAGATTCTGATTCCGTCCGATGTTTTTGGGATGTCGGTATATTCTTCTTCCTTGGGATATGTACCTTCTTCTTCCGTAGGAGATGTGCCAAATCCACAATCACAAGTATGGACAATTTTTCACTTTTAAAATTTATGTTTTTAAGTTATATATTCCACCTTAAAAAGTTCAATTAAAAAATGAGATATATCTAAATCTTGAGTTATTTTAAATTTTTTTGAATTTTAAGTTTTTGGTGATTTTCTTTCTCAGCCACTCTTAGGAGATGTGCCAAATCCACCAGCACAAGTATTCAAATTTTCACTTACATATATATATGTTTTTAAGTTATAAGTTATAAATTGAAGTTTAAAAGTTTTATTATAAATTGAGATCTAGAGATTTTGAGTTATTTTAAATTTTTTGAATTTTAGGTTTTTGGAGATTTTCTTTTGGAGCCTCTCTTAGGAGATGTGCCAAATCCACGAGCAGAAGTATTCATTTTTTCACTTAAATATATGTTTTTAAGCTATAATTTATAAATTGAAGTTTAAAAGTTTTATTATAAATTGAGATCTTGAACTTGAGTTATTTTATACTTTTAAATTTTTTGAATTTTAGGTTTCTATGGAGGGTTTCTTTTCTCCACAAACTCTAGCTATGGAGATAGGAACATCCACACCATTTCAACCATTTGAACAAGTTGTCTAACTTTTTTTTTTAATATTATTGAAAATAAGTTTATATATGAATTTTCATTTGAAAATATATATATATATATATATATATATATATATATATATATATATAATTGTACATGTATATAGTACAGTTTACTATTGGAGATGTTCCTGTGGGGGAAGTTTTAGTGGACGAGCAACAAATGGAGAGGGAACCTCATGAGGTATTGCATGATTTTTTTTTTAAATTTTGTTTTTTACATGAAGTTCTATATATTCTCACTCAATTTTAAAACATCAAATTTTAATGTTTGTACACATTGTGTACAGGTTCCCCATGCTTCGCAGGATAGCTCGAGGATTGTGACTTTGTTGGGAGAGACACTACATCCATCTGCATTTGATGGATGATGCACATGCACTATTTGATGGATGATGCACATGCACAAGTGCAACATTATATTTTCAATAGATTTAGTCTTAAATTTAATTTTTTATATATAGTCTTATCTAGATGTAGTTATATATAACTTGATACTTGATGCTTGATACTTGTGAGATCTGCAAATTTTAGACATATTTTATGTGAACTACATTTCGTACATGTGAATGGGATATATAATGTTTTTAAAACTTAAGTTTTGGATGGTTGAACTACATTTGGCATGTGAAGTAATGTTACAATGTTATATATGATTTGTTTTGTTTTTAAAACTCAAGTTTTGGATGGTTGAACTACATTTGGCATGTAATGTGAAGTAATGTTGTGTTATAATTTGTTTTTTTTTTAAGTGTTATGGTTGAACTACATTTGGCATGAGAAGTAATTTGCTACTTGATACTTCATACTTGTGATCTATAATGTTTTTGTTTTTAAAACTCAAGTTTTGGATGGTTGAACTACATTTGGCATGTGAAGTAATGTTGTGTTATAATTTGTTTTGTTTTTAAAACTTAAGTTTTGGATGGTTGAACTACATTTGGCATGTGAAGTAATATTGTGATCTATATTAATGTTTTGTTTTTAAAACTTAAGTTTTGGATGGTTGAACTACATTTGGCATGTGATATAATGTTTTGTTTTTATTGGATAGTTGAACTACAATTGGAATCTGAAGTAATGTTGTGATACAATGTTTTTGTTTTTAAAACTCAAGTTTTGGATGGTTGAACTACATTTGGCATGTGAAGTAATGTTGTGTTATAATTTGTTTTGTTTTTAAAACTTAAGTTTTGGATGGTTGAACTACATTTGGCATGTGAAGTAATGTTGTGATCTATATTAATGTTCTGTTTTTAAAACTTAAGTTTTGGATGGTTGAACTACATTTGGCATGTGATATAATGTTTTGTTTTTATTAGATAGTTGAACTACAATTGGCATGTGAAGTAATGTTGTGATATAATGTTTTTGTTTTTAAAACTCAAGTTTTGGATGGTTGAACTATATTTGGCATGTGAATTAATGTTGTGTTATAATTTGTTTTGTTTTTAAAACTTAAGTTTTGGATGGTTGATCTACATTTGGCATGTGATATAATGTTTTGTTTTTATTGGATAGTTGAACTACAATTGGCATGGCATGTGAAGTACATATATTACACATGTTTGAATACATATGTTAAAACAATTGAAGTACAATACATATATATGTACTATATATATATAAACAATCATAAGATTCTAGGTCTCGTTAGATGTGTCAAACAATCATAAAATTTTAAAAATGCATTCTATAATGTATATATATCCAGTACGTGTAACATTTTTCATCAATGCATGTATAGAAAAGCTACTTTCAGTTAATTCCATTCTAGAACATATATATCCAGTATGTGCAACATTTTTCATCAATACACATAGAAAAGCTACTTAAACAGTTAATTGCATTCTAGAACATATATATTCAATACGTGAAACATTTTTCATCAATGCACATAGTAAAACTACTTGAACAATTAATTGCATTCTAGAACATATATATATATATACGTGAAACATTTTTCATCAATGCATATAGAAAAGCTACTTTCAGTTAATTGCCTAGAACATGTACATATCCAGTACGTACAACATTTTTCATCAATGCATATAGAAAAACTACTTTCAGTTAACTGCATTCTAGAACATATATATCTAGTACTTGCAACATTTTTCATTAATGCACATAGAAAATCTACTTTCAGTTTTAATTGCATTCTAGAACACACACACACACACACACACATATATATCCAATACTTTTAGAACATATATATCCAGTACATGAAACATTTTTCATCAATGCACATAGAAAAGCTACTTTCAATGAATTGCATTCTAAAACATATATATATATATATATCCAATACATGCAACATTTTTCATCAATGCATGTATATAAAAGCTACTTTCAATTGATACTAGTGTGCATGTACCAAAACAATGTACATGTGCAAACACTTGCACAAATAACATAACAAGGCAGCTCAATTTTTAGTTGAGTTCTAGAAGTTCTTAAACATGAATCCAAAGAGAGGAAATTGTTGGGAATTTCAATCAAAAAAATTCCAATGGAATGCCATCTTCAATGATCCATTCATGATCAGATTTTGACATTTTTCATTTCTTAATTTTCGTTTTTTTCTTTGATTGAACCTCTATCAACTTTACGCGTGCTGCACACACCAAGTGACTATATTGACAACTTATGACATCTAGTTCATAGTCTTCAAAGTAAACAAAATTCCCACTTTGATTAGTTTGTCTGAAAAAATAACCTTTCAGTATAATAGATCCTCTTTCATATGGAAGCCTATGATCATTATAGTTTTCTAATAATTTTATCTTTCGTTCAGTGCAATGCATCGAATAATACTTCACATTTTCATCGTTGTCAGTAGGTGCAATTACAACAAAAACATCTCCTACAAAATAAAACAAACTTAACAAAATTATGTATTTAAATTTAGATCATAATTAACATGAAAAATTAACTTTAAAATAATTTTAGTATCTATTTATAGATCTCTATCATTTGAAAGCAATTCAAATGTTACCTTCTCTAACAAGATCAGAAACTCGATCACCATCAGAAGATGTTGTAGTCTCTTCTACTTACATTTCTTCAAACATTGCAACGGACATTTTCCCATTTGTATTTACCTTTGTATGTTTCCAATCTTTTACATACATTTTGTTTTCACAAACGTCATTGGATTCTGTGTTGTCTATGCAAACATGACAAAAACAAGAATATTTTCTTTTATCCAATGCAAACACATTTGTGGACAACTTGTTTTAATTGAATGCAATTTTCGAGTCCCTTTTATTGTCTCAACATCATTTCCAATTGATCTATTTACATCTTCAATCCTAATATGCCAAAAAAACCTATATATGGAAAATTCAAAGAAGAATGTAAATATGATATCAAAATACCATCAAAGATAATCATTGTGATAAATTTACACTGTTTAAAATTAGATATCCAATAAAAATTAAATTGAATGTACTTTCGCACTTACCTTGATCGGTTAGTCTCATGGCTTAGAGCAGCGATGCACCATTAAACAACTTCTTTAGCATCCACAAGTCGGTTTGCAGAGGGGTTCATTTGATATCTTCGAAGTGCTCGTTTTATGCATGCCCCTGCACCATCATGTTCTCCTTTTCCATGGCCAGTATCAAATAAATTCCAACAATGTTTAATGCATGTTTTCTTATGAAGACAACACAACCAAAAGAATGATCGTGAAGATTTGAATTGACTTGCGCATCCATCTGACCATATCCAATGTTCATTGAATTTTATTCCATGACTTCTCAAAGAGTCATAAATCTTTCCAAAACAGTGTTGTACAAAATATGTATCATGTGTACGATCGTCACTGATATAAAAGTGATATTCTTTAATAACATGGCGATTTTCACTGGTGCTTTCTATATGATCGACGTTTTGTTCAGCATGTCTATATAGAATATGGATGAGCATGGTGACTTTGTCAGAATGATAGTATTCACTTTGAATTTCTTTTTGTGGAACAAATGTGTAGTGTTAGTATGAATCCTTTGTCGAAGTGTACGAAAAAGGACCACTTTAGCTACGCATAACTAATAGCCCTAACAACAAAAGTGGCTGCCAATATCTTCAGATCTGCGGTTAGTTGAACAAGAAAAGAGCTGCAAAAAACCAGATCTATGCATGGAAAGACATTAAGCAGTAAAAACAAGGGTTTGCTCCATATACCAATAGACAAGACAAGAACGTTTTTTGAAAGAATTTTTGTATTAATTGGGCACCTGGGAGGAAAACAAGAAGGTGTATCCAATTCTCCTCAGTGGGATGGGTTCTTGGAAGTCCTCAGCACTTCAGATCTAAGATTTCTCTCTCTAGCTGATGCAGAAAACCCAACCCAACGCAAAGAGTAGAGCTCAATGGGAGCAAAATGGCGTAAAAATTGATCGAAAGTGTATAGGACCAGAGACCTAATAGCAAGAAAAAGGTAAAGAATAGAGAAAAACCTCTCCTGATGAGAATAGCAACATCATCATTTTAGATCTTGGTACATGGGTTAACCAAATCTAGATCCACTTTTTATGGAATATTTTATTATATTTGTTGAGGAAAAGGTATTTGACTTGGGTCAAATCTTAATTTTATCTAAAAATAAATAAATAATGATTTATCATCTTTTAAGGAAGTGTTAGAAGATAATAAATAAATAAATGATTTATTTATTATTTTAAGGAAGTGGTTGAATGATAACTAAATAAATAATAATTTATTTAATTATTTATAAATGATTTAGTCATATTTAACAAGGAATATTATTTAAATAAGATTTAAATAATTATTCCTAGAAAAAAATAAGATAAATGAGGATTTATCTAATTAATTTCCTTGTTTTGGGTTAAATATGACTTGGAATAATAATTAAATTAGTGTTTAATTAATTATTCCATGAGGAAAATCGAACAAGTATGGGTTTGTTTAATATTTCCTTTTGGGGTTTTTGTTTTAACATAGAGAAAGCGCTTTACTTAGGGTAAAACCTGGGTCTTACATGGTGTACTTGGGTCCATCTAATGATAATAGGTTGTATGACCAAAAATGGTGTACCGTATTGCCCCAGTGTGCGAGTGTCAGGAGCAAATCGTATGACCGAAGTATGTTGTAAGAACTCAATCACCAGACAACAAAAGGGAAATCAGAGAGAGAAATGCAAGGTAGATAGTGTGCTGAAGAACTAGACCCTGAGGAGACGAGACTCGCATGTGCAACAAGTCTCTTTTTATGAGAGGGTACCTGTGCTGAAGGCGGCGGGGGAGGCATACTTATGCCCGCTGAGACAAAGTACAAAATAATAGTGTGTCCAGTAAACAAGGGACCGAACCATAAAGTACAGCCGGCATAATCATGAGTCAGATAAAAATACAATGAAGAATCCCATATACATGATGTGCCTGGGATAACAGCCAGGACTTGTACAATAATATCCGAGTACATGAGATACAAATACAACCCAAATGCCCCCTGTACATGGGGAAGGGCTCACAAAATCTGACTGATACATGCAAATCAAAGAGGCGCTGCAAGTGGCTAAGGCCAACATCATCAAATATCCGGAGCCGCATCGAAGGTCGCGAAGAAGAGGTCATCCCGGCATGGGGGCCATCTGGCAGTGGCCACCCTCACGAGGTTGAAACATCTCACACACGCCCGGAATCATCAAGAGCCGCGCTCGATCACCGGACCATCAAGGATACGACCGATCATGCCGAAAAGAGTAGGGAGAACAATCAAGCCAAAGGGAAAGGAGGTATCCCTTTGCCCGATCCAAGGCACCGAACAAGAGTGGAAGCTAGGACCAAGGTACACCGCCCTCTAGACCTGTCTTTTGGAATGAATGAGCTGATGTCAACACAAGGAGGTCCGCCATAGTTGAGGTAATGAGAGACCCTCAACTAAGGCACAAGAAAAAAGAGTAGAGCGACGGACAGACTGACACTAATGATGATAGTGAAGTGGAAAGGACTGAGTAGCTAATGGACAACTTCCCTTGTTAGAGCATAAAGGGCATGAATGACATGGCAGCGACTGATACAACATCATCAGGGATGGGGGACAGTGGAACTGAAGGTCATAGTATGCGACACAAGAGAGAGACCAAGCAATGAAGGATGGAGGGCTATAATGGGGTACAAAGGGACTCAGGATAGACTCCATGAATACGATGATGACTCAACTTGGATGCTCTAAACAAGGGCGACTCTATGGTGCTGCCACACAGTAAAAGGCCCGAATGGGGGACTGTGGAAACATGAGTACATGATGGGAACTCATGACGAAAATCGACACGAACAAGGACAGGTAAGGGGGCAAGATGGTTCCCCAAGTACAAGTGTCGTAAGTGAGGAAATTTGATTTTGAGGAGGGGTGAAGTGACCCTTCTTGGACAAAATGTGTCTTGGTGGAGTAGAAGATCTCAAAAAACTAATAGATACCCATTTGAGGGCTCGGTGAGAGCTTTCCAACGGTGCAGACAGTTCGTCAAACGGGGCTATGGTGTGGTCACAGCAGTCGAAAGAAGAAACATGGGTTCTCTTTTAATAAGGCAGTTTTCCCTCCAAAATCACTCATTTGCTATTGTTGCTGTGGTGAATGTAGAGGGGAGAGAAGGCCCTAAATCTTGCGGCGGACGTAGCGGGCAAACCGACCGTTGGAATCGCGATCCGTCAGTTGCAGGTAGGAGGTCTAACTTTTCTCTTGCATTTTGATGGATTACATTGTAGGTTTAGGGCCCAGAAATCCAGGAACAGCCCCTCCTTCATCTCTACGGCTGGGTCGCACTTTTTGGGGCAAAAAGTGCGACCTAGGACGCAGGTATCAGGGGAAAAAGTGTGACTTGGTCCAGAAAAAAGCAGAAAACTGCGACCTGGGAGATGAGGGGGTTTTGGTGCTGTTTTATGGCTGGAAGTTGGGTTTTGGTGGTTGGTTATGGTTTTCCCGATCTGTACGCTGACAAAAATAGTGTGTTTGTGCAGGTATGGCAGAGTTATGGGTCAACTGGAGAGAGAGAGATCTGGGGGCACTACGGACAAAGATCCAGGAGGATCAGGGCGTCCACCGTGTATTGGCCAGATTTGGGGTTCTCAAGTTCTTGGAGAACCCTTTGATGAGAGCAGGGGAATCGTTACTGGCCCGGATATCGGGCTATCGGGATCCGTGATCAGAGATCTTCAGAGTGCAAAGGCCGGATCGAGTCACTCAGCCCAGATGTACCCTGACTGGTCTCCTGCCACTGGGGATGGTGGGAAACACACAGCCAGTATTGCCGCGGGGGCGGCATATTATGGAGTTCGTGGAGCGTCATTGTCAACCGGGTCTCCAAGTCAAGGGGACTCGAATACCGATCGTGGATCTAGAGAGGATAGAAACCCGTGCGGTGGCCGCAGCTGTGCTACGTATCCTGGGCAACCAGGCGCTCCATCACATCACTGGGGGGAAGATGATGATAGTGGAAAGTGTGCTGGGTGGGACCTACTATGGGTGGGCGCAAATGATGTTGGTGTCGCTAAAGCGACAGTTGCCACTATGCAAGCAGTGAACCATGACCGTCATATGGGACTTTGTTGTGCGCCTCTTCTTGAGAAGATCCCGACCTTGGAGGCCGCGTGTACAGCTTCCAGATGGGGGCCTGAGGGAGCCCAGGATGCGCCATTGGGGACGGCTACTGTGCAGAGGAGGAGGGGCGGTCGGGCGGGTGTTTCGACCGGATTTTTTTTCCCATTGGGATAAGATGCCGTTGTACATAGACGACTACCCTTATAGTGGGATGAGCTACTGTGGGGATCCGGATCTGCCACTTCCGCCTGGTCGAGTCTGGGGGCCCGATGGTAAGTGACAAATTGCTATTCTTGTGTGGGCATGTTAAAGTTTTTGAATAGTAATTAATGGTACTGATTCATGTACTTTTGGTATGCAGATATAGCACCGGTAAAACCGGCCGGATATATGGGATGACCGGCAGCGTCTGGAGCTACAGGTCCAAGTGGGTCGAGAGCGTCGCAAAATGAGGATGCAGCCGCCCTGCTGGAGGACATCCGCCGTAGATGCGAAAGGTTGTTGACCGGAGTATCAGAGCGCGGGTGGCAGGACTTAGACGACCAGTTCATAGAGCCATGTGTTGGTCTACCCTCGGAGTGGCGAGGTGTCATGCGGTGCATGGCGATGGACGGTCAGGCTATGCGTGATCTACATGCTGCAGGGGCAGAGCCATTGGCCCGGGAGCCTCCAGATAGTGATTAGGGGTGGGGCATGTGGTGCCCCCTATGATGTATGTAGGGGCAAGTGGTGCCCCCAGTTTTGAGTTTTTTGTAACATGCTATGGGCATGTCATATGTATCAGAGTAGATGGACTCTAAACACATGTTTTTGCGACACATATTATGGATATGCATCGTTTTTAATGATTATGAATGTTATTGTCTTGTATGAAATGTGTGTGATAAATGCCAATCTAGAACATGGTTTGCAATACTATCTACATAGTGATTATGTTCTCGAGGTACATGGTTGAAAGTTATGGTTTCAAATGCACGTATCAAGATTTTCACTCGTAAATAGCGTCTAAACAGCACAGGGTTATGCACACGATAAAAACCATTTAGTTGCATTACAAGAAGTAGGGAATCCAAACGAACGTGCAGATGGAGGATGCGATGAAAGAGGGCATCGGCTAAGAGACCACGCACTGCATCATATTCGGCCTGATTGTTGGTGGCAGAACCAATGCATACCCCGTTAGAGAGAACAAGGGCATGCAAGGGGGTGAAAATGGCCCAACCTGCCGAGGCTAGATTCCTAGAGTAACGACTTGCACCGTCGGCATAGCCGATGAAGGGTGTGGACGGGGGGTCCTGCGGAATGGTGTGACAAGGCAATAAATGGGGGAAGGAGAGGCAATGAAGGCAGCGTGAGTGTACAGAAGTCATCAGGCGGCAACCGCAGGAGGGAGTGCAAGGGGCCGGATGATCATGACTCATACAGGGTGGTATATGAGGGCTATTGGAAGTATGGTGAGGACTCGGGCTGCGGAGGTCAACAGAGATACGGGTGGGGTGATCTCGGGTATGGGTAGGAAAAGGGTGGTCAAGGGACACAACAGGGGAGGATGCAGATGGGCTAGGCTCCGAGTGTCTCGCAGAGGAGGATAGGTAAAGAATGGTGACAGTAGATTCGGTCATCTGAACATCAGGGGGGGGAATGTCGATGGGAGCGGGGGGATCCTCAGGCTGGCCTGAAGCATACCGCGCGAGGATGGGAGAGGCGGATTGATTTTGTTCAACCTCATACTCGCGGATGACCTCTAAAGAGTCGCGGTAATGCGTCAGGTGAGGGCAATGGTGGGAGTAGTGGCCATGAACGCCGCACAAAGCACAGGGTTTATTGGTGCGGAGAGTCTTGGGGTTCTTGGTTACGGACGAAGAAGGAGTGGAGGCTTCAGGGACCGTGGAATCGGGGAACGCGACTTTAACCATGGGCTGAATACGGGGTAACTTAGGACAAGCATGGGTGGCATGACCGGTGACATCACATAAGGCACAAGGCTTCGCGGGCGGAGGAGGAGCCGGGTCAGTTGTGGTGGTCTTGTCTTTGGGTGCCCCCTTACGGGCTTTTCCTTTCTTTCTGGGAGCCGTCACAACAGGAGAAGGTTCCTGTGGAGGTGCTGGGGGCACAGTGGCTACGGAGGAAGCGAGGGGGACCAGTTGAACCGGTGTCAAAGCCATGTAAGGTTTGGGGTGACCGGGAGGGGTGGCGGCTGGGGGATCAAGGTACCAGACCGGAATGCCCAAGGTCAAGTTAGGGAGAGAGAGGGTGGCCATGACGGGGACAGAATATACTCCGGGAGGGGGAGTTAGGAAAGGGATCTGCCCAGCAGGGAAATGACCAGGAGGGACGGCTTCAAGATGGTTGAGGCCAGGAGGAACCAATCCGGGAGGATAAAGAGGTTCAGGGATACCAGCTGTAGGGGGAGGGCCAGAAGGAGGAGGTCCGGCTGGCGGGGATGAATGGCTAGGAGCGGGTTGCGGAGGGCGAGGGGGAGGTTGTTGACTAGCCGAGGCAGGCCGCTTATGGGCAGCCTGAGACGATTGCATCATGCAAACATTCGAGGAGCTGGGATCAGTGATGGGAGGAGGAGGAAGGTTAGGGAAAGTTCCAAGCAGGGAGGAATCTTTGTAAACGCCGGGGGAGACACTGGTCAAGGAATCAACGGTTTGCTTGTTGGCTATAGAAGAGATGGTCGTCTCAAGGGAGGTCTGAGATTTTGGCTCATGATATGTCAACTGGTCAATGGTGACTATCTTTCCATTATGGGGGAAAGACATCTTGCGAAAGACCACGGATGGGACAGTAGACATAGCATAGGTGTAGCTTCACCCTAATATAATGTTGTAATCTAGCGGGACGTTGATGACTTCGACATCAACGCAAACAGTCTTACCAGCGAGGGTGATAGGACAATTACGAAGTAGGCCGATGGGCTGGGAGGCATGACCGTCCCACGCTCGAAGGGTGATCGTGGAAGGGGCCAGTTCAGGGGAGCCGAGTTGCTTCCAAACCGAAGTGGACATCACGCAGGTAGATGCCCCCTCATCAATGATACACCGGGACACGTTGGCGTTCCAGATTTTGACTGGGATTTGGAAAGCGACGGAAGGAGGGAGAGGAGGATGGTCCGATTGAGTGGCGTCGAAAACAATCATTTGGTCATCAGTAGGATCTACAGTGCCCACGGCAGATAGTAGAGCCTTATTTTGGGAAGGGCACGACTAGAGGAGTTCCAGTGTGGAAATGGCAGCAGGGGATTGTGCCAAATCATCTACTATACTATACGAATGAGCAGCTCGACCAGAAGCAGCATTTTGACGTAATGGTCCATTAGGAATCTTGGTATGGACCTCAACTTTGGGTTGAGGGATATGTAAGGGGCCAGTGGATGTCGAAAGAGGCTCTGTAGAACCTGAAGAGGGAGGCTCGGGAGCAGACTGAGCAGGAGGCTTGGGGTACTGACGAGACTGAGTTTGAAGGTGAAGATCGACGGGCGGGTTAGGATCGGAGTGCATCATGAGGATCTGGTAATCGGAGGAACCAGAAATGGAAGGGGGAGTGGTGACCGAGTTATCAGGCGGTTGGGTAGCCACGAATCCTTGCTGCGGGAAGGGATCGGTAAACACAGCTGGTTGAGTAGTGGCCACATTAGGAGGAGCATGAGGTGAGGCGTGTTGTCCGCGCAATGTGGCTTGAGACTCCCACATCTGCCGCATCTGGGGTAAAAGGGGACAATCATGAGTGTAATGACCATAAACACCGCAACACGAACAGGGCTTGTTTGTGCAAAGCAGCCTGTCCGGCTTGGGCTGAATGCCCGGTTGCGGGTTGCTAGTGTTAAGGTCCACACCAGAATTGGGTCCTCGGTTACCAGGGGAAGATTGGTTTTGGTTGCCTCTCCGCCTTCTTTGAGAAGAAGGGGGATTAGTCGTGCCCTGCTGTGCAAATACTTGCCCTGGAGGGGGCTGTAAGTGCTGTTGCGGGTTTTGAGGAGGCAAGGGAGGTGAAAGTGCATATGCTGGAGGAGCTGGCGCACCAGGCTGTGGATAAAGGTAAGGGTTGGGTTGGGAAACATTGAGGTAAGCAGGAGGTTGGGCAAAAGGAGGAGGCATGCCATATCCTGGATACATGTTGCCGGGAGGGGGAAGAGCACTGGAGGTGCTGGCCCCTCCCTGAGGGAGACCATAGCCCACAGGGGGTTGAGCATATGGATGGGAAAGAGCTCCAACGATACCGTCGGCGAAATGAGATGCCCCCGGGGCGTTAGCGCCACCGGGCCTGGGGATGTCAGGAAGAACGGTATAAACATAACCAGATTGAGCGTAGATCAGGTCATATTTCAAGGCTATTTGGAGGGCAGCTTCTTCAGTTTGAGGAAAGTGAGAGGCGACATATTTGCCGATGGGAGCGGGAAGGGTACGAAGGAACCAGTCCATATAAACCCGATCTTCGAAGGGAGGGGCTCGACATAAGCTCCGTCTTCGTCGCCATTCCTGAACATGGGCAGAAAGGCGTGTTGAAGAGGCTTGCTTGAAGGAAGTCAAGAGCTCCGTGCCAGTATCGTATCGGAGAGGGAGCTGGAAGTACGATAAAAAGGCTTGGGCAAGAGTCTCAAATGTGGTATGGGTAGAGGTGGCTTGTTCAACATACCATTTAGAAGCTTCGTCGGTAAGCGTGCGTTGGAACAAACGAAGACGGATGGAGTCATCGGTAATGGAATTGGAGGAACACCACATGTGTAAATATCGGACGTGATTGGTTGGATCTTCTCCATTAAGGCCCTCAAACTTAGGGATGTTGGAGGGTAGCTTGGTTGGCATAGCGGGCCAGTTAGCATTGTGGTGAATAGGGTCATTGATCAACTGATGGAAATCGGGGAGGCTGAGGCCTGCAATGTACGGCAGCACAGGGGTGGCCGGGGTAGTTCATGTGGCGGTTCCGCTAGCAGTAGGGCCGGCATTGGGGCCGGGAGAACCGCTAGCGTTAGGCCCTGGACCAGACATAGTGAAGGTGACAGGGGGAGAACCAGGAGGAGAAGGAGGACCCGATGAATCAGGGGAGGAGTCGGAGTGCGGACTCGAAGGTGGACTGGCTCGACGACTGCGGTGCGGAGCAGGTCGATCAACCGGAAACTGAGGGTGAAGGCCAAGAAGTCTCCGGGAAAGGCGCCTTGGGGGCGCAATGATGACAGGAAGAAGGAAACCGACAAGGGCAGAAAGGGACAGAATCAGGTAATGTCAAGGGCAGATAAGGTGTAGTGACAATTGATTTTAGAGTCTTTGCCAGGCGGTGTTAACCAGGCGCTTCTTCGCCTAGGGTCAGTGTGTGACGTGCATTAATTTTAATTTTTAAACCCTTTCCGTTTTGAGAGCAAGAAAAAAGTGTACTGCGTAGCTGAAAATAAACCTACAGAGAACTGAAATAACAGAAAAATAACAACTACTTGTGCATCTATCTAACCCAAGAAGGTGGGTCTCTCAAAACTAATCTGAAAAGAAAGGGAAAAACTATGTAAAACACACGGAAACGGGGCCAATAGATCTAAGGTCGAAAGGGACAGGGATCTAAAGGATAAATCTGCTGAAAAGAGGTGCAGATCACAGCCAAGAGACAGAGGCAAGGTGGCTGGAAAAAGGAAGGAAAGCAGCAAAAACTGAAGGGGGCAAGGCGGAGGCCGTCAAAGGAGGTCCAAACAAAACGACGGGAGGTGATTTGAAAGGAAGAAAGGCTGATTTCAAAGGACTGGCGAAGAATGTGAGATGCGAAAAAAAGGGAAATTTGAAGCTGCGAAAAACGGGGCAGACTGAAAGCATTAAAACTCTTCCACAAAAAAGTGGAGGGTACTAAAGCAACCAGGGCTAGGTTCCCACTTAGATGAGTAAAAACGATCAGACTTGGTCGGCGGGGGGTGAGACAGTGGAAAGACACGACGGAAAGGCTGCCCCGGCCAAAACCCGAGAATTAATTGCGGAAAAATCAGAAAAAATGGCGGTCGCGAGTTTCGACCTGATTTCGGTGTGAGTCGCGAGAAACGGTGAAAAGTGCGACCTGGAGGTCCAGGTCGCAGTTTCTGGGCCAAAAAGTGCGACCCCCCGTTCCGGCTGTCTCGGCGGCAGATTTTCGGAAAAGTTGCCGTCTCAGTTGCGGCTGGTGTCGCTTACCTGCGCAATAGGGCCAGAAACACACGGAAGTTAGAAATTTTAATGTTTTAGGGTTTTATGTGAGAAAAAAAACATAAAAATAGGAAAAATAAACAGCTGAAAAGAAACCCTAGGGTCTGAAGTAGCTGGATATGCGGGAATATGAAAAACGACAGCGGTCGTAATTTAAAACCCGTGTGGAGTCGCCATTTGTTAGTATGAATCCTTTGTCGAAGTGTACGAAAAAGGACCACTTTAGCTACGCATAACTAATAGCCCTAACAACAAAAGTGGCTGCCAATATCTTTAGATCTGCGATTAGTTAGACAGAAAAGAGCTGCAAAAAACCAGATCTATGCATGGAAAGACATTAAGCAGAAAAATAAGGGTTTGCTCCATATACCAATAGACAAGACAAGAACGTTTTTGAAAGAATTTTTGTATTAATAGGGCACCTGGGAGGAAAACCAGAAGGAGTATCCAATTCCCCTCAGTGGGATGGGTTCTTGGGAGTCCTCAGCACTTCAGATCTAAGATTTCTCTCTCTAGTTGATGTAGAAAACCCAATGCAAAGAGTAGAGCTCAATGGGAGCAAATGGCAAAAAATGGTGACCAAGTGTATAGATCCAGAGTGATCTAATACGCAACAAAAGGTGAAGAATGATGGGAAAAACCCTCCTATTTATAACAAAATATTGGGTCATTCTAGATCTTGGTACATGGGTTAACCAAATCTAGATCCACTTTTTATGGAATATTTTATTATATTTGTTGGAGGGAAAAGGTATTTGACTTGGGTCAAATCCCTTAATTTGTCAAAAATAAATAAATAAATTATTTATTTATGTTTTTAAGGAAGCGGTTAGAAGATAATCAAATAAATAATGATTTATTTAATTATTTAAGGAAGTGGTTGGGAGATAACTAAATAAATAATGATTTATTTAATTATTTGTGGGTGATTTGGTCATTATTAACAAGGAATATCATCTAAATGAGGTTTAAATGATTATTCCTAGAAACAATAAGATAAATAAAGGTTTATCTAATTAATTTCTTTGATTTTGGGTTAAACATGACTGGGAATAATAATTAAATTATGGTTTAATTAATTTTTCCATGAGGAAAATCAAACAAGTATGGGTTTGTTTAATATTTCCTTTTGGGGTTTCCTGTTTTAACATAGTGAAAGCAGTTTTACTTAGGGTAAAACTGGTCTTACATGGTGTACTTGGGTCCATCTAATGATAATAGGTTAGATGACCAAAAAATGGTGTAACATGTAGTTTTCTGCAAAATCAATTACTGACAAAATGGTCCCTCGTGGAAAAACTTCACGGGATTTTTTGAATTGCAAGTCTTGCCATCGAGCTCTATGGGAATGCTTGGTGTATTTATAAATTTCTGCCTCAAACTTTCTCAAAAAATCTATCACAAAAAATTCTTATTCTTGTAATTCAATTCTTTTAGCACTATTTGACCCTTGAATCGATGTATGGATATATTCATATCTCTTCCATTTCACTTTCGTGTTGGAAAATGATTGATCATTTATATCAGTACGATATTTGTTTTGAAATTTAGTCAAATTTCCACAATCATCACATTTTTTACCACCAACACATTTCTTTTTGTAAAATAAGTCATCGCTTTCCCTTTCACATAGAATTTGAGATATGAAATCACGGATAGTGGAAGGAGGAGGTGAATCTTTCCAAAATTTTCTACCAAAATTAAGGAATATGTCATAATATAATGGAAATTTCACAAGATAATGACAACAATAAGTGTCGCGTACGGTGATAGGTTTTACATACCATGGTTTTTTTTGAACAAAAGCACTGATTAAGACATGAATTTCATGATTCTCTTCTTTGAACTTGTTGAACAAATCTAACTGAGTGGTTTCCAAGAATTTTTTTTCATGTTCTTCATACTGATTTCGTGTTACTCTTCTTCGCATCACGTCCCTTGCATTTGGTGAAACACGTGAATTTTTCTTCCAATACCCATATATTGTTTTTTTAACATTTTCTCCAAGTCCATCTTTGTATGGTTGCCTACAAATAGCTCTCCAACAAGCAAGTTCATCATTTACATCTATTTGCAACTGAAATTTCCAATGTTTGTGCAACGTTTTTCGTGAGGTTCCTAATGCTCGTGCCATAGATTTTACCAAGCAATTCTCTTTAGTACTTGATGAAACCACTGCCATATGTATTTCTCTACGTACAACTGAAACATTTTTTTGTCTAGATCTTATAATTGAATTTATAGCACTATTTATATTTTGTATCACGTTTTCCTTCATTTTTTTTTTTATCTTTTGTTGATTTTTGAATACCCAATAAAGTCGTAGCTTCTTTTAATTTCCTTAATGATAGGAGACCTTTCAACATTTGGGCTTGAACTGTCACATTTTCCTTTATGAAGTACATATCAAAAATGCATTTAACATGATATCGTATAACATGGTCAACTCTTTTATCTCCATATGTGTGAGTGTCAACATTTTCTAACATCTCATCATCGACATTGATTTCATCTGTAAATATTCGAATGAATAGTACATAATAAGTTTACACATTCAATAAATAACTAAATTAATAAATATGTATAATTTCAATAATACGTGCATGTGTTCAACACACACACACACACACACACATATATATACATATACATACCTTGTGATCCAATTTCTTCACTTGAATTTCTTTCAGCATTTCACCATCTTCAATCATTGGTTCAATATCTCTTTTACTTTCTCTTTCAAAATTTTGTATCTCATCATCAATGTTTTGATGAATATCTCTCTCTGTTTACATTGCAAAATATTTTTCAAATTAGTTCATCAAATAAAAATTAAGCTTGAACATATTTTACACTAAGAAAATTTTAAATATCAAATTCATAATATTTACATTTACATACCTGCTTCAACTTCTAGTTGAGGTTGATTTTCTCTTTCAATATTTGAGAGTGCTTCTCTCTTTCTTTTGTTGAGATTCAACAAGATGATGAGCTTAGTGAAAAGAGTCGCCTTCACTAAGTGGGCCCGCAAGCTATTTTTGGCGCAAAGTCTATTTTTAAACTATGTCTATTTTTAGACATGTCGATCATATTCTATGAGTTGCAGGGTGCTATTTGTGGATGGCTGGTCAAGTTGGAAAAATAGATGGACTTATATTTTTAGACATATTGGGCGGAATCTATTTTTAGTTTGCCAGTCTAAAAATAGATATGTCGAATATTATTAGCTCTTAATAATAGTTGGACTCTAAACATTATCTTATTCTCTTGGAGCACTTCAGTTAAGTGCACAGATGTGGCACAGCAGCTGACAGAAGGAATTACGCTATTCCTGAGGGTTTACTGGAGCTAATGCATGAGGACTTCAGTTAGAACTCATGTGACAGAGTTTGGTGGAGTTATAGAAGTAGTTGATGGAGTTGTATTTAGTTTAACTCAGTTAGACTCAGTTGAGCTAGTTGTCTCTAGTCTAACTGATTGATACACTATTGAGAGTGGTGTGAATTAATTAGTTAATTAATTCACTAAATAATAACTCATTAATCAACTGAAGAATACATCAATTAACTACATTGCATGGCAGTTTCAATGGAGACCAGTGGAGAGATAGGTGAAAGGGCAAGATAGACTATCAGTTGTGACTATAGTGATGCATTGATTGCATCCAACACTCAGTGGAGATGCCAATGAGGATTGCGCAGTGCAAGCTTGGTGGATTCAAGTTCATTCAGAGCCATTCTTCCGCAGGGATTGCGCAGTAGAGGCAGGCTAGCAGGTGGCAAAGATTGGTGCATGGATTTGCAAGATCGGGCCTGATTAGTGTGTAGCGATTGTATTGTACTGAGAACTTGATATGATCAGATTTGTATGAAGATTGTTACATGATCTCTATGACATATATTATATACAGATAGTTGGGGTTTTCAGCTTCAATCTTTCCCATTAAATCACTGTATTAATGTGGGTGAATTTTTATTGTTTCATGTGTGCATTGCAATTGATTTAATTTTCGCATGTGATGATCAATGATGGAATAGATTCTGTATTTGGAATGAAGTAAAAATAGTGTGAGATTAGGAGAATATTGGACATATAACACATTAGTTATATAATTTCTACATGGTATCAGAGCAGTTTATCATTGGAGCGGATTGTAATTATTGAAGCAGTTGAGTTTTGTGTTGGTGGAATTCGAATTTGCTGCAGTGTTTTTCTTGGTGTCGAAGTTGAGCATTCATTGAAATGTCTTTCAACGGATTGCGATTGGAGTATGCCCTTGATGGAAGCTCGAATTACATATCATGGAAGGACAGGATGGAGGCGGTGCTAGATGATAATGGGTTGAAGGAGTTCATCGATAGCAATGTTCCTAAGCCGGGTTCTAGCGATGCAGCCGCGCTTGACGCATGGCAAAAGAAGGTAGAAAAGTGTCAAAGGATTCTGTTCGAAGGTGTGAAGGATCACATAGTGTCCAAACTTCACGGTAAAGCTACTCCATTCTTAATGTGGAAAGCTTTGAAAGACTTTTTCCAAAGCAGAAGTGACCAGAGGAAGTTGGCACTTAAAGACAAGCTCAAGAAAATAAAAATGGAGAAAGGCGACAGTATACCAAAATACCTCACAAAGTTTGTCCACTGCAAGGATGAGCTGGGAAGTGTAGGGGCTATTGTAGATGAAGAAGACTTGGTGAGCTTGGCTCTCCTTGGGCTTCTGAAGAGTTGGCATAGCTACGAGGACTCTGTCAATGGTCGGAAGAAACTGCCTGGATGGGAGCGACTTTGGTCGGATCTTGTGTAGGAGGAGATAAGGCGGGGTACCAGGGATGGATCTTCATCGAAGAATGAAGATGAAGAAAATTGCGCTTTGGATTCCAAAGCAAGGAAAGGGAAGGGAAAGAAAAATCCTTCTCAATTTGATGCGAAAGGCAAGAAGCAGGACTTGTCCAAGGTGAACAAGTCCATAATTACGCCACTAATTGTCCACAGAAGAAGAAAAATAAGCAGGCTGCTGGATCTGCAGCTGGAGAGGCCTTAGCCTCGCAGTTTGAGCTGGATTTTTCGTTGATCGCATGCTTGGTTTCAAGTGTGATGGGATCAATGTGGTTTATTGACAGTGGTGTGTCTTTCCATATGACCAGAGACAAAGATTTGTTCAGTGATCTAGATGAAAAGGATCTTGGAGTGCACATTGAGATGGGCGATGATGGTAGATACAGTGCGACTGGTATCAGGACCATTTCCTTTGAGAGGGAGTCTGGTAAACCTTTCATATTGAAGGATGTCATGCATGTTCCAGGATTGAAGAAGAATCTGATCTCTGTGGCGATGTTGGAAGACAAGGGTTATGATGTTGTTTTTAGCGAGGGAAAGGCTTTCCTGCGCAGTAAAACAACGGGTCAAACCAGGAGGATAAGGTTTCAAGTTAAGAACCTTTATCAATTGCAGGTAGATGGCTGCGCAGCAATGGCAGGCAAAGCAGAAGCAGTGGTGAGCCGGGATGAGGGCGAATTGTGGCACAGGAGATTGGGCCATCTCCACCATAGCGCTTTGAAAATTTTGCAGCAGATTTCTACTGGGCTTCCCAAGGGTACACTTGCGCAATCAGATCAGTGCAAGGGATGTACTTTGGGAAAATTTGTGAAGACCACTTTTCATGAGAAGGATAGTCGCGCCACGACGATCCTTGAGAGAATTCACACAGACGTGTGTGGACCTTTCTCAGTTGCTTCGACAGCCAAGCACAGGTATTATGTGATATTTGTTGATGACTTTTCTCGTAAGTGTTGGATCTTCTTCATGCAGAAGAAGAGCGAGACATGCTCAAAGTTCTATGAGTTTAAGGCACTGGTTGAGAAAGAGTCGAGGAAGCAGGTGAAAGCTCTTAGGAGCGATAATGGTGGTGAATACATCTCTGGAAAATTCAAATACTTTTGTAGCGTAGAAGGAATCCGAAGAGAACTCATAGCGCCTCATAACCCACAGCAGAATGGGGTTGCAGAGAGAAAGAACAGAACGATCATGGGTGTTGCATGGGCGATGTTGCATGATCAGGGCCTTCCCATTCACTTGTGGGCTAAGGCATGCAACACTGCGGTTTATGTGCAAAACCGTTGTCCTCATAGAGTACTTGGCATGAGTACACCCGAAGAGGCGTTTTCTGGTAAGAAGCCTAATACTTCTCATTTGAAGATTTTTGGCTCACCTGTTTACATTCATGTGACGAAGGATGCCAGCAAGAAGCTGGAGTCGACCACAGAGGTTGGGATATTTGTGGGGTACACAGAAACACCCCACATTTATCGTGTGTATTTTCCAAACAGTCGGATGACTGTTGTGCGACGGGATATCAAATTTCATGAGGAGAAAGCCATGAAGTTGTTGCTTGAGAGGGAGCTACACTTGCATGCAGATGAGAAGCTACTTGTTCCTAAATATGAGCCTCAGGATGTGGATCAGCCACAAGAGGAGGTGCATGGAATGGAAGAAACCACTCATGCAGCGCCAAACATCAGAGAGCGGAAGCGCACTACACAAGCTGAGCCACTGAATCTTGATGCAGCGCAGAATGTAGGAGCACCTACATCACAACGCAAACAGAGATAGTCACCTGACCAATTTACTGGATACATGGCTCTGATGAGCAAGTGTATCGTGACAGAGCCATCCTCTTTCGAGGAAGCTATGGAGGATCCCGCATGGGTAGATGCCATGGTGGAAGAGTATGATTCGATTGTCAGAAACAGTGCATGGGAGATTGTCCCAAGGCCGGAAGGGAAATCAATGGTAGGTTCGAGATGGATCTACAAAGTGAAGCAAGCTGCTGACGGGAGCGTCGAGAAGTACAAGGCAAGATTTGTTGCTCGGGGCTTCTCACAGATCGAGGGGATCGACTATGAAGAAACCTTTGCACCTGTCGCAAGGTATTCTTCCATACGGGCCATCCTTGCTCTCTCATCACAGATGGGTTGGCACATTCATCAGATGGATGTGAAGACTACATTCCTCAACGGAGTCATTGAGGAGGAGGTGTACATTGAGCAGCCTGAAGGATTTGAAATCTTCAGCAGCGAGTTGCATGTGTGCAGGTTCAAAAGAGCATTGTATGGGCTGAAACAAGCACCTCGTGCTTGGTACACACGGATAGAAAATTATTTCACCGGACTTGGTTTCACCAAGAGTGAGGCAAATCCAAAAATATACCAGATTGTGGTGGACGGTAAGTTGTTGATCATTGTGCTTTATGTAGATGATTTAATACTAACATGTGATGAACTGTTGATACACTCATGCAAGGCAGATCTTGCAAAGGAGTTTGAGATGAAGGACTTGGGCCTCCTTCATTATTTCCTAGGATTGGAAATTTGGCAGTGAAAGGGTGGATTGTTTGTGTCTCAAGGAAAGTATGCCCGGGAGATATTGGAGAAGTTTCACATGCAAGGTTGCAAGCCTATTGACACTCCTCTTCCTGGTGGTTGGAGGAAAGAGGATGCTACATCGGCAGAGGTAGTGGATGCCACTGTTTATCGACAGTTGGTTGGTTCACTCATGTATTTAGTCAATACATGACCGAACATATGCTATCTTTACTTCTTGACTTTCACAAGCTATGGTTAAGCCTACCAAGATCTTTTGGAAGGCGAGGCAAGCATGTCACGAGGTATCTCGGGGGCACATCTAGATATGGATTGTGGTATAGAAAGTCGGCTGAAGTGAAGCTGCATGGCTTCATGGATGCAGATTGGGCAGGAAGCCCAACAGACAGAAAGAGAACATCCGGAGGGATTTTCAGTATCGGATCTACAACAGTTTCTTGGTATAGCAGGAAACAAAGATCTGTGGCACTCAGTTCAGCGGAGGCCGAGTACATGGCAGCAAGTTTGGCTGCATGCAAGGCTATATGGATGAGGAAGATCCTGGTCGGGTTGTTCGGTTCACACTTAGATCCTACTGTGATTTATTTTGATAATCAGAGTTGCATTAAAATCACGGTTAATCCGGTATTTCATGATATATCTAAACAAATTGATATCTAGTATCATCATATCAGAGATTGTGTGCAGCGGAAGATCATGTTACTTTCATACATTCCCACGGAGGATCGGGATGCTGATATCTTGATGAAGGCGCTCACCAGGAGAAAATTCGAATACCACAGGGGCAGGATAGGGGTTGCAGATAATCCTTATCTTGTTGAGAGGGAGTGTTGAGATTGCAACAAGATGATGAGCTTAGTGGAAAGGAGTCGCCTTCATTAAGTGGGACCGCAGGCTATTTTTAGCGCAAAGTCTATTTGTAGACTATGTCTATTTTTAGACATGTCGATCATATTCTATGAGTTGCAGGATGCTATTTGTGGATGGTTGGTCAAGTTGGAAAAATAAATGGATTTATATTTTTAGACATATTGGGCGGAATCTATTTTTAGATTGCCAGTCTAAAAATAGATATGTCGAATATTATTAGCTCTTAATAATATTTGGACTGTAAACATTATCTTATTCTCTTGGAGCACTTCGGTTAAGTGCACAGATGTGGCACAACAGCTGACAGAAGGAAATACACTATTCCTGAGGGTTTACTGAAGCTATTGCATGGAGGACTTCAGTTAGAACTCATGTGACAGAGTTTGGTGGAGTTATAGAAGTAGTTGATGGAGTTGTATTTAGTTTAACTCAATTAGACTCAGTTGAGCTAGTTGTATATAGTCTAACTGATTGATACACTAATGAGAGTGGTGTGAATTAATTAGTTAATTAATTCACTAAATAATAACTCATTAATCAACTGAAGAATACATCAATTAACTACATTGCATGGCAGTTTCAATGGAGACCAGTGGAGAGATAGGTGAAAGGGCAAGATAGACTATCAGTTGTGACTATAGTGATGCATTGATTGCATCCAACACTCAGTGGAGATGCCAATGAGGATTTCGTAGTGCAATATTGGTGGATTCGAGTTCATTCAGAGCCATTCTTCAGTAGGGATTGCGCAGTAGAGGCAGGGTAGCAGGTGGCAAAGACCGGTGCATGGATTTGCAAGATCGGGCCTTATTAGTGTGTGGCAATTGTATTGTACTGAGAGCTTGATATGATCAGCTTTGTATGAGGATTGTTACATGATCTCTATGACATATATTATATACAGATATTTGGGGTTTTCAGCTTCAGGCTTTCCCGTTAAATAACGGTGTTAATGTGTGTGAATTTTTATTGTTTCATGTGTGCATTGCAATTGATTTAATTTCTGCATGTGATGATCAATGGTGGAATAGATTCTGTATTTTGCATGAAGTTAAAATAGTGTGAGATCATGAGAATCTTGGACATATAACACATTAGTTATATAATTTCTACATCTTTTGCGAGATTCTCTCCCCTGTTCTCTGCGTTCCTCGGGGTCTCTTGTTTGATCATATTTTCTCGCGCAATTCCTTCGATTTCCCATGATAATAGAGTATGAAGTTTAAAATATTTCCTTCAAAAATTTAGACAAAAACTCAATTAAAAAAAAAAAAAAAAAAAGAAGAAGAAGAAGAAGAAGAAGAAGATTTAATTAAAAACAAAAAACAAAAAACAAAACAAAACTCATTTTAAAATTTTTGCAAAAAATACATACTTCAATCCAAAACACTTAAAAAAATCTGAGAAAAAAATGTCTTATAAAAATGAAACGAAGCTCAAAATATTTGCTTCCAAGTCCAAAAAAAAACATCACAAAATATTTAAAAAAAAAAACCCTCATTTTAATTTTTTTGCAAAAAATACATACTTCAATCCAAAACACTTATTTTAAAAAATCTGAGAAAAAAATGTCTTATAAAAATAAAACGAAGCTCAAAATATTTCCTTCCAAGTCCTGCAAAAAATTTTCATTTAAAAAGTTAGACAAAAACTCATTTTAAAAAATCATTATAAAAGATTTACTTCAACCCAAAACATGTACTCTAAAAAAATGTCACTTCAAAAAATACCTCCAAAAAATGTCCATTGAAAATTAATTCCAACTTCTTAAAAAATATCACTTTAAAAAATACTTCAAAAAAACCTCTAAAAAAATATCGCTTTAAAAAATACCTCCAAAAAATGTCCTTTGAATATTAAGCCTAAAAAGAGTCATTTTCAAATTAAGTCAAAAAAAGGCCTTTTGGAAATTAAGCCCACAAACCTCTCAAAACAAAATACATCCAACAAAAAATATTTTGAAAATTAAGCACAAAACCTCTAAAAACAATGAAAATTAAGCCCAAAACCTTTTAAAACAAAATACCTTAAAACCAAAAAATGTCTTTTGGAAATTAAGCCCAAAAACATCTAAAAACAAAATACATCCAAAAAAATGTCGTTTGAAAATTAAGCCCAAAACTTCTAAAAAAAAAATACTTAAAAAAAAAATCAATGAAAATTAAACCCAAAACTTCTAAAAACAAAATACCTTAAAAAAAAACAATAAAAATTAAACCCAAAACTTCTAAAAACAAAATAACTTAAAAAAAATAAAGCTCAAAAAACATTCAAAAAATGTATCATATACCTTCAAGAAATGTCTTTTGAATGTACCTCCAAGAAAAGTCCTTAAACCCAAAACAATTTTTTGCAAAAAATTTCTTTGAATGTACTTCCAAGAAAATTCCTTAAACCCAAAACAATCCTTTGCAAAAATGTCCTTTGAATGTACCTCCAAGAAAAGTCTTTAAACCCAAAACAATCATTTGCAAAATCATACCAAATGAAGAAATATAACGAAATTATGCGAAAATAATGAATGTTTTTACGTCAATTTATATTGTTGTGAAATGTTTTTTTTTTGAGGGGCTTCGTTGTATTTTCTGGCCAAACTTTTATAATAAATTTGGGTGAAATTTTGTGTCGTTAGACTTAACGGGTCATTGGTGCAAAAAATAATTCGGCCGAACTAACACATCTACAATTATGCAGATCCAACCTCTGAAAACATATCTTCAACTTTGGCCTGATTAAACTCCATGAAACATTCTGAATTAACTGTCGGAACCAAGACAAGCATTTTCAGAATTTAGTCTACTTTCAGGAAATATAACTTTTATGGAATTTCATTAATATTTACTAATTTTAATTAATTTTGTAATAAAACGGGGGCAAACAATTTCTGAAGGTCATTATGATTCAGTGAAATCAATATTTTGTATCTTCCAAAATACACTGTAAACAAATTGAAAAAATTATGGTGCATTACATTGGTTTGTCATCTGTAATGGGTAGTTTTTAGGTTTTTAGTTTATAAATTATATATTGAGAAATTTCGTGCATTGCGAAACATATTCAAAATATGCAGTTTTTTCATATTGGATCAGTTCAAAAAATTATAGTAATTATGATATGCATCAGTTGGTTTTGTAAATATAATGAAACCGAAGTAGACTCTATCTAGATTGTTGTAACACATTTTGTTTCTCAAAAACACAAAGTTTCAAAAAATACACCAGTGCGTATTAACATAACTTCTTATGAATCCTTTGATTGTTAAAAAAAACACACTCAAGGAAACGCTAAGTTGACATATCAAATGTGTATAAAAAAATTCCAAAAAATAAGTAATAGAAAGCTAATAAAATTTCTGACAACTTTTATGTTTATCGCAAAATGAAATTCTAAACAGAAAAAATGTTTTGGCTTGCAGAAAGTTGAAGAACAGAATAAAATGAACTTTTTTTCTCAAAAAAGAGCAAAAAGTGCTACCCAACTTCACATTTTCATATATATATAATTACACGACTAGCTGAATGGTTCATATGTCTGTAGTTCCTGCTTTCAATATTAATTTCATGATGTATTTAATTAACAACAACTTTTAAAATTCATAAGCAAATTGGGTATTGGTGGAGTGGTTCCGGTCAATCTCAAAAACCTTCTGAAATGTGATTTGAACTAAATGCTAAACCTAATCAAGCTAATCATGCAAGTCGTGTCAAGGTCATTGTGTGGCAAGAAGAGAGATACGGGTAGCAACCGAGAAGATATCATATAAAAGGTTTGGTGCTCTTTCTTGTCAAGCGAAGCAGAATAATTGGTCTTCGTTAGAAGTAAGTCAGAAGGAAGTAGGAAAGATAGAAGAAGAAAGGTTGCAGGGAAATTCCACTATGGCTTTAGGTGAATTATGTAACAATGGGTGCCAGCCATTGGTGTGTGGTATGTGTGTGGTATTTCCATGCTCATATTTTTCTGTAGTTCCTGCTTTCAATATTAATTTCATGATGTATTTAATTAACAACTTTTAAAATTCATAATATAACAGTTCAAACTGTGTTGAGATTGCTACCTGTAGAGGACTTCCCAAACCAACAGAGCTATATCACCGAACATAGTTGGTGGCTTTTCTTTGTGATTTGCAAGACTCTGATACTAGGTCAATCAGGGAACATAGATAAATTAGCCATCCCAATCGTTAGGCATCTTTGTACTTTTATATCCCATTGACCATTTATTGCCAGGAGTGGATATTAACATCTAAATTAAATCAATCTTTAATATTCCGAGTTCTAACTCCTAGAACATTGGACTGAAAGAAGGTCATATATTATCTTGTATTCAATAAATTTTATTTATTATCTAGAGCTTGTGCTATCAATTTCACCAAGCAAATTTAGTTTCAAGTTTATTAGAGTTCATGGATTGTGTTCAATTTTTAGCATTTGTAGTTTTTTCACACTCTTGTGATGCAAGAAACTTGGGAATTTATGCTCTTCATCTAAAACTTTGCAAAATTCAAGGGTTAGATGAATATTGAGATAAACATTAACCCCTTTAGGATTTGCAATCCCTTTGACAATGTATCGAAAATATGAAAATAAATTATAGACCTATTTTTTATTAAGAGAATTGACACTCTTTTCGACTTTAATAACACTATATCTACATAAATTGAAATACTTATATTCTATTATAAGTGAATATAAGTAAAAGTATATGCAAAACAAAATATTTTTATTTTTTATGAATTTGACAGAAATAAACTCTGAATAACTAATTCATAATAATAGTTTTAATTTCATAAAAAAAATTAAAAAATTAAAAAAAATAAAATAAAATAAAATAAAAATTCTAATGCTATTGAATGACACAACTAAACTTTGAATAACTAATTCATAATGATAGTTTTATTTTCATAAGGTCCTTTGTCTTGTCAAATCTGAGTCTCAAGAGACCACTAGAATGAATGGTTGTTGAAGGATAAACTAAATCTGAATCACTCACTGGGTTTGTTAGTTGAGAAAAAGCTAAGAAACAAATGTTCCTTTCACCTTAACTTTGTCCAAAGTGAGAACAAGGGCTTGCAAACCAAGCCAATGCATGATTTATTTCCTAGGGGGTATGTAGTATTATATTAAGAAAATTCTTTTTATTAATTTATGTTTTATTTTTACTTAATTAATATTGACACGAAATAGACGGGGTCAACGAGAGGAAAAAGCTCAAGCCAATTAGTATCAGAGAAGTCCTAAGGCTGGGATCGCTTACTAAACCTATTAATTTTGGTTGCCACTCCTCTCCCGTTGGTCGAGCCATGCTTACAGCCCAGCAGCCCAACCCACTCGAAGACCTACCCCGACTTCCTTAGTCCCGTTGGGCTACAAGTCTATAAAATAAAGCAATAAATTACAAATTACAATGTGGTGTTCGTGTTTTAATTTTACCAAGAAGCATATGGATTTAATTAATGTATTCGCTAGAAATTTCAAGAGGACATATCGAAGAATTGCAGCGTTTGAAGGCAGAGATGATCGATTTGCAGGCTTTGAACGAGGCCATAATTCTTTAAATCAAAGTATATATACTTTTACAAATAAATTTTTATTTTATATATGAAAAAGGGAGTTTTGTGGCAGGTGGAGAAGAAAGTAACGCTAAATAAATGACTCAATGATTTTCTAAAATGGTACAAGAGTAGCAGAATTCAAAGCACGAGGTAATTATTGAAATATAATATTGTTCTGGCCTTCAGTGAAGGAAAATTAATGTTTTGGCCTTCAGCGAAGGAAAATTTCCTTATGACATCCTTTTCGAAATTTCAGTTGAACCAGTGGTGATTATTACAAATTTCAATTAAGACATAGTCTTACAGGGAATTAATTACGAGATGGCTTTTCATCTCTTAGAGTCGACACATTAATTAGTTGCCTGAACAAAATACAATTTCTAATGCTCAGGAGAGCCTATTTGGTATTTCCTTTACATATAAAAATAAAAATTATGTTTACAAGTGGTTGGGGTAAAAAAATTTGTACTAAGTAATATTTTTCTCCTTTGAACGCCCACTGCAAATACATCAGAAATAAGTGGACATGTATTTTTGGTCAATTTTCTCTTAAATTTGGTGCAGATATATTAAAATCAAACCCTTTAATCTACACCAACCCAAATGCACTGAGTAAGTGTACATTTATGTATTAAAAAACTCATTTAAACCATTTTGCAATTTTCATTCTTTTTAAATTTGAAATGACATGATTTTCTAAATTTTGGTTTAACAAGTCCTTGCATTATTAGAAATTTCAATTAGGATATAAATAAATTTCACTTAGGATATAGCCATAATGGGAATTAATTAGGAGATGCCTGAACAAAATAGAATTTCTATGTATAAAAACATATGTTCCTACTAACAGATGGGCCCACACAGGCTTATTGGAGGGGCTTCTTGCCTTAGAAAGATTACTCTATCTTACTATGTGTGAAAATTGCTATTTTGTATTTTTGGGATGTCTTCTATCATCGTAGGGTTACTCAATCATGTAGGCTCATAGTGATGATAACAATAACATGGATGATATTTAAGTTATAACTATATTTATATACATCTGTGTCAACATAGTTTTCCATTCTAACAAATTTATATGCAAAAAATGGAAATCTTAGATTTATATACTAATAAATCATATTTTTTGGTTTTGCATGTCTTTCTACTAAAACAGCTCTCTAGACACTTACTGAAGAATCGTTGATGCAGGTGACTAGACATAGACACTTGCAATTGAACGGTACACAATATACTTGCTAACATTTACAGTGGCATTGACATAATGAACATTATCATGTGTACATCCTCTCAAAAACAGAAATTGAAATTTGTCTTAGAAAATAATAGCTTGTTTCAGTTAAACAATTTCTCATATGTGATTGGAGACTCTTTGTTTGATAGTTTACAACTTTTACTGCACTGTACATATACATCGATAGAATTAAGAATAGGAACGGTGAATTATTTTAGAAAATGTTTAGTAGAAAAGGATGAAGAAGCAATTATGTCTTATCAACATGATCTCCATAAAGAGTCATTAACAGAAATGCATAGCATCAATAATCGCGATTCATATTTAGTAAAAATTTCTAGATCAACTTCAATTGATATACCTCTAGAATCTCGAGGACTATGGGGAGATTTTTTTTGTATACATTGGTTGTCAAATTGGTTGAAAATTCCAATTAGAATTTCTTCCAAAACGAAAATGAAAATGTATTTGCACTTTAATTCATCATTTGCAACAAACACTTATGATGTACTATTTCATGATGAAGATCCTATAAATGGCCACTTTGAACCATTGCTTTAAAAAAAATGCAATCATGGATTTTGCCTTCAGCTAACAAACCAACATTGCATATGAACAAATTAACTCATCCATATTTGAACATCAAAAATTTAGAGCCATGACCAACCTCCTTAGGGTGCCCATGTTCAATAGCATATATGGTGAAAGTGCATTTGAAAAAATTTGTTATCTTCTAGATAATGAATATAGTGTACCATGCCTTCAGCTTATCATTGCACAAACATTTTTCAATGCAGTTGTTCAAAATGACCCATTTGCAATTAGATGTATAACATAGTATATATACTTTAGTTGTATAGAAAGGTACAAAACTACTTGGAAAGAATACATAAAACAATTAACATTGCCCTATAACAAAGGAAATATTGAAGGTGATGTATTTGTCTTTGCTTGTTTAAGAAAAATTCTAAACATACAACTCGTCATTTGGTCTGCAGTTACAATGTCCATATCGAAGAAAATATGTAATTCAGAAACAATTCTTAGAACTTTGAACATATTGAAATTTGAAACAAGAATAGGTCATGTCTACTATGAACCCTTATAACGTATAGACGAAATTGAAAGTCAGACAATAGGTGAACTTGGTGCAATCGAATACAAAAACAAAGCATGTGAGGCAATATCTAATATTGGTGCAACCCCATTCAAAGCATCTTGTAATTTCAACAAGCACAACAAAACTTTATCTTTGTGTGTTGTTAAAGAAATTATTCAAAGGAAGTTGAACACACAAAAATTCAAACTTGTCTACAACAGAACAACAATGAAACAACAGGTAGTGCTAGAAGATTTAGATCATCAGTTCAGAAAAACATGTCATGTTCCAATTGACATTAACATTGAGAATAATGTCATCTCTGAATCAATGCAATGTTTGAAAACTAATGCTAGGAAAATGTTTGAAGCGACATATCAACAAGATGCATGCAAATTTAAACCGTCTCTTCCCTTAGACAAGCAGAAGAAAAATTGTTCTTTGCATTTGCTTAAAGATGTTATTCGAAGAAACTCGAAAACACATACAAAAAAGGTTGCATATAACAGAACAACAGTGAAATAACAAACTACACTAAAGATTTGTGTCAATCAAGGTCAAGAAAAAGATCCCGAAACAAGTTAGCAAAATCATCAATGTCCGAAGAGAAATATCGAGCACAAATAAATGATACACCTATTTTTCATTGTTCAATATGTGAAATAACTTTCTTTAGAAAAGATGTTTTACCATTGAAACAACTGAAGACAAAAAAAACATGCAAATAACATTAGCAAACCACTAAATTGTTCCCATGGAATTGAAAAACCTAGCTTTGAAAATGTCCAAAATAACAATTGCTTCATTTGCAGGCTTTGCAAAAAAACATTTTCAGATAACACAATTCCTAAGTATGTGGTTCCTGAAAAAATAAGAAGAAATAAAGGCACTCGAACTCTTACTCAACTTACTGAACTAGAAGAAAGACTAGTGGCATTGTGATTGCCTTTTTTGAAAATAAAGGAAATGGCGCATCAACATAGAAAACCATAACTAGGTGTAACTGGAGGAGTCATCAATGTGCCAATGAGCATATGTAGAATTCAATGTGCAATTCCTCGAAACATAAAAGACAGTGACACAATGGCAGTTGTGCTAAAAAAACATTTAAAATTCAAAAGTTCTTATGCATTTGGTCGAGTTCGAGTCCACATAGTCATGAAAGCATTAAAACAATTATGCAAAACAACTCTTTACAAATTAAAAAAGGCCAACATAGCAAACAATTGGAAACAAGTGTTCATAGAAAACCAAGAAGCATACGACAATACATATGACATTGAAAATAGTCAAAATGATAATCAAGATATTGATGAACCGAACACAAAAACATTGGTTCATGGTTTCACTGATCCCCATACTATCTATTACCTTGTAAATTGTAAATAGGAAAATTAATATTGCACCTACTGCAGGCTATGTAACGTTAGGAATTTTCCAAGACAAATCCTCAGAAGAAATGAGTTTTCCAACATTATTCTATGGAAACAAAGGACCAACTGATCTTTTGAAAAACTTTACATATAAAAAAATATGTCAATGGGAAGTGATGCATAAAAATCATGACTTTGCTTACCATACAACAAATATATTTTATAAATAAATTCACATAATCACAAGCCAGGTGTTGAACATTATCTGGATAAGAATTAGAAAAGGTCAATTAAAAGGAAGAAAACTCCTTGCAAAAGATGTCAAATCCAAGCCAAATTTGGATTGCATTTTGAAATCTGGCATTGGCTACATGGAATTAAAAACAATCCGCACTTCACTAGACTACCATAAAAAAATACGTAAAAAACTATATGCAATGATTCAACAACTAGGTCCACATACTTTCTTCGTCTCCTTTAGTAGTGCAGAGCATCTTTGGGAGCCTTTGATGAATGCATTAAAGCACACAAGACAAAACACAACAAAACCAAAAAAAATGATTTAGAGGAGAATGAGCCACACTCATTAATAAGAAATGATCTTGTGACTTGTGCACTTTACTATAGATCTAGGAAGGATGCATTGCACCAATTAATAGCTCATGACTACAAGTATTATGGAGAAATCAATGACTACTTTTACGTCACAAAATTCCAAAATAGAGGGAGTGAGCATGAACATGGCTTATTATGGATAAAATCTGCACCAATCTATGGTAACGACATAAACATTGATGCTGAAAATTTTGTTGATAAATACTTGTCAACTAATTCATCAGTTATAACTAAAGAGCTTAGAACTGTCCAACATCATTGTCACACAAGAACCTGTAGGAAACATAAAAATTCTAATTGTAGATTTAATTTTCCAATGCGTCCAATGAAAACAACGAAAATACTTGAACCTCTTGAATTTGATAATGCTAAAATGAAAACAAATGCAAAGCTAATATTTGACACAATAAACGATGTCAATTATGATCAAAATGATACATTTTATAGTTTCTTGCATAACATTAGATTAACAAATGATGAATATATACATGTTATCCAATGTACACTAAATCGCACAACTTTGCTGCTATAGAGAAAGCCAACTGACACTTGGAAAAATAAATTTGCTCGACATATTCCATCAGAATGGATTGCAAACACTGACTCTCAATTTGTTCTCGATTCATATGTTGTTGCAATGTACTGCAACTCCTATATGACAAAAGAAGATAAAACACTTACATCGACGTTCAAGAACATACACGATAATCACCTTAAAACAAAATCAGACATCATGAACACTATTAATTGTCTAGGAAAATCTTTAGTAAACATGCAACAAATGTCTGCACAACAAGCAGTGCACGTTGTGCTATCGCTTCCATTAAATAGTAGTTCACGAAAATGTATTTTCATTAACACATCTCCTATAGATGAACATGCATTTGTTTTGAAAAGAAAAAAAGACTTGCAAAAGGAACCAGATGACTCTGAGGACATAATATGTCCATCAATTATTGACTATTATATTCTACGACCTGTAACTATTAATGCTATATATTTAGCAGAGTTTGCATCTAGTTACACAAACAAAGGAAAAAAAATGCAAACAAGCAAGTAAGCCATATGTCATAAGGTGCATGAGATATAGCAAACACAAAGACATTGAAATTTTTTGTAGAGAACAATTAATGTTATACTATCCATATCGAGTCAATGAGACTACGATCAAACAACATCACCCAAGTTAGCAATCTACATATGTTGCATTGGAAAAAACAATTAGGCGAAATGAACAAAAAATTAGATATGTTACAGAACCTGCATGGGGTGACATAGACGATGCAATCAATGCAATAAAAACACATACTGAACAATTTTTTGACATAGACAGTCTAAAGGAAAATTAATAGAATACACGATTTAATGAATGCATCAATGAAAAATATGAAACCTATGATTTCCAAAGTGATTTGTAACATTTTCAACATATAAAGAAGCTTACTCTACTATCTACAAGGCCATATGAAATTGTCAAACAACCAAATATGCTACAAGACATAGAGTATTACAAGTTAATGTGACAACTAATCCTTGAACAAGCAAAATTAGTGGTTGATGTGGTAGCGAGAAAAATCTATAGGCCAGATGAACCAATTCATTTGTTTTTTTACAGGAGGTGCAAGAAGAGGAAAAATGTTTACAACACTAGCAATTTTCCAATCCTTAGTATGCATACATAATGGGAAATTGGCTTATAATCCATCACAACTAAAAGGAATAATCATTGCGCATACAGGAAAAGTTGCATTCAATACAAGCGGTGTCACATTGCATTCTGCATTCTATTTACCCTTTAATAACAATGTCTGTTCTTCACTAAACAATGAAAAGTTAGATACATTATCAAAGCACTTCGAACAGCTTCATGTAGTTCTTATAGATGAGGTATCACTCATTGGTGCAACAATGCTTTATCAAATTGATAAGCGACTTCGTCAAATCTTGCGTACACCATCTTGATACTTTGTTAACATTGACATGATATTTTTTCGTGATCTGTACCAAGTAAGCCCTATAAGAGACTCTCTTATATTTGAAAACCCAATAATCAACAAAAACATAATTTGATATGACTTTTGGGAAGAGAAGATAAAACGTTATCAATTATATACATCGATGCGTCATAAAGATCCCATCTTCATCAATGTCCTAAATAGGATGGGATTAAACATGCAAACTGATAAATATATTACATACATTAATGACAATTGCCATAGGTTGACACCTTTAAATCCACTTTTCCCATACATTTTCTATCGAAACAAGGATTTTCATAATCACAATACAAAAATTCTTTCACTAGCACATGATCAACAAATAACACTAAATGTTATTGATGCGCATGAAATTGCCAGATAAAACTATTTTGCTTTTGAGAAGACAATAGCATTGCCATCAATAATAATAGTCAAACAAAACATGTTAGTTGAATTATATCCAAGAAACTAAAATACCAATGATGGGTTAGTCAACGGTGTTGAAGGAATTCTCAAATCCTACTCGTCCAATAACAATGGAATTGGCATTGTTTGGATAGAATTTGCAAATGTTACCATCGGAAAGCATCAAAGAAACAAATTCAAAAAACTATATGACATAAACATCTTGCCAACTTGGACACCAATTTTTCGAATTGGAAAATCATTATCAATGTCTCAAAACAAATCACAAATCACAATACGAAAATAATTCCCAACACAATTAGCTTGTGCACGTACAATACACCGCACACAAGGACTAACCTTGGATCAACTTGTGTTTGACCCAACTGGTGTCACCAAACATGGGCTAGTGTACACTGCACTATCACGTGTTAAAATCATTGACTCCTTATACTTTATTAACAAATTAACACCTCAAAAATTTCATGTACAAAACAAGATATTGGATGAAATGAAACGACTAGAAACAACTGCTTCATGGAAACTGGAATTTACCCAAAAAAATCCTAGCAACCCAAATGTTTTATCAATTGCAACTTTAAATACACGCAGTCTACATGCACATCTTGCCGACGTTGTCCATGACATAAATTTATTGGACAATATGATTCTATGTTTTCAAGAAACACACTTGTACATTCCACCCAAAAACAAACAATTCCTACCATTCAACTTTGCCATAGCAAATTACATTCATGGCATACTTGTGTAAACAAGAAGATATTGATCAAAGAAACAATTTTTTTTTGTAACAACAAGATTGAACTAACGCTAATTGAAATTTACTTCCAACAACCAATTTGCTTAATCAACATTTATGCAGCACCATTTGAACATGTTTCTACAATAATAGAAATTATTAGAAAATCAAAATCCCAAACTACACATGTTAATTGTGTCTTTTTAATCATCGGTGATTTTAATATCAATATTCAATTAGAAACAACTCACAGTCGAGCTCTTACATAATATATGAAAACTGAAAACCTACAAGAAATAACAAGCAAGTTATGTCCACGATAAAAAAACAACAATAAATCATATATGGACAAATTTGCCTATTGACCAATGTGAAACCAATCTTGCAAATGCATACTCATTAGATCATAGCATCATTTATGCTTTGCTACAACTCTAATCAAAACATGGTATACACCTTATTGCAATTCTGATCAGAACATATTTTCCTATTGAGCAATGTGAAATCAATCTTGCAAATGCATATTGGTCAGATCATGGCATCGTTATTGCATTTTTTATCAGAAAAAAAAAGAAGCTAAATTTGTCTACATCCCTCATTTGCAACAATTTAGGTACACTAATTTGTTCTTTGTTTTCCGATTCTACAGCTTCATATTTTCATTAGAAAATTTGTTGTGTCAGAACTCAAATATGTTTAAGCTATATAACTAGTGTTTGAAACATCTAACTCTTTTGTTTTCTCTTTGCATTTTCATAGGTCTACCAATAAAAAAAATGTCAACTACTAAAGAAAATAGTGTAATAAGCATAAACGAATCCAATGATAAAGCAAATGGTGCAACAAGCAGGAATGAATCTAGCCATTTTGACAAACGGTTTGGTCTTTTTCCTTTCACAATCAACAACAAGTCAACCAATCTTTATACTTATACATTATTTAATTTTTACTTTTTCTTTTGCCATCTTAGTCTCGTTAATATTCATATTTATACAATCATTAATTTTCCTTCTTCTTTTTTCCATTTTACTTTTTCTAAAATAGAAAAGAAAAAACAGAAAAGCAAGAAATAGTGCCATCGTCCATAATGAACATTTGCATGGGAAGTGTAACAAATATTTTTGAAGGTGACGCGTTAGTGTTATATGGCCCTGCTTCTAATCCAGCAACCTCCTCACCACCAAAGATGCAAGTTGTACACACTAACCTTGTTGATGTCCATGGCCAACTTAAAATAATCGTCAACATAAGTGATAAACTAATCTCTCAATTTGTCTCATTTTTCTCTGTTGGAAAAAGTGTTCACATCACAGGATTCAACTGAACAAAAAAAGAAAATATGAAATAGGTGATGCTAGCCATTGCATCTCACTAACTTCAACATCTGTCGTGAAGGATATACCAATGCTTTGTTATGAACATTGAATTACTTCAGACGCTGCAATTGTGATGCTTTTAGAAGCAAGTACAAATTATTCAGTTGGAAGCTTCACAACACTTGTCACAGGATTTCAGCAAAACAATCGCCAATTGGAAATATATGTCAAAGGAGGTGAAACAAACATCGAATGTGCCACTGTATTTTGTCAAATTTTGCATTTTATTATGATTTCCATCTTAAGTCTCCATATTTCCTTTTTGTTCCTAAAAGGATCTATGTTTTGATGATTTCTTTGTTACAACTAATCAAAATTTTAACCTATTTTTTTCAGGTGTTTTTTGCTGAACAACACAGACAAAAAATTGTCGAGATGTAACAAGATATAACAAAGGGAAAAACAATCTTGCTACTTTTCAAAAACATGGTTCGAAATGGACCAAGAGAATCCCATAGATACATACATGCAAGTATCAAGCTTCTTTAAGCCACTTAACGATGAAATGACAAAATCTTATCTACAGACTCTTGCCAAAACAAAGCTCCAGGCAAGTTTTCAATTGCATTTCAACTTTTTCTTATTTATAGACAATCTGAATAAAACTAACCAAAATATTTGTATTCTTTTGTATTCCCAATCGAGTTACTGCAGATTATTGGCATTCTCAAACCAACTGATTTGTTTTGTCCACCATACAAGCCATTTTGCAACAACTACAAACAACTGATTAGAACAACAGACTGCCCGATTGATAACATGCTATATTGCACAAACTGTACTGACAAAAAAATTATTCTCTTATGAACACAGTTTACATTGTATAATAAAATATGCAAATGGCAAGCTGGATTGCATCCTCTCAAAAGACCTCCTTCAAAACTTATTTCCAAGTCTTCTGCAAATATCGTTTGCAGAATATAAGAAAAACATCTTGGCAATTGTTTTCATGTTATGTGAATTTTCACTAAAGGGAACCTTTACAGTTTCCATGGACAATATCATTGTCGATTTCAAGCAAAGTTGATATCTTCAATCATTTTGCTAGTTCTTAGTTTGTAATATTTTGATATCTTAAATCTCACTTTTGTGCATGTCCTCAAAGTTTTGTTGTCCAATAAAAAAGAATAGTTCTTTTAAGCCTCAAATTTGTGACATGCGGTTTTATAACAGAGTTTGCTGTACATTGTTCTATATATTCATACATTTTGAGCATAACTTGTTGTACATTGTTGTATATATTCATACATTTTGAGCATTGATGTAATAATACTATAGATCACTTATATCAAACTTATTAATAGAAAAAATATAAAAAAGATGATAAAATCCCTCAAAAAAGCTAAAAAAGTCCTCTCCATCAGATCTATATTAAAGAAATCAATAAAAAAACCAATAACCAAATAAATACTACTCTTTTATTCCAATTATTGATGCTTTGGCTCGAGTTCACTTCCATGTTGAATCGCTGCACTGGATAGTTTAAACTACTCTAGTTGCTTCAATTGCTCCAATATCTGCAAATTCCACTTAGCTACTCTTTTGTTGTGAATAATTCATCTTTATTTTTTCCAGCAGATGCAACTTGAAGTCCAAATCCAAAAGATCATTTAGAAGGAAATATTCATTTCAATCATCATGCCTACTCTGTCATGACTGCCAGTCAACAAGAAAACTATATGACAGGGATTTGTTGCTTCACAACTCGTCTTGTTTGAACAACAATTCCAAATTTGACTTTGCTTTCACCTCAATAATATATAGAGTCTCCTTCTCGAAAGAAAAAAAATGCTCAAGTGAAAATCTTTAAACCAATACACGAAAACAAAATCAATCCCATGAAAACCTACAAGTTATAACTTTACATATTAAACTATTCACAATCAATTTTTTTTTTTAGCACAATAGGTTGCTATTTTGTATTTCAAAAATGAGGAGTGGTGACTCCAGGATTACATGCTAGTCTGCTTGTAGAGCAGTGGAGGAAATAGATACAACTATATGCTATATTTCCTATGTTTCTTGTAATAAAAAAAAGTTGGAATACAGATCAAGCATATATGCGGACGAACTGAGACAGAAGGTAAGCAAATTTGAAAGACATGCTTAGTAATGGGGAGCAGTTTTAGTCAATATTGATATGGCTGATATGGCGGGCTGTAGAGTCCTCAGGATTGTCTTCATTGCCAGCATTCCTAAAGTTGTTGGAGCTAGAGCTTGGGGCGGTTCGCTTCTCTAGCATGTATTTCAGAATTTGCACCGATTCTTCAACATGAGAACATCGATTTGAGAGATTTACAAACTAACTTTGAAGAGAGGAAACCCTTGCAAGAAAGAATTTAACATTTGCTTCATGTTTATCATCCAGAAGTTTTACCTCATTCTTTAGCTTTGCGTCAAGAATATTTTGATGTGCTCTGATTTGTTCAAGCTCAGCTTGAAGATCAACACAATGGAGACGCTCTTCGTTACGCGCCATGCTACCAGAGATAACAAGCTCTATAGAAGGGCCGGATGAACGGAGATTCAAAGCTTGATAATAAGCTCTACAGAAGGGCCGGATGAACGAAGATTCAAAGCTTGATAACAAGCTCTACAGAAGGGCCGGATGAACAGAGATTCAAAGCTTGATAACAAGCTCTACAGAAGGGTCGGATCTTGTAAACACTTGTACAAAAATGCACTCATACTTTGCAGGGAGAGTATGGAGAGGCAGAGCAGCGCAAAAAATAGCGTAGATGCTTTGATAAGGAAAATAAAAAAGATACAGCAGCAAGGAAAAACGGCCAAGGGTCGAGAGTAAAAGAGGTAGAGGGCGTTGAGCACAGGGGCAGAGGCCCGAAGGAGCAAGAGCTCGATGAGAAAATGAAGGGAGGAGAGGTATGAGGAGGGAGAGAAGCAAAGCTCGAGGAGGAAAGAGGGGAATGACATGAATGACAGAGGGAGCGAGAGGCGATGGAACAAGTAGGAGAGGGCGGTAGAAAGAACACAGCTAGGGGGGAGAACCAAGGAGAAAATATCACGGGTGAGGCAGATGGGAGAGTACAAAGATTGCAGGAAATTTCTGAGAGGCCAGATATGAAAATCAAATAGAATATAGGAGTAGTCAGGGTCAAAATCATGGCAGAGGAATAAAATTTATAGAATCATTGCAAAGCAATTGCCCCGGGATACGAGCGCAGGCTCTGTTAGCTCGAAGATCTGCATCTTTGTTGTGAGATTGGAGAATATGGAAGAATGTAACATCCTTCATATCATCCAAGAGATTACAACATCTATTGATTGTTTTCTGAAGAGCGATGTTGGCAGCTGGTTGGTCATGAATCATTAAATTGATAATAATGGAGGAATCTCCGAAAATCATAGCATTTGTGATTTTGAGATTTTTCAGTTGAAGCAAGCCTTGAAGGAGGGCTAAGGCCTCTGCTTTGTTATTATAAAGAATGCTAAGACCCCATTCGAAATTCGTGAGAGTGATGCCATTTCCACTCCTTATGATGCCCCCCACCCCTACATTGCTCGGATTAGATTTTGAAGCTTCGTAAAAAAAAAAAAAAAGAGGGTCTAGCACTGATCTTTATCCAATTGGCGAAGTCCTCCTCTTTAAGTCTAATCTTCCAGCTTGCTTTTGTTCTGTAGGGATGTTTGGGGGGGGGGAGGGGGTTTGCTACTGTTTCGGGCCAGTAGATCACCCAGAAAGATCCTTTCTTCCGCACAAAGTTCACTGTGGTCAATACTATTGCTCTTGGCAGAAATAATTTCGAAGGTGAGGCTCCAAGTTTTGCTGCACACTTTCCTGAAGGATGGCTCTGTGTTCCTAAAGATCTTCCTATTCCTAGAAAGCCAAATGTTCCACAAAGCCACATAAGGGAGGGTATCCCAAACTCTCTTTGAAAGTTTGTTCTTCTTTTTCCCCCATGGGAAGCCATTTTTCCAAGAGCGAATAACGTCAGCAATCGAGTGATGTGTCCAGCAGGGCTGAAAAAATGGGGTGAGCTCAATCCAGCAACGAGAAGCAAAGGGGAACCCGATAAAGAGATGTAGGACTGTCTCAACATTTTGGCAGTTTGGGCACATTGATGGGCCTATTACACCTCTTTTTCTAAGATTTTTGGAGGTTAAAATTTTGTCTTTCAAAAGGAGCCATATGAAAAACTTGATCTTAGGTATTGCTTCCGACTTCCAAATAGCCTTCCATGATGGCGATATAGGCATTGGATATTGGTCATTACAAAGGTGCTGATAGGCTGCTTTGATGGTGAATGCTGATCCAGAGGGGTCCCATCGAAATCCGTCCATGCTATCTTTTTTTAAAGGGGCAGAGCCATGGAGGTGGATCTGAAAGTTGCTAAGATCATCTTCAAGGTGAGCAGGAACTTTAGGAAAATTCTATCTAGTCCAGTATTGGGTTTGATTATCCCATTTGGAGAATTGACTCAAAAATTTTAAACCCATACTGCTGAAAAAAAGGAGAATGCTCTGAGTACCATGCCTGTCAATAATGAGTGTTTGTCCCATAATGTGATTAGTTCCAGCATTGATGGTGTTGCCTCCCATGGGGACTTTGGAGAGGTTTTGAGCTAGGAAGGGAATGGATTTTTTTGCAAAGAGCCCAGATTTCAGAGCAAGGTTTGTTAGGAATATCATGATCGAAGAGTTGTTGCTGTTGGGTATGTGTTATATTCTTTCCATGACTAATCACAAGCGGGGGGGGTCACAGGGAGGGCGAAATCCCCCCCTGTACGTTGCGTTGGGCACAATGTCAGGGGGGTCATAGGGGGGCGGTAGCCCCCCCTGTCGGGGTCCGGGGCAGCACCTCGGGAAAAAAAATTGGTCCTTATTTTCCGGTGGGTGGACCCGACCATGGTTTTGTGCATGGGTTTGCACATGGTTTTGGGGCATGATGGTTTTTCGGCCCCTGGTATTTTGTAGATCCGGTCAAGGAAAATACGGTTATGTTCTAATCCAGGGTTAATGGATTGGGGTTTATGTATGCTTCGGCATGTATATATATGTGTTGTAACACTAAAAGGAATATAATGAAAAATCAAGTTGGTCGTCCCGATTTGGAATCCAGGGGAAAAATCTCTGTGTATATTTGTTTTATGTTTTATGCTCTCGCTATTGTTTATTTTCTGTTTTTTTTAAGATTCGTTTGCAGATAATTTTGTGTACAGGGTTAAAACCTACATTTGGTATCAGAGCATTTTCAGCTTCAAGGGGACGCCTTTGCTGCTGAGGGGTTTTTTGCTCGGGCCTGAGGTAGACCCTGTTCAGTGGGAGATCTGTGAGATCAATTCTTGCGGTGAAAGAAGATGGAGAGCGGCGGGAAGATAGAGATTGAGAAATTTAATGGTCAGAGTTTTGAGTTGTGGAAGCTCAAGATGGAGGATCTGCTGGTGGATAAAGATCAGTGGATCGCGGTAGATCCGGGTACTAAACCAACGATAATGTCAGATGAAGACTGGAAGAAACTGGATCGGAAGGCAAAGAGCACAATACAGTTGTGTGTCTCAGATTCAATATTGTTGAATGTATCTGGGGAAGCTACGACAAAGACCTTGTGGGACAAGCTAGGGACTTTGTACCAATCTAAACCTTTGGTGAATAAATTGTTCCTGCGAAAGAATCTGTATAACCTGAGGATGAAGGATGGAGACTCGGTGACAGAGCATCTGAACGCCTTCAATACTGTGGTAAGTCAGCTGTCATCTGTTGATATTAAAATCTCAGATGAAGATAAGTGCATCAGTTTGTTGTGTTCTCTACCAGATTCATGGGATAGTCTGGCTATTGCAATAGGTAGCAATACAACTACCTTGAATTTTGATGACATTGTCTTAGCCTTGCTATCGGAGAAAATGAGACCGAGAAATATGGAGGGTCAGAATGGAGATGCCTTATCTGTACGAGGAAGGTCCCAGTATAGAAACAAGAATAAGGTTTCGAGTGGGAGATCTAAATCTCCTAGAAAGTTTGTAAAGGTGTGCTGGAAATGCGGAATGGAAGGGCACTACAAAAAGGACTACAGATCTAAAGCTCCTGAGAAAGGAAAGGGATATGATGATGCTTCTTCTGCAGAAGCAATAACCACCTTGGATGAAGGTGGGGATGTGTATTTGGATTCTTCTTCAAATACACATGTAGATCATGAGTCATGGTTGATTGACTTAGGTGCATCTTTTCACTTCACTCCCCATAGGGAGTGGTTCTGTGAGTATGAGAAATATGATGGCAGTGATGTCTTCCTAGGGGCTGATAGGAAGGCCAGAATCGTTGGACATGGAAAAGTCAAGCTGAAGCTGCAAGGTGGAAGGATTAGAACACTTCTTGGTGTTCTGCACATTCCTACATTGGCCAGAAATCTGATTTATGTAAGCAAGATGGATGATGCAAGTGTAAAAACAGTGTTCGAGAAAGATGCCTGTAAGATGGTTTGGGGAGCACTAGTATTAATGCGAGGAGTTCGGATTGGAACTCTATACAAGCTTCAGGGCAGCACTATTATTGATGGGTGCAATAGTTTTGTGGTTCCCGAAAGTGGAGCGGAAAGCCTAGTGGTCTCTAGAGAAAAAACCATGCTATGGCATCAAAGGCTTGGACATATTTGAGAGAAGGGCCTTCAGATACTGCATGGAAATGGTATGGTAGAAGGTATGTCTAATAGCTCTCTGGATTTTTATTTCTGTGAACATTGTGTATATGGGAAGCAGAATCGGGTGAGTTTTCCTTCTGGTGCTAAGAAGGAAAACAAGATATTAGAGCTTGTGCACAGTGATGTGTTTGGATCTGTGTCAGTTTCATCATTGGGTAAGTCTGTATACTATGTTTCATTCATAGATGACTTCTCAATGAATACATGGATATATTTCTTGAGGAAGAAATCTGAAGTCTTTGACAGATTTAAAGAATTTAAGGCTCTGGTCGAAAACCAGACAGAGAAGAAGATAAAGGTGTTGAGGACAGATAATGTTGGGGAGTTCTGCAAGAAGGAATTTGAAGAGTTTTGTAAGAAGTGTGGTATAGCACGGCAGAAGACTACTCCATACACACCTCAGCAAAATGGAGTTGCAGAAAGAATGAACAGAACGTTGATGGAAAAGGCAAGAAGCATGCTTAGTGGTACTGGGTTAGGACAAGAATTCTGGGCAGAGGCAATGGAGATTGCATGTTACTTGGTTAACAGATCACCTTAATCAGCGTTGGAGGATAAGACTCCACATGAGGTATGGACTGGTAAGAAACCCTCTCTTTCACATTTGAGGGTATTTGGATGTGTTGCATATGTACATGTTCCAAAGGAGAAAAGGACCAAGTTGAATAATAAATCTGAAAGGTGCATCTTTATTGGGTATAAGGATGGTTTAAATGGTTACAAGCTTTGGAACCCGGAAATAAGGAAGGTTGTGTATAGCCGAGATGTGGTGTTTAGAGAGGCGAAAGATGTTGTTAAACATGAATTCCTACCAAAGGAACCTGAGAAGCTAGAGTTTGAGCTAAAGGAGGATGAATCAGACTCTACAAAAGAAGAAGACTCAGAAAAGGAAGAGCCACAAACTCTAGCTGTGAGAAGATCAGTTCGGGAAAGAAGACAACCAGAAAAGTATAGTCCATTTGCTTTCTGTTCAAATTTTTCTTTAACTATAACTGATGATGATCCCATAACTGTCAGGGAGGGAGTAGATTCAGAGGATGGAAAACTATGGAAGGAGACCATGGTTGATGAAATGGCATCCTTGCATGAAAATGAGGCATGGGATCTGGTGGAGTTGCCGGCTGGAAGGAAGCCCATCGAGAGCAAATGGGTGTTTAAGAAGAATATGAATGTAGAATGCAAGGTGGAGAAATACAAAGCTCGGTTGGTAGCAAAAGGTTATTCCCAGGTGTCGGGAATTGATTTGGTGATATTTTTTTCTCCTGTTGCCAAAGTTACTTCTATTAGATTACTTTTATCTGTTACTGCTGCATTTGATTTTGAGGTAGAACAAATGGATGTGAAGACAAAATTTCTTCATGGGGATTTGGAAGAGGAGATCTACATGAAACAACCTGAAGGCTTTATGGTGAAGGGGAAGAAAGAAATGGTATGCAGGTTAAAGAAGTCTCTGTATGGGTTAAACAGTCACCAAGGATGTGGTATCAGAAATTTGATACCTATATACGGGGACTTGGTTTCACCAGAAGCAAGGAGGATCATTGTGTTTATTTCAAATTGATTGGTGACCGTCTTATTTATTTGGTCTTGTATGTGGATGATATGTTGTTGATTGGAAATGACAAAGAAATTTTCCAAGATTTGAAGACCCAGCTATTCTCCAAATTCGACATGAAGGATCTTGGTGCTGCAAACTATATTTTGGGCATGGAAATTAAGAGAGATTAGGCAAATAGGAAGCTCTAGTTAAACTAGAGGAAGTATGTCGAGACTATATTGCAGAGGTTCAATATGCAGGATGGTAAATTGGTGAATGTTCCGATTCCTGTAGGTACAAAGCTGTTTGTTGAACAGTGTCCCAAGACACAAGAAGAAGAGGAGGATATGTCCCGTGTTCCATATGCAAGTGCAGTGGGTAGCTTGATGTATGAAATGGTCTGTACTAGACCAGACATTGCACATGCAGTAGGAGTATTGAGCAGGTTTATGTCAAACCCAGGGAAAGAGCATTGGATAGCAGTGAAACAGGTTTTCAGATATTTGCATGGCACTAGTGATTATGGCTTGTGCTACCAGGGAAGACCAGGATTGGAAAGAGTGTTGGAAATTCATGGTTTTGTTGATGCTGACTGGGCTGGAGATCTTGACCAAAGAAGATCTACAAGTGGGTATGTGTTTAGCCTATTTGTAGGTGCAGTCAGTTGGATGAGTAAAAGATAATCTGTAGTGGCTCTTTCAACTACAGAGGCTGAATACATAGTAGCCACTCATGCAAGCAAGGAAGCAGTTTGGTTGTAGAGATTATGTTCAAGTATGGGGTTGGTGCAGCAAGCTATAATGATAGAATGTGATAGCCAAAGTGCAATTTTATTGGCTAAGAACCCTGCTTATCATTCAAATACAAAGCACATTGATGTTCAATATCACTTTGTGAGAGATATGGTTGAGGCTAAAAGGGTGTTGCTGGTAAAGGTGGATACTTTAAAGAATGTTGTAGATGCATTGACGAAGTCTGTAAGCACTCAAAATTTCTCTTGGTGTAGAGAAACAACGGGTGTTGCAGAACTGGGCTAATGACTAAGCTCTCCTGTGGCCCCCTGCGGAAGGAAAACAACAAGTGGGAGAATGTTGGGTATGTGTTATATTATTTCCACAACTAATCACGCACGGGGGGGCGATAGCCCCCACTGTCGGGGTCCAGGGCAAAGCCTCGGAAAAAAAATTTGGTCCTTATTTTCCGGTGGGCGAACTCGCCCATGGTTTTGTGCATGGGTTTGCACATGGTTTTGAGGCATGATGGTTTTTCGGCCCCTGGTATTTTGTAGATCCGGTCAAGGGAACTACGGTTATGTTCTAATCCAGGGTTAATGGATTAGGGTTTATGTATGCTTCGGCATGTATATATATGTGTTGTGACACTAAAAGGAATATAATGAAAAATCAAGCTGGTCGTCCCGATTTGGGATCCAGGGGAAAAATCTCTGTGTATATATGTTTTATGTTTTATGCTCTCGCTATTGTTTATTTTCTGTTTTTTTTAAGATTCATTTGCAGATAATTTTTTGTACAGGGTTAAAACCTACAGCTGCCGGGTATAATTAAGATACTTAACTTCTAGGACTTTTTTCCACCAAGCCTGTTTTCCATTGATAAGCCTCCATACAATCTTTCCTCCAAAGGTTTTGTTCAGGAGTTTGGGAGAGCGAACTCCAATGCCTCCATGCTCCTGATCTTGTATTTCTTGTCTCCATTTGACAAGGTTATATTTTCTTTTATCATTCTTTCCTCCTCGCCATAGGAAATGCCTGATGATAGCTTCAATTTTGAGATGAATGATGGCTGGAGCTTGTAAGAGGGTGAATTGATATAGCGGGAGGGACGAAAGTCCAGATTTGAGAAGCACAAGGCAACCTACAGGGTTGAGCCATGATGAGCCCCATTGTTGAACTTCCTCTTCATTTTGTCGATGGTGACATTCCAAACTTCAAACTTCAAAGGACTGATACTTACCAGCATGCCTAAATAAATGAAGTGATCCCATTTCAATTTGCATGGAACACCAAAGATATTAGCAATGCTATGTAAGATTTGATTAGAGGCATTCCAACCATAAATGCAACTTTTGTGGTGATTGATCAACCCTCCAGAATAGAGCATGAATTTGTCCAAGACATTTTTAAATCGCTGAGCAATGATATTGGAAGCGTCTCCCATCAGCAAAGTATCATCTGCAAATTGGGAATGATTCATATTTTTAACTCCGTTGCCGAATTTGATGCCGGTAATGAGGCCCACCTGTCTCATATGTTCCAAAGCTTTGTTGAAGGATTCAGCCATAAGGATGAAGAGGTAGGGAGAAAGAGGACAACCCTACCTTAATCCTCTAGTGGATTGAAAGAAAGGAGCAGGTCTGCCATTAATATGAGGAGATATCCAGGGACTAAAGATGCAGGAGTTGATAAGGGCAAGAAATTTTTGGTCAAAACCCATTTTTTGGAGCACAACTAATAGAAAAGAGTGCCTGACCCTATCAAAGGCATTGGCAAGGTCTAGCTTTAGGATAAAGCCTTTTTATTTGCGAGAGAAACTGGAATGAATGGCTTCTTGAACAAGGAGGATGGAGTCAGAAATTTGTCTTTGAGATATGAAGCCTCCTTGGTTTTCCGAGATGAGGTTTGAGACGGGTGGCCAAAATTTTAGTGATGAGATTATAGGAGGAGTTGTAGAGGGAGATGGGTCTAAATCTAAAGAAGGAGTTAGGGCAGTTTTCTTTGGGGATAAGGGCAAGGAAAGTAGAGTTAGTGTACCCCCCAAATTTTTTCTTGCGTTGGATCCAATGTATCATTTTCAAAAGATCTTTATTAATAAGAGCCCAATATGTTCTATAAAATGTGATAGAAAACCCATCATGTCCAGGAGCCTTATCCAGGTGAAGAGTCCAGATTGCATTCTTGACCTCTTCTTCATATATTTCTCTGTTGAGATCGTTGTTTATCTCTTCAGTGATTAAGGATGGAAGGTGTTGCAGCAGATCTGAGTAATATTTTTTAGTGTTTGTCTCAGTGAGGAGATCTTTAAAATGTGTTGTAGCTGCATTTTTAATTGCTTCTTGATCTGTATGAAGCTGGCTAGCTTCGTCAATGATGGATACAATGTTGTTTTGACTATGCGGACAGTGGTTTGATTATGAAAGAAAGTTGCGTTTTTATCACCATAATGGAGCCATAAATTCTTTGATTTAACGCGCCATTTCTCTTCTTCATTTATGTTGGCTCGATAGAGCTGGCAATAGAGATTTTTTTCCTAATTATGAAGATCTTGATTGAGTCCTTGGTTTTCAATGTTGCCATGTACTTCATCCAAGTGGATTTTGATTTCAGCCTTGATTTTATCAGGCTCTTTATAATGAGTTTTGGCCCAATCCTTTAAGGCCATCTTTGTTTTCTTTAATTTGGTCTCCCATATAAAGTTCAGTGAACCTTCAACATGCTGAGTCCATATGTTTCGCTCTAGCTGATTTGCATCTGGATTATCATTCCAAAGGGGGCTGTATTTGAATGGAATGGGCCCAAGAGAATGGTGTTCTCCAAGGGTGAGTGTAATTGGATAATGGTATGAAGCTGGAAAAGTGAGCACATTTGCTGAGGTTGTGGAATAATGAGAGAGAAGAGTGACAGTGACCAGGATTCTATCAAGCCTTTCCATGATGTTGCCTCTGCCTATTCTTCTATTGCTCCAAGTGTATCTACGATTCTTTGGAGCTACGTCCACCAACTCATGATCTTGCATTATATCTTCAAGCCGATTCCTGAAAGGGTCTTGGCTAAAACAACCTCCTCTTTTCTCATTTGCATGCATAATAAGGTTGAAGTCTCCTCCCATTATGATGCTATTGTTGTCCTCATTGCTCATGCTTTCCTTTATGGAGTTCCAGCAGAGTTCTTTGTCCCTATAATGATTGGGACCATAGACATTATAAACTATGATCTCTTTCTGATCCGTGCAGTTTTCTAATGTCACTTTGAGCCAATTCTAGTTTACCATGATGTCTTTTTGTTTCCATATGTTGTAATTCCAAAGAGTAGCTAACCCACCAGAGGCTCCCCTTGACTCAGATAGGAAGCCATCATAGTGTTTTGCTTTAATCATTATTGCATTTATTTCTAATTCTCCTTGCTTTGTTTCCTGTAGGAGAATAAATTTTGATTTCTCTTGATTTGTCAGATCTCTTAGGGCTGCTATTTTGGACGAGTGCCCTAAACCCCTGTTGTTCCACGAGAGAACTTTCATCATTGCAGAAAGGCTGTTCGGAGAGTTTCTTTCCCTCCTTGGTCCTTTTGTCCTGCGTCTTTGCTGTTTTGTCCCAATATGTAATTTTCTATGGGGTTCCAAGCTCCCAATGATATATCCTTTTGTGCATTTTCATCACAGTGCTGCTTTATAGTTTTTCTTCCAAGGCCATACTTTTTTGAGTTTTTAGATTTTCCCCATGTTCCTTTAAAGAATTCTTGGTGATTGGAATAGAAGAGGGTTCTTGGGAGGAGGTGGGAGGATCATGAATGGAGGGGGATATTTGAGGGGAGACATGCTGAGGGAGAGGAGTGGTAAGGGGAGGGAGATGGATGAGAAAGGATTTGACTGCTCCAGCGAGTTGGGGGGAGTGGAAGATGCAGAGGGATTGCCTGGATCTGGGATCAAGGGTAAAGAAGAGGGTAAGGGATTAGACTTAAGGGGAGGAATAGCCGGGGAGACATTCCTAGGATTCGGATTGGTTTTCTTTCTTTTAACAATTTCCCATTGCTGTTCCATCTTCGAGGATTCAACATCAATAACTTTTGAACAACGATTAGCAAAGTGACCATATTCATGACATACCTTGCATTTGAATGGGATCTGCTCATAATCAATATGCTGAATGTGCGTCCATTCGTCGAATTTTAGTTTGATGGCCTCCGGGAGACCTTTGTCCAAATCCACTTCGACACAGATCCTGGCGCAGGTTTGCATGTTGTCCTTTGGTTCACTTCGATCAATGAATTTTCCAATTGCATTTCCGATAGCTTTTACTGAATCATCCCCCCAACAATGAAGGGGGAGGTGTGGAAGATGCACCCAAATAGGAACTGCATTTGGAACATCAAGTTCAGGATCAAAATCCGACGTCCATTTGTTGAGGTACAAGCCCCTGGTGTCCATGAAATAGGGTCTGTTTATGAAGATCATATCTTTATCTTATTTAGTTTCGAAGTGGAAGGTAAAGTATCCCCTTCCACAGAATCGAATGGAGATTTTACCATTGATCTTGTTCGACCAGTTGCGTTCAACCTAACGTTGAACTGTCTTCGGAGAGGGCCAGAGTCCTGTAAATTGACCTATTAATCCCTTCTCTGCCAAAGAGAGAGCAACCATACGAGGGAGAGAGGGAGGGAGAACAACCTCTTGTAAGCCTTCAAGATTTTTTACGTATTTGGTTATCGTTGGTCTAGGTCGCGAAGGAGCCAAGGAGCTGATAAGATCCGAGAAAGCTCGAGCCTGGATCGAAGAGGTGGCCAACTCCGGGGAGGACTCCGGAGTGGCCATGCTGGAGTCGGATCACGATCAGCAGAGGCGGGGGCAGAGGGGCCGAGGGCGCAACGGCAGATCCGCCTTCTCTATTCGAAAACCTTCAATTCTCTTTCACCATATTGTTATTGTTGTGCCCCATAGAAGCCCTATTCACCTATCAAATTATTAAAATGAAAAAAAAAATCAATTTTTATTTTGATTTAGTTAATGATATAAATAATCTAATAAATTAGAATAATTAATTTTTATGTTATTTATTTAATAAATTTATTTTTAAAATAGTTTTTTCACAATTTTAATAACAATAATTACTAAGCGAATGGTAAAGATTTAACTTTCATAGAATATTTATGCATATATACATAAATTAGAGATTGAGATTTATATCTAAAGTAGTTATGCTATTTTTTCCCTTTTAATTAAATTGATTAATTAAAAAAGATGTCATATAAACAAGTGCATTATGAAGTGAATTAAAACTTTTTTTGGACATGTGGTATTGAGAAATCATGATATTGGCTCATGATTTATAACAAAGCCTATTGATAAATTAATAGTTTCCATGATAAAATGACATAAATCTCTATAGTTAAGAATCTTATTACATTTATTTTATTTTATTTTATTTTATTTTTTATTTTTAATTATTTTTTTAAAAATTAAAATAAAATAAAATAAAAAATAAAATTAATAATTTAAATAAAGTTAATGTAAAACAGTCAATTTACTTTGCCATAGTCTAACTAGAGTGCTTTTTCGCCTTGAAAATCATGGAAATTCCTGTAAGATTTTAAGAAAATCCGGCAGGGATTTTTGTAAATCCACGTTATAACTATCAAACTTTAATATTTTGGGTGCCCTAGAGGTTTTTGATGGTGCTGAATCCATTTCCACCATCAAAATCATGATTCAAACACCGTTACTGTAAGATTTCTTAATTTTTTTTTCTCGAATTTCCACCAATTTTGGCCGTCTGGGCAATTCCTCCTTCTCGTTAGACAACTCCATTTACTTTGGCCATTTTTTGGTTTCACATTTTGAGAATCCCCTAGATTTATTTTAACTCTGGATCTGAGAGAGAAAATCCATTTTCACCCTAAAAGTGGGTTTTAGATTTTGAGAATCCCCTAGATTTATTTTAACTCAGGATCTACTAAGCATCTAGAGGGACAAAATCCCTTTTCACCCTAAAAGAGGTTTGGGCTTAAAGAGATTTGATCCATCTGGACACTTGGTAGATCTGAAGTTAAGATGGATCTAGGCTCGTTTAATTAGTTTTTATAATTTTTTTAATCTCAACCAGTTATGTTAAGATGGATCTAGGTTGGTTTAATTAGTTTTTATAATTTTTTTAATCTCAACCCTGGGTAGATCCAAAATTAAGATGGATCTAGGCTGATTAATTAGTTTTTATGATTTTAGCAACGTGGAATGTATTATTGGGCTGAAAAGCACTCTCCAATCCAATATGGCAGAGATGTTGTAATGTTTAACATTTTGATTTAGTCAAAATAAAATGAAATAACATAAATAAAATTAAAAAAAAAAAAACATAAATTTCTCAAGCCCATGGTTTTTTCCATGTTATGAACTCATGGTTTTTTCCCATGGCATTCTTCTCTAATGTGGCCTATTTAAAGACTAATAATTAAACCAACCTAGATCCATCTTAACTCCAGATTTACCAAGGGCAAAGAAGATCAAATCTCTTTTCACTCTAAAAGATATTTGCACCTCAAGAGAGAGATTTGATCCCTCTCAAGGCTTGGTAGATCCAAAGTTAAGATTAATCTAGACTCTTTGAGCCAATATGTAAGAGATGTTGTCCTGTCCTATTATGTAAAGATTTTGACTCAGTAAAAATGAAATTCATGTGGAATATAACCTATTTAAAATGGAGAATTAAATCAGCCTAGAACCATCTTAACTCTAGATCTACCAAGCTCCCAAAGGATCAAATCTCTTAGGATGAGAATATATTAAGATACAAAAAGATTATCCCTCTAGCCGCTTGATAGATTTGGAATTAAGATAGATTTAAATTAGTGTAATATTAACCAACTACTTAATTTATATAACTACATTACTATGTATTAATTTTATAATTTATTTATATAACCCTAATAGTGAATTAAAATAATTAATTTAATTTTACTTTTATTATTAATTTAATAAATTAAAATGGTAAAAAGAAACCTTTGATTACAAAACGAACAAAACAAATTAACTCACTAATAAACATATCGTTTTAAATTAATGTTATATAAGTTTGGACTTGTGGAGAATCAGAACTATAGTAGAAACCAGCTTAGATCCTTCTTAACTCTGGATCTATCAAGCGCCGAGAGGGATCAAATCTCTAGAGGTGAAAACCTCTTTTTTTGAGTGCAAAACTTGTTAAAAGGTTTGTACCTCGAAATATTTGATCCCTTTTGGCTCTTGATAGATCTAGAGTTAAGATGGATTTAGGTTGGTTTCAATCGTGCGTGGCCAAGGAAAATCTATCGAACATATGATTAATTTTATCAATAATATGCAAATACAGATAATATAAATATAATAATTTTATATATGTTAAATATGTATGATATTTATCTGGTCATTTTAATTTTAAAATTTTCTTAGTTACCTCAGTTTTTTGAGATGATAAATATTGTTAATAAATTTAATGACGAAATAATTTTTTTGAATGCAAAGTGACAATGTAATAGTGTTGAATGATAGAAAATGAAAATAATAAGAATGTAGTCAATTACAAATAGTCTTCATTGTGATCAATCTCAAATTATTTTCTTTTACTATTCTTATTGTCACCCTTGTTAGTTTTGTCATCTTTTCATATCGAGTATATGAAAAGGAAAATTGAAATAATAAACCATTTAAATATTTAGCTTGAACTATTGTACTAAACATCATACATTGTCTCTCTTGCTCTTCAATATTAATAGGTTGATTTACTATAACACAAATATTAATGTACATTGTTAATAATTTTGTGTGCTTACACTAAAATCAATGCACAATCTTAATCCAATCAATTTAAAATTATTGTACCATCAATGTACATATAGTTACATCAAATCAGAAATCAATGTCTACACTGAAATCAATGCACCTAATGCAAACAATCAAATAAGATTACAAAACAACATCTACACTAAAATAAATTGTGTGCTTACACTAAAATCAATGCACAATCTTAATCCAATCACTTTAAAATTAATGTACCATCAATGCACATCCAATTACATCAAATCAGAAATTAATGTCTACACTAAAATCAATGCACCTAATGCAAACAATCAAATAAGATTACAAAACAACATCTACACTGAAATCAATGCATCTAATGCAGGTAATCAAATAAGATTAGAAATAAACATCTACACTGAAATCAATGGATCTATTTCAAGTAAGAAAATAAGATTAGAAACCAAGATCTAAACTGATATCAATGCATCTAGTGCAAGAAATCAAATAGGATTATAAATCACCGTTTATTTCCCTATCTCCCCCCTCGAACTACATCTCTCTTTCCCTCCATCTCTCCACTCTCTCACATCATCCCTCTTCCTTCCTCTCTCTCCATTTATTTCCCACATATATATCTCCTTCTCTCTTCACCCTCCAACTATGTTACTATATCCCTCCATCTCTCCTCCTCTCCTCCCTTCTCTCCATATCTCCTTCTTTATCTCTTTATCTCACCCCAAAACATATACACACTCTCTCCATATCTCCCTTTCCATTCATCTCTCTCTCCACTTCTCACTCTCTATGTATTCCTTCTTCCCTCCCTCTCTCCCCCTCCAACTCCAACTCTCCATCCTTCCATCTCTCCTTCTATCCACCCCCTCCCCCTTCTCTCTCTCTCTCTCTCTTTCTTTGCCCTCCAATTTTCACTCTTCCCCCATAAATCTCTTCCTCTCTCTCATGTCCTCTCTCTTGTCCTTTCTCTCCTATATTCCTCTATCTTTTCATCTCTCTCTCTCTCTCTCTTTGCAATCCAATTCTCTCTCTCTCTCTCTTTGCCCTCCAATCCTCTTTCCTCCCCCAACACACACACACACACACACGCACACTCTCTCAACATCTACACTAAAATCAAAGAATATAGTGCAAGAAAAATAGGATTAGAAATTTCCATCCACATTGAAATCAATGCATCGAGTGTCAGAAATAATCTTTCCTCTCTCCCCCCTCCAACTCCATCTCTCTTTCCTTCCCTCTCTCCACTCTCTCACATCCTCTCTCTCTTCCTTCCCCTTTATCCATTTCTCTCCCACATCTATCTCTCTCTCTCTATCTCCCTCTCTCTCCCTCTTTCACCCTCCAACTATGTTACTATATCCCTCCCTCTTTCATTCTCCCCCATTCCCTCTATCTCTCATTAATTTTCTCTTTATCTCACCCCAAAACATACACATACTCCTCTATTTCTCCCTTGTCACTCCCTCTCTCTCTCTCCACTTCTCGCTCCCTATGTAAATACATTACTCTGGATCCAGAGTTTGATATTATCTGTATTTACACTGAAATCAATGAATCTAGTGCAAGTACGAAAATAAGATTAGAAACCAACATCTACATTGGTATCAATGCAAAAATCAAATGGGATTAAAAATCACCATATCAAAAGTTTACATTACTCTGGATCTATCAAAATTTACATTAGAAATCACCATCCACACTGAAATCAATGCATCGAGTGCAAGAAATCATCTTCCCTCTCTCCCCCCTCCAACTCCATCTCTATATCCCTCCCCCTCTCCTCCTCTTTCTCTTCCTTCATCTCTTTCCCTTCCTCTCCTACCTCCCTCTCTCTTCCCCCATCTCTCTTCTCTCTCCCTCTATCTCTTTTCCCTCCAATATAAAATGCAAGAGAAACAAAAAAATATGGTATTTGACCCATTGTGTTAAATTTATATATATGTAGGGAGAGAAGTGAATTTTCATTAGGGCTGACATTAGATTAATTAGATTAATTTTTAAATATTAAATATTAAACATTATTTTTACATTTACGTTTACATGTTTATTGTTACCTGAGATAGGCAATGCATATAGTGTACTCAAATACCAAATTTTTATTAAATTTCATAATATTAATATTATAATATAATAATATGAATATTAGAATTAATAATAATATTAATATTAATATTAGAGTTAACAATGTTTTTTTGGCATGGTATTGATAATAATTTGGCTCATGGTATTTAGCTCAGGATCAGCTAAATAAAACCACTTTTTTTGTGTCCCTAAATATAAATAGGATTATGGAGTAAATATAAAAAGACATTTTATTTATTTACCATACCTATGGTTTATTTATATTCTATTTATTTACCATACCTCTTTTATAAATATGGTATTTGGCCCATGGTATTAAAGTGGTACATTTCTATACACTCCCACATATCAAAAGTTTACATTAATTAAATTTAATAATATTAATATTATAATATAATAATGTGAATATTAGAATTAATATTAACATTAATATTATGGTTAATAATTTTTTATTTATTTATTTACCATATCTATGGTTTATTTATATTTTATTTATTTACCATACCTCTTTTATAAATATGGTATTTGGCCCATTGTATTTAGCCCATGGTATTAAAGTGGTACATTTCTATACACTCCTATACACTCAGACATATCAAAAGTTTACATTACTCACATGACATCTACACACATTACATCTACACATCTTTATACAATCCGACATATCAAAATTTTACATTACTCACATGACATCTACACATCTATATACACTCCAACATATCAAAAGTTTACATTACACACATTACATCTACACATTCCTATACACTTGGCTGTAGAGCACTCCTAGGCGCAACAATTATTAAAAAAGGAAAAACCCGACGAGGTACAACCTTCGGGCTCCATCAATGAACCCTATAAAAAACGCAATGTTGTGGGTTACATTAAGGGATTGCGGTTGACACCAATATGCCACTTTGACTTCTCGAGTCTCCAAATTTCATTCGATCATCACCCAATTAACTCTACTACTATTATCAGTACTCTTCAGAGTTGCAGAGTTCCCCATCAGCACAAGTAAGTCGACTGGGAAGACGCAGCTGAAAATCAACTTAAATTCAGGGGCCTGCGAAGGGAAATATGGACACTGCACTCTTTTCTCCATGCTCTCTTTTCGGCACTGAAGATAAACTCTCTGGTGATATAAATATCCACTATCAATTCCTGAATGCGTTATCAACTATCTTTTGTTCAAAGCTTTATTTCTTAGTTTTTGTAGGCTTGTTTGATGTTAGGTGCAGATTCAGATTCAGAAGATACCCAAACATTTGACGAGAGAGAGCATTCATTTCCAGGAATGGTATGCCTGCATTTTTTTTTACCTATCTTCTGAATTTTATTCCCTTGAATTTTTAGCCAGACCTATGAGTGTTCAAAATTCAAACCTCTCAAAGTTTGGAGATAATGGCATGGTTCAAACCTTATTGAGTTTGTTGTATTGAAAAAACAATTGAAAAGCCAATAACAACGATCCTGGCTAAAAAACGCAATGCTAGAAAGCAAAAAAGGTCTGCATTTTCTGGTCCAGCACATAATGGTTTGGTTGGATACAAATTAAAGTTATTGTTACTGGGAAGTACTAAAAGAAATATTCTTCAAGGGGCTTCCCTGCAAAGAGTAAACTTACTTCGGCTTAGGTCCCAGCTGTGAGAAGTATCTATGCTGGCAAAATCAACCAGGACTTTCATCCAGCCTCATCCCTTTGAAACGGATGCCATGTAGGTGGGATAGAGTCTCAACAAAAATGGAACCTGGTACAAGGCTTAACACTCTGCTAACCTTACGAATGAAACAATATGCAATTGAAAGATTACAGTAATGGAATGGAAGCTTTTAGACGCCTCCTTTCACTATCAGTGCCTCCCGAGCAAGTCTGGGGTGGAATGCTGGGGGAAACAGGGCTAGAAACTTTGCCCATCACCTGCACTGGTCAGTGGGTGGCCATGGCGTGGAGTTCCCCCACCCCCAGACCTTTCGGAGGGACTGAACATGTCACACACATGGGGAAGTTGAACCCTAGTGGGGCAAATATCATCACCTCCTTTTGATCAAGCAGTGAAGCACTTGGTGACAATTGCAATAATGAGGAAAAATGTGACAATTACAATAATGATGAAAATTGTCCGGTAATAACATCCTAGAGTGTTGTTCAAGCTTCAAAAGAATTATAATTTGCATCCTGTTGTGTAAGAATATTATTACCTTCCTGCATTATAAGGGTAGCTTGTGGCTTGAACCTTGGTTGAGTTGGTAGAAGTCTTCAGCTTTTGAAGCCGGGGACTTGTAAGACATTTTGGGATTTATTTTTTCCTTTTAAACTGAAAGTGATAGTTCCCCAAGCTATATTGGAAATTTGGAATAATAACCCAAGACACCACTTTTACGGGGCAGACCTCAAATTGGTCTTGCTTGTGTAGGTGAGCCGGCTCTTAAAGGGTGACAACACCTAAGTACATGACCTTGAAGGGATTGGAGCCTTGTTGGGTGACTTGAAATGCGATCGCACCTACTATTCAACGACAATCCCATTGGTGACATTTTGGGTTCTTTAAAACCTTTTGTTATTTTTTTTCAAGGAAAATATTGTAGGGGAACTCAAGGTATGAGTTCCCACATTTGTAAATGGTATCTTTAGTAAAGCTATTGGTGTAAACTGATGCACCTGACCTAGGGCAATTCAAATTAGGCACCCGTTGGCTTGAAGCTAGCCAAATACCCAACAGTGTTGGTGACGACCAGTTGAACTAACCCCTTGGGCTAAATTTTTTGGCTCACAACTAGACTTTTCTTTGAACACAAAGTCTTTAATGCTAGACGAATAGTGAATAGATAGGTTAACCTGTTACCAATCTATCCCATGAATAGTAAATATTAAAGTAGAAGCATCTAAAAATACAGTGGAAACCGTGTCTTTAAAGGGAGAGCCAAATCCCAAACATGATAACATGTCCAAGATCCCCAATCAATTCTTTCATAAACTTTGTTAAAATCAATTTAAATAAAAAGAGTCTCTGGATCAGTTCTTGATTTCAGTGTGTCAATTGGGTATAGCTTGGGTGGTTGGTGAAATAGTTGTTATCCTCCAAACCTAGGTTCAAATCCCATAAAGTGACATGTTAAGCTTTTGAAAAGAGCAATCTATGTGGCACTCTTAAATGATTATATAGTGTGGCGTTGGCTTGGTATCAACAACCTCACTCTTGCCTTCAGGCTGAGAGGGAGGTCGATTTCTTAACCTGGGTGGTCCACAATGTCCAAAATTTTTACTCAGTTGGGTTTAGCTTGGGTGGTAGGGTGGAATACTTGTTATCCTTTCCGCCCAGGTTCAAATCCTATCAAGTGACACGTTAATGTATTGAAAAGAGTAATCTATGTGGTGCTCTTTAATGAGTACATAATGTGGCATTAGCATGGTACTACCTCACTCTTTCCTTCGGTTTGAGAGGGAGGCCAATTTCTTTCCCCGAATAGTTCTCAAGCCCAATTGAGTGATTTCCAAATAATGATGATATTATATAGAATAAACCTTCCCTTCAAAAAATCAGTTTGTTTTGGCCTAACAATTTGAGAAGCTACCTATTATATGTGAATGACAAGAGCTTTCGCAATTGATTTTGTAGGAGGCAACTAAAAGAGTGATAAGGCACCATTTGCTTATAGTATCTCTGGTTGCCCTTTTAGGGATCATTTTGATTAACTCTAACTAATAAACTCAAACAATCTTATTTTATAAAATGTTTCATTGTCATATTGAACAAGTCATCACCGTGTCCCACATAACCTTATATAGCTTGTAGGAGAGGCATTCCAAACTTGGTGGTGACTTACCACTCTAATTTTTATTTAGAGTGGAAAATAACTCATCCTTGGAAAGTTGTTTACTCAATATTTATCTTTCCATAGTTGAAACTTTAGAGGGAACTACCTTATGGTAATGAGATCTTGCTTTTTTCACTGCATTAGAGAGTTGACATGGAAAAAAGATGTTTTGAAAATGGATGTTCAATATGTTGGAAAATGTAACTAGTTTTTTTCTTCATAATTGTCATTGTACTCATGTCATTTTGTATATCTTATGTAACAAACAAAATAAAGAAAAAATATTATTTTCAAGCATGGGTTTCATGCTTCTTTTGATTGGTCTTCTAGGTTAAGCATGTTCTTCATGCTTCTAGGGTTTGTCATGTCATATGATTAATTGTCAAAAGTCAAGAGAGTCAATGTCATGTATATAAAACCCATCTAGAAAAGATGTATCATGTAAAAGAATTTATTTTGAGTCTAGAAAGTCAAAGTAAGCCTCCTACCAGAAGTTGATCCTCCCAGTCAAAGTCGTCTTAGAAAGGGCTAATTCGACCACTGTAGAAGGGTATATATAGAATATAACTTCGACCTCATTTGCACAAGAAGAAATATAGAGCGAAGAAGCAAGAAGACAAGGAGGAGACCCTAGCGAAGAAAAGAGGCTAAAATTTGGACTTTTCTGCTCACACGTGCGAGATTACTTAGGGTTTTTGTGTTGCTACAGGGCCGAAGAGTTGTAGGTTGAGTTGCAGACCTGAATTGCAAGGTTGAGAGCTAGATTAAGGTTGATTTAGAGGGCGTTGACCCTTGTTGACTTTGGAAGACTTTGAATTATCGCAAGGGCTTTGTTGGAGGGATGGCTTGGTGCTTGGAGGAGGTCCTGACATTGGTCTTGGGGTCTTGGAATTCTCATTTGAATTAATTCTATAAAAAGAGAAGAGATTCTTTCTGGGTTTTCCCCTTTGGAAGGGGTTTTTCCTTGCATTGGATCCTACATTTTGTGTCATTGTCTTTTATGATCTTTATGGTTTATGCTCTTGATAATTATTAAATGAAGAGAATTTAATAAAGAACACGAAGAAGCTAACTAAAGTTCACAAGTAATTATTAAGGATAAGGAGATTTGGTTTTAATAGTTTCCCTTTTACATTCTCTAACATGGTATCAAAACTAAGGTGAAGAAGAGAAGGCAGCTTGGAGATCATCTCGTTGACATGAGAGAAGGTTATTTGCCGAAAAAGGATCATTTGCTAAGGACACAAGGAAGGGAATAAGAAGGAAAACCTCTATCAAGCTTTCATTGAAAGACTACTATATCAATATCTCAGTGAAGGCCTCATCATCTAAAGAAGGGCATCTATTTTCTCTTGAAGCCTGCTTGATTTTGAAGGAATATCTTAAAGGAAGGTTGCTCTATCTTGAGAAAGAATATTGATTTCTCTTGGAAGGCTCGTTGGAAGAAATTTTTGAAGGAAAGGAAGCATCCAAGAAGTTTAGGATCATCGTCCACTCTTTGCAGCTGTTTGAAGAAACTAATGTTGAAAGCATCCTAGAAGTCATCATTCTAGGGCATCTTTGAAGTCTCTTTGAAGGTCTTGAAAGCATTAAGATAGTTGTAGACATCATCAAGAAGGACACTCGTTTGACAAGTAAGTATCATATTGTTCTCCATGTCTCAGTATACAAGTCAAATCACTTCATTTTGCAAGGAAAGCAACAAACTCGTTGGATCAACAAACTTCCTAGCATGGAAGAAGAGGATTGATTTGGCACTCACAGAAAATGAAGTCACGAAATATGTTCTTGGTGAAGTTACTCAAACAGACAAGGAGAAGACGCAAGAATTAGGAAGATATAAGAAAGGAGATGTGAGGGGCACAAAGGATCCTTATTGAATCCATAAAGGATAATCTCATACCCTTTGTTGCTGATTTGAAGTCATCTAAAGAAATCTATGATAAGTGGGAAAAGTTGTACTCTATAAGTACATCGGGTCAAAAGATATTGTTGAGAAATCAACTATATAGAATAAGGAAGTCAAAGGATGAAGATATGGCCACTTATCTTATGAATATCTCACAAATAAGGGGCTAGTTGCAAGGGCTTGGGGAAGTTGTTTCCGATTCAGAAATGACTACTTGTGTATTAAATGCTTTGCCACCTGATTGGAGCAGTTTTGCAACTAGTGTCTACTAAAGAAAAGATACTACTCCCTTTGATGAGTTATGGGCTCAATGTATTTGGAAGAAACTAGGATAAAGGCAAAGGATGACACCGAATCAAATGAGAAGTCTCAAGCCTTTATGATAAAATCCAATAAGAAGAAGAAAGGGAAGTTTGGAAATTCTAAAGGAAAACAAGATATGTCCAAGATTCAATGCTTTGGATGTAATGAGTGTGGACATTTTAAGAGGGACTATCCAAATAAGAAAAACAACAAAAGGAAGAAAAGGAGTGGAGCTCACACAATTGAAGAAAAGGAAGAACTTGAGAAGAAGCCGAAAGGTGAAGATCCCAAGGATCTTTACTATTGAAGAAAGCTCCATCTCTATCAGGTTCATTTGCAATTTGTCTTTCTTTTATTAGAAAGTAGAAAGTAGAATAACATGCATTGTTGCATTCTCTAGAAGAGTCTCGGTTTGTAAAAAGCATTGCTTCATAGAAAGAAGCATATGATAGTAGAATTAGAGTCTACATAATTAAGTTGCTTTGAAAGAAATCATATAGCTTAAAACAATGAGAAGATTGGGACCATATTGCATATTATAGTTCATCCAAGCATTTTCTAACATAATGTTAGAGATAGTCATTTTGCAAATAGGATCATTAAAGATCCTCCTATAAGAACCATCATTTAGGAAGATTCTTGGAAGAAGCGTTATGAGTGATATATATTCCATCTAGTATGGAATCTATAGTCTTGAAGGATGAAGGCATGCAAAATGGTCAGCTTGAAAGGTAGAATTGAAGTCTTTCTCTTCTTAAAGAAAAGCTTAATCTTGGAAGCAAGCTCATTCAAAGAAAGTATGGCTAGACGGTTGTATGGAAGCAAAGGAATGCATTTTTTTAAAATAACTTTACAATAAAGTAGGGTTCATATCTACAAGAATCTTGCAGAAAGATTTAGTTATAAGAATATGCTCGGTAAGTCTTCCATATGGTTATTTGATGCTTGGAAGAAGTTTGGTATGCTTTGAAATGGCTAAAGATCAAGACTCTCTGCAAAATAGCGTGGCATAAATCAACATCAAGTATGGTCTTTGGAAGAAGGAAAGAGAGTTGATAATGACAACTCCAAGCAAGATATTGTAGCTTGCTAACCAAGTTCAATCCATGGGCACCTTGATTAAAAGTAAATGCATGGGGAAGGATTCTTGCACTATATGAAGATGGACCATACAAAAGGATGTTGATCTCAAAGGATACAAGTAAGCAAATACTTTTATGTGAGGGGCATCATAAGGTAACTTTGATATTGATGTCTTGGTTTTGGTTATCTGGTCAATATATGTTTTGTTACCTAGAAGGAAATTGCAGAAAAGCATAAAGACAATTGAGGCAAGTATATCTACAATTGTTGGTTCAATTCAATGAATACATGAATTGAGTGGATGGTTTTGGTAATCCTTGAAGGATTGTGTGGTCAATATGTTTACCTCATCTTGGGATTAAGAAGTAGCAGTACAAAGAGATAACTCGATGTTCATATGAATGATGAAGATGATCCGGATCTATGCAGGAACGCAATAAAATACACATATAACCATAAATACAAAGATGCAGCGGAAATAACACTTCATTTCATTAATATCAAAGAACTGAAATTTGTTTACAGACAGAATGGAAATAAACTAGCTAGGGCACTGGTAGCTTATCTCTGAGAAGAGATGTGGCGGCTATAGGCCTCTGAACTCTGTGTTACAATGAGGCTCGAAGGCCTATATATTATTGAGAAACAATGGAAAACCCTAAACATTCAAAAACCTAACCCTAGGAGTTGAAACGCCAGAATATGGGCTCCGTCGGGGTAAATTGGTACATCAATTTCTCGGGGCCGTAACTTTGGCATACTATCTTCGTTTGACGCACATGATACATCGTTAGAAAGATCTATCCGAGGACTACAACTGCTAATCGCGAATGTAGATTCCGGAACGGAATCATATTCGCCGGATATGCCCAAAAAACGTCGTTTAGGGCCTCAAAATGCTCTGAAAGTTCAGGACCCGAAAAACTGATAAAAATAGTAAGTTGTGATGAAACTGAAAAATTGAAAGAGATAATGGTGGGGCCCCAAGTGGAATAGGCGGGTGGCCACCAATATCCACCTGGATCATTCCTCCCCCATTAGGAAGCAATGGTCCCCATTATGTTGAGGTCCTCCATGAGATGAGGAAACTTCTGCTGAACTTGGTCCCTAGTGAAACACTTCCCTTGGTGCAGGAGTTGGCCAACTTTGACAACCCGATACAGTTGGATCTTCTGTTGGTGAGTGTTCTTGATTTGCATGTCCATGATACAATCTGTGGTGGTCTGTTCCATGCAGTCTGGGTTTAACTCTGTTGGTGTGAGTTGTTCTGCAATGTCAGAGGTGTCCAGTAGAGGTGGGAAGTAAGGACGAAGGCGGTCCACATTGAATAATGGGTGCAGACCAAGGAATGGTGGAATACTGAGCTCGAAGGCATTGTTCCCTACAACCTTGGTGATGGTGTACGGCCCATATCGGAGCAGGCGAAGCTTGTGGTGGGGTCCAGTGAGGCGCTCCTTCTGCAAATATAGCCACACTTTGTCGCCCACTTGGAAGTTGTGTGGCACCCGATGTTGATCATGCCGTTGCTTCTACTTAGCATTGGCTCTGTCCAATATGTCATGAACATGTTGGCGGATGTGCTGAATGCACTCGATGAAGCTATTTGCTTTGTCAGCTTCAGACTGGACATGAGCCGAATTGGCCTGATTAGCCGCAAATGGCATGGCTACGCCAATGGGACATAGTGGCTGGAATCCCAAGCCCACCTGAAAGGGGCTGTGGTTGGTTGAGCTGTGGAGAGCCCAGTTATAACTGTGCTGTACATAGGGGAGGCTCTCATCCCATGTGCGTGGATGCTTTGAATTGTACATGCGCAGAATGTGTACAATCATCCTGTTGACGACCTCTGTCTGGCGATCAGTTTGGGGATGGAAAGATGTGGACTTGGTGAGCTTGGTGTCCAGCATTGACCAAAGGCTGGACCAAAATGTGCTGAGGAACCTGCTGTCTCGATCTGAGATGATAGACTGTGGGATCCCAAAGTGCACCCACACTCCCACACTCGTTCAAAGAAGAGTTTAGCAGTAACTTCTGCTGTGATATTCTTCTTGCAGGCCGCCATAATGGCCATCTTCGAGAATCTGTCGACGACCACGAAAACACAGTCGTTTCCATGCTTAGCAGAAGGAAGGCCCGACATTTAATCCATGGAGATGGATTCCCAAGGTCGACTAGGGGTAGGTTGCAGAGTATAGAGGCCTTGCTTCTTGATGGTCGGTTTGGCAATGGCGCAAGCAGTGCAGGATCTGATGTACTTCCCGACATCCTGTCGAAGGTTCGGCCAATAGAAATACTTCTGCAGTACTGCCACTGTTTTCTCGACCTTGAAATGCCCAACGACTCGACTGTAGTATGCTTCTCATATCATCTTGGCACACTCGCTTGAAGGAACACAAAGGTTTCCCAGGTGACATAACAGTGCATCTTGGAGGTGAAAATTTGGAACTTGCGTACCCCCCAAGAGTGCCTTGTATGTGTGACCGAATTCTGGATCGCTCTTGTAGAGAAGCAACCAATCAAAAGTCTCGTGCCCGCAAGAGTTGAGAACGGTGGTTAGCGCCACGATCGGTGGTCGGCTAAGGCAGTCTGCAACATTATTAGTGCTACCCTTCTTGTATTTGATGTTCAAATGAAACTGTTGCAGATATGTGGACCACTTCTGATGGCAATCGTTCTACAACTTCCCTTGTGTTTGTATGAACTGCAGGGGTCTGTGGTCTGTGTGGATGATTGTTTCCTTATACATTTCTTTGTCATAAGTGGGATACTTGTGGATTGTGTCGGACAATGTCTCACTATGATATGCCACTAGATGTCCCTGTTGAGTGAGAACTGCCCCAATAGCATAGTCAGAGGCATCCGTCTCAATTTCGAATGGTTGTTGCAACTCTGGTAATGTGAGCACTGGGGCAGAACAGAGGCGATGTTTCAATTCTACGAACGCCTTCTGTTGAGATTCTTACCAAAAGAATTTTGCTTTCGCTCCTCCCTTGGTGACTTGACTCAAGGGCCAAGTGATATGAGAGAATCCCAACACGAACTTGCTGTAGAAATTAGCAAGCCCTAGAAAGCTGTAAAGCTCTGTTAGAGTGGTTGGGGCTGGCCAATCCTGAATGACTTCGATCTTGGTTGGATCCACATGCACCCTCCTTTCATTAATAATGTATCCCAAATATTGAACCTGGGTCATGCCAAAAGTGCACTTCTCCAAATTGGCACACAACTTGTGTTGTCGCAGTGTTTGGAGGACTTGTCGGATGTGGTGACATAATAGTGCATCTTGGAGGTGAAAATTTGGAACTTGCGTACCCCCCAAGAGTGCCTTGTATGTGTGACCGAATTCTGGATCGCTCTTGTAGAGAAGCGGCCAATCAGAAGTCTCGTGCCCACAAGAGATGAGAACGGTGGTTAGTGCCACGATCGGCGGTCGGCTAAGGCAGTCTGCAACATTATTGGTGCTACCCTTCTTGTACTTTATGTTCAAATGAAACTGTTGCAGATATGTGGACCACTTCTGATGGCGATCGTTTTGCAACTTCCCTTGTGTCTGTATGAACTGCAGGGGTCTGTGGTCTGTGTGGATGATTGTTTCCTTATACATTTCTTTGTCATAAGTGGGATACTTGCACATTGTGTCGGACAATGTCTCACTGTGATATGCCACTGGATGTCCCTGTTGAGCGAGAAATGCCCCAATAGCATAGTCAGAGGCATCCGTCTTGATCTCAAATGGTTGTTGCAAGTCTGGTAATGTGAGCACTGGGGCAGAATAGAGGCGATGTTTCAGTTCTACGAACGCCTTCTGTTGAGATTCTGACCAAAAGAATTTTGCTTTCGCTCCTCCCTTGGTGACTTGACTCAAGGGCCAAGTGATATGAGAGAATCCCAACATGAATCTGCAGTAGAAATTAGCAAGCCCCAGAAAGCTGCAAAGCTCTGTTAGAGTGGTTGGGGCTGGCCAATCCCGAATGAGTTCAATCTTGGTTAGATCCACATGCACCCTCCTTTCATTAATAATGTATCCCAGATATTGAACCTGGATCATGCCAAACGTGCACTTCTCTAAATTGGCACACAACTTGTGTTGCCGCAGTGTTTGGAGGACTTGTCGGATGTGGTGGAGGGGCTCTTCCCAAGTCTGGCTGAAGATTAGAATGGCATCCAATTACACCACTACAAATGTGTTGGTGAATGGCCGCAAGATGTCATCCATCAACCTCATGAAGGCTATGGGAGCATTCGTCAACCCGAAAGGCATGACCAGCCATTCGAAAAGGCCCTCCTTGGCTTTGAAGGCAGTCTTCCACACATCAGAGGGTTCGATTGGTACCTGGTGATACCCAAACTTCATGTCGATCTTGTTAAAATATTTTGCCCCTTTGAGTTGGTCCAGAAGGTCATCAATCCGTGGGATTGGGTACCTATTTCGAACAATGATCTTGTTCAGCGCCTGATAGTCAATAAAAAGTCTCCAAGTCCCATCCTTTTTCTGTACCAGCACGATCGGGCTCCCATAGGGTGATGAACTCGGCCGGATGTGACCTTTCTACAGGAGCTCCTGAATCTGCCTCTTGATTTCATCGTTCTCCAGAACAGAGCGCCGATAGATCGGTCCATTGGGTAGCGACGCACCTGGGGTTAGATCAATGGGTTGCTTAACCTGACAGTGCAGAGGCACCCCTGTAGGTGAGGTGAAAATGTCCCTGTACTCCTCCATAACCTTGTCCATTTGTTGTTGTCGTGCAGAGGAGCCCTGTCTGGAGGTCGTGGCCACAGTCTTCTTCTTGCCCTGAGGGCGGATCATCAAGAAAACAAATTTCCTGGTTTTGGAAATGAGCTTGCTGCATTGTTTTGCAATAACCAAAGAGATAGCGACAGGCAGTGGTACCTCTGGTATCTTGTATAGCTTATTTCCCAAAGTAACAATAACGGCGCGAGGCCGAGACTCATACATAGCATGTCACTTCCACAATTATGGTTGGCCTAATAATACATCACAAACATCAAGAGGAGCAATGTCACATAATACCTCATCCGTGAAGGGCTTGATGTTGTAGGGAAGGCGACACTACTGGCTGACGCGGAGATCCCGTCCTTGGTGAAGCCACCCGATGGTGTATGGCTGTGGGTGTGCTATGGTCAGCAAGCCCAACTGCTTCACGACGTCTGCTGAAATGAGGTTCTTTTGGCTCCCATTGTCGACAATGAACTGTAGCGAGGAACCCTTTACCCACATCTGGGAGTGGAAGAGATGCTCCTCCTCCTCTGGATCTTCCAGTTCCTCCTTCTAGATCTTCGCAGTGGCAACAATGGCGTTGGGCTCCGCATCAATAATCTGTTTCCCTTTGTCATTCCCATTGTCAGGTTCTGATTCAGAAGCCCTCATCTCGGCCACCAGCGACTGCTTGGCCCGACACTCACTTGTGTTGTGAGTGGAGCTCTTATGGAACTCACACCACTTTCCCGTGTCCTTCTTTGGCTTCGCGGTGTTGTTATTTGCTTGCGGATTTGGTAGGTTATCTTGTGCCGCCATGCCTTTGCTTTGTCCTTTGTTCTACGGTTTGTGGGCACCTTTCCCTTGCTTTTGATTCACAGATCCAAAGTCTCGCTTCTTTTGTTTGTTCTACGGTTTGTGTAGCACCTTTCCCTTGCTTTCCCTTGCTTTTGATTCACAGATCCAAAGTCTTGGCAGCATACCGGTATGTCGTACCAAGCAAGGAGATGTCGAGGAACTCCATTTCCTCTTGAATGTATCTGTGCAGACAACTGCGATACTTTAGCACCAAATGTTTCTCCGAATCTTTGATACCCAACTTTGTGCGCAGGGTATGGAACAAATTCATCAGCTCATGCACATCTCGATCCCTTTGTTGCCGCAGCATGGTCCATTGTATGTACTTGTCCTCATAGCTCCTCACGGGATAGTATTGTTCCTTGATGGCATCTCGGAAAGAATTCCAAGTGGGTACGGCTGAGAACAGAGAGGGTTCTATCTCGTCTTTTTTCTCACAGTAGGTTTCCCACCAGTCCTTGATATGGGGGGTAGCTTTGAGGAGTGCAAAAATAATCTTCTCCTGGTCAGAAAAGTCATGAACCGAGAAATATCCTTCTAATAGATTCAACCATCTATCTACGACATCTACATCTATTTGACCCTCAAATATGGGAATGTCAAAGTTTACTTGTACCTTAAAGGGAGTCATGCCTCCAGAGTGGCCGCTGGATGCAGATGCGCCGCCGGTGGGCAGTCGTTGAAGGATCTGGGCAAAGTTATCCATCATCGCATTCCTTTATTTTTTTGAGGACCTCCTCGAGCAATATTTTGATAGGATCTCCGGCTCCCTCATCTTTCTTTTCGTCCCCCATGGGTGGCCGTCGGGGTTTGCGAGGTTGATCTTGCAAAGATTCAACCAGATCGAGCCCTAACTCCTTATACCCCGACCTTGTTGGGGACATGCAAAGAAGGATCGAGAAAAAGTAGACTGCTCTAATACCACTGATCCGGATTTATGTAGGAACGCAATAGAATACACATATTACCATAAATACAAAGATGTGGCGGAAATAACACATCATTTCATTAATATCAAAGAACTGAAATTTGTTTACAGACAGAATGGAAATAAAATAGCTAGGGCGCTGGTAGCTTATCTTGAAGAAGAGATGTGGCGGCTACAGGCCTCTGAACTCTATGTTACAACGAGGCTTGAAGGCCTATATATTATTGAGAAACAATGGAAAACCCTAAACATCCAGAAACCTAACCCTAGGAGATGAAACGCTAGAATATGGGTCCCGTCGGGGTAAATTGGTACATCAATTTCCCGAGGCCGTAACTTTGGCATACTATCTCCGTTTGACGCACATGATATATCATTAGAAATATCTATCCGAGGACTACAACTGTTGATGGCGAATGTAGATTCCAAAATGGAATCAAATTCGTCGGAAAAAACAATGCCCAAAAAACGTCATTTAGGGCCTCAAAACGACTCCAGAAGTTCAGGACCCGAAAAACTGCTAAAAATAGTAAGTTGTGACGAAACTGAAAAACTGAAAGAGACAATGGTGGCGCCGCAAGTGGAATAGGCGGGTGGCCACCAATATCCACTTGGATCAGAAGATCACTAAGCTCCTCCCGTGTCCGACTATAAATGAGTATGTCATCAAAGAAAACCAGGACAAAGAGCCTCAACTGCCCACGAAACACGTGGTTCATACATGACTGGAATGTGGTCGGAGCGTTGGTTAGCCCAAAGGGCATCAGTAAGAACTCAAAATGACCATAGTGGCAGCGGAAGGCAGTCTTAGGGATGTCCTGCTCCCTCACCCGGATCTAATGATATCCTGAACGCAGATCTATCTTAGAGAAGTACTTTGCTCCCCTAAGCTCATCCATCAACTCGTCAATGCGCGGGATGGGATACCTATTCTTCAGTGTCTTCTTATTGAGGGTTCGATAGTCAATACACATGTGCAATCTCCCATCCTTCTTCTTCACCAACACTATGGAAGAAGCAAAGGGACTCGAGCTAGGCCTGATGTGACCCAACCTCAACAGTTCCTGAATTGCCCTCTTGATCTCGTCCTTATAGGCCTTTGGGTGCGTATACGGGGTGGTGATGACTGCGTTCACCTCATCCTCCAACTCAATAGTGTGCTCAAATCCACGGTCTAGTGGTCTGCCTGATGGCACCTCCCCAAAAACCCTTGGTGCTTCTCCAACAAGGCCAATATATCTGAATGCGTAGACTGTGCTAGAGCCTCTGTCTATGAGATCCTCAACTCAATTGCCCACTCCACATCTCCATGTCGTAGATCTGCCTCCATCTTGTGAGCTAAAACTGTCTGAGGTGGATAAGAGTGCATTCCCCTCAGTAATATCGACTTCCCATCTGGCCCCTTAAACGCCATCTCCAGCTTCTGCCAATCAGTGGTGACCGTCCCCAATGTATACAACCACTCGACACCCAACACCATGTTGGTGTCTGGAACATCAACTACAAAAAAGTGATCAATGAGTGAGTAGTTCCCCATCCTCAAAGTCAACCCAGGAACATACTTCGTGTACTGCATGGTCCAGTCTCCTGGCACCAATATGGAGAACCCCTCAAATGTCTCTGCCTGGATGCCCCTACGGTCCGCCATCTGAGCATTCATAAAGTTGTGGGTGGCCCTATTGATTTTTGGTAGCATTGGAAGTGCTCTAAGTCTCAAAATTTGTGGAGAGGCTTAGGCACATGTATTCCAAAGAACCCATAAATTGTTTGTGAAAATTCCACTTAGAATGTGTTTTATTAAAATAATTAATTATTTTAATGTGACCCTAAGTTTAAACTTAGGAAACTTAAATAATTAAAGGGTATTAATAAAATAGAGTGTGAATCTTCTAGAGAACATGGATCAAATCAAGTTATAATCTTAGCCGTTGATTGGAGATCTAATCTCGGTTGTTGAAGTCTCAATGAGAAGGCTATAAAGGAAGGCTTGAGGGTCATTTGGAAAGACACATTGAGAGGATCTAGAGATCAAATTTTTCTGACGAAGCAAGTGCTCGGACGAAAATCAGATCTAAGTGATTCTTGATTGCAGTGAGGGGCAGTAATTCTGGTTTGAGATTTTCCTGAGTCGGAGGATACATGGTAGAGAAGGCAGAGAGCAGATCGGCAGAGACAAGGTAGCAGCTACGCAAAGCCAACGCAGTCCCACGCAGAGGCAGCGCTGCAGCTTCAAGGGAATTCGAGATTCAGTTGAGGGTTTGCTAGATCTAGTGTCGGAGAGTCAGGGTGTGAGTCTGTAAGAGGCCAGTAGGGTAGATCCAACCAACCGAAGACCAGTGACGTAGATGCCATGCAGTCCCCATGCAGAGTGACACAGAGACTGCATAGTGATTGCACAGAGCAGTGGAGGGCTTGCAGATCCGGGGTTGTTGGTCAGTCAGACTTCCAGATCAGTGTGATATTTCTCTCACTAACTTTCTTGTCAGTCATATTCTCTGCAGGGATTGCCAACAAGGCATCCTAGATTTGTATTCAGAAATTTACTGCATAATATATAAACCCTCAGATTTGCCGCACTGGTTTTCCCGCATTGGGCTTTCCTGGGGACTTTCGTCTGAAAATAATGGTGTCCTGTGTTTTGCATTATTCTTTCTTGCTTAGTTTCCTTTTCACAAATGTATTTTAATTGGTGAAGGCTGCTTCAGTAACTGCTTCAATATTTCTAGAATAAATATGTGATATGTTAATAACTTGTTAAATCTAAATTTACAAGTAGGAGAAGTAGTTCAGTTTTTACAGTAGGTGTTATCACTTCGTAATTTCCGAGGCTGAAGACAGAAATCCGGAGGCAACATCAAAATCGCTTCGGTCCTAGGATCTAGCCCTCCTAGACCTAGAGAGGGATCTCTCTATCAGATATAGCTTTGTTGGGTTGGGCATTTTAGGGTAGCTATTAGATGTAGAGTTTGGATTTTGAATTGGTTTGGTGGGAAGGGCAAGGGAAAGCCATTGGGCAATGGAGTCAAAGAGGCTCAGGTGATTAAATTCCGAGATATCAAGCATGAGTGAAACAGGGCAAGATAGGTGCACTATCGTGGATCTTTCAGACTTTTAAATGGGTCATGAAAGGAAGAATTGTAAGGCTAGGTAGAGGCTGAGGAGTAGTTAAGAATTCCTCAATCTGTCCTAGGATGTAAAGTTCAGCAGAAACCGAGGAGCAATTAAGAATTCCTTGATTTGGCATTAGTGGAAAACACAAACTATTGTAAACACATCCAGAATAGGGTGCTCTAGATAACAAATCCTACTCTTCACACTCTCTGTTTTACAATTAGATTGCAGAAACAGAGAGAGAGAGAAACAATGGAAAAACACGTAAAAATAGGAGAAGACTTCACCATTTCAGACACCACATGAATTGTGAATAGCTGGTCTTGTATTACTCTTCAAACAGTCACTTGAAATTCATTGAACAACATTACATAATGGGGCTATTCCTCATTGCAGATTCCCCCCCCGAATACTTCGAACAATGAACTATATATGCTAATCCTACTGACAGATTACAATCAATGCAGTCACTAACAGTTACTTTCTTTGCCTACATAATAGAGAAGGACTAACATCATGTGCAAATAACCGCTGGAGTTATCAAGGATATCCAGACATCTGGCAATGTTTCGATTCCCTTTAAATGCTCACTCTGATCGAAGCTCCCATCTTCTTTCTAAAGACTAATGACACATGTATAACTAATTATCAGTCTTTGAGGGAGTGATTGCAACAGGGGTGATATATGTAAAACTTCTTCTTTCTTCTCAGGGTGCTATATTAACAAGATTTTCTTTGCCCTTCGAGAGATGGACATCATATAAGAATAATGATGTGCTTTTAGTGGTTGCTCTTCGTGCTATCTTGAGGTCGAGTAAGCGCTGTGACAACTGGAAGACACGCCTGTAGCAGCCATGAATATGCCCTGTCACTTATTGATATGTACTCTGTAAAACTTGATCATATCTTCAATCTTCTGCCCACACTCACCTGCAAGCCTCAGTGTCGGAGGTAACACCGTCTACATACCCCTTTAGTTTCACAGATGGACTGTAGTGGAGCTGCGGTGGCGGGAGCGCGTAGGTGGTATCGGAGCGGAGGGAAAGCTGATTTCGGGGGGGTGAAGGAGTGGTAGGCGGTATTGGAGGCAGGGGGTGCGAAATGGTCTGGAGGCGACACGTAGCGGGGAAGGCGGTAATAGATACCGCCCATTTCGGAACCCCCCCGCCCATTTCGGACCCCCCCCCGTCCCCCCTCCCCCCTTTGTTAATGTTCGGAGGCTTGGGGGGGGGGGGGCGGGGGGGGCGAAAAGCATTGAGGTCTGTTAGATGCGGAGAAGAGGAGCAGAGAAGGAGGAAAGGTGGAGGGCGATTAGAGGTGGAATGACGTGGCACACAGGTGGGACCCGACCCGCATCGCAAATCGCAAGTCGAAAGCTTTAGCTTATAAACGGCGGAGGTAAACTATAAAACTTGTGAAGTGCGATGTGCGGGGAGAGGGAGGTGACGTGGCGGGATGGGTCCCATGGATATCGCACATCGCAAATCGGCGGATTTAGTTGTGAGCGACGGAGGTAAACTCTAAAACTTGCGAAGTGTGGGGAGGGGGAGGTGACATGGTGGGGATGGTGGGACTCGACCCGCATCGCAATCACAAGTCGGAAGGCTTTGTTATGGGCGGCGGAGGCAAGTGCTAAACCTCGTGAAGTGTGACGTGCGGCGAGAATGGAGGTGACGTGGAAAAGAGGGGTGGGCCCGCCCACAAATCACAGACTTTACCATATTCCTTAGCGCTAACCCTTTAAACTTGCGAAGTGTGATATATGATCGGGTCCCACCCGTATCGCACATCACAAAGTTTAGAGTTTATCGCATACTGCAGATCTTGGGGTTTATCGCATACCGCAACATTTAAAGTTTATCGCACATCGGCGATCGCAGGATTTAACGGCGGGTGAAAATGCAGTAAGTTATTTTATTTGCGATGTAATGTGGAGAAAAGGGTGACGTGGTTGGAAGGGTCCCACTATATCGCGTCGGCAGAGTTGAAAGGTGACAAACATGGCTGCGAAACAATAAAGAGTGCGAATGCGAAAGGTAAGGAGGAGGTAAGGTTTATGGTATAATGTTATATGCCACGGCTGTTTGATGGGGGGGCGGAGTTGCTAATGCAGTCCTGAAAGGTTATGTGTGTTGGTCTTGGGGGTTTAAATGGGATTTAGAGCATTGGAGTTCAGAATTAGGAAAAATGAGGGTAAGAGAGGGTAAATGATATGGAATGAGGGCAAGAAGTTTGCTCACCATTACGCTTTTCAACAACACTTTCCTCCTTCCCTGAACAAAAAGGCAGATGGATTCTTTTGAAGCTCTTGACAGTCAGGATTTCCCTTTTCTCCTGAAAATAAATGATAGCCATGGAATATTATTTTCAATATGGGAAATCTGAGAAGAATGGTTAGTCACCTTGAGATCCTATAGATTATAGGATGCTAACAGTAGGGATTCTTAGATCTGAGATCTAGGAAATTTCACAGGCCCCACTATCAACTAGGAATGACACACGATGCCCTTGTATGGTTCCCCTGATCCTGAGTGTCAAGTACTTTGACACTCCTCGAAGTGAAGCAAGGAATCCCTCGGTTGGGGCAAGCTGTCCTCCTCTAGGTGGTGGTGGTGGCCCTCTTGATGATGGTCCTCCCTCATTTCTCGGCTCATCTGCTATCTCAGCCTCCTCATTTGGCACACTATCTGAAAACACCTCAATGAAATGGGCCTTGCCCTTGGTGCCCAAGGCTCCTAACATTTAAAGCACAACCTCCTCCTCCTAAGGTCTCTTCGGGTCTCATCATCCAACTGGCCACGTCCTCCATCCCTCTATGGTGGCATAGTGTCTTGGTTCCCCTGTGGAGTCGTGGGTCTAGTGGGAACAAAAGCCCGGGTCTTGGGCACTGCATCAATCATATCTCGGGTCTTGGAAATAACATCGGGAAGTGATGTGGGTTTGTAAGCCCTCACCCAACCACACAAAGGTTCAACAAGCCCCTCCACAAACAGCATAATCAACCGGGCCTCTAAGATATCTGTCATCATCATTGCCAATCTCTGGAACTTCGCAATGAAAACCTCTGCGCTGCCAGTCTGTCTCAGATGCGCTAACTCCCTAAAATGCAACTTCGGGTCTTTCCTCTCAAACCTCTCCAGCAGCCTCCGGGTGAAATCCGTGTAAGTGGTGATATGGATGTGTCCCAATGTGATCAGTCCATGATACTACCACTCTTGGGCATCCCCTTCCAAATAAAGGGTGGCAAATCGTATGGCATCAGTTTCTCGCATGGGGTTCAGGTGGAAATATGTGTCTAGCTTTTGTATCCATACCCTGGTTGAACTCTTGCTGACCCATCAAAGTTTGGAAGTGTAACCTTCCCAGCTATCCTCTGCATATCTTGGTTGGATGATCCTCCTCTGTAATGGGTCCCAATCCCTGTAACACGCCTCTCCTTGAGGTGAATATACTCCCCAAAAGACATCACCCGCTTAATCCGGGCATCCAATCCCTCATACTCGTCAATACCAGATGCAACTGATTGGACCAAATCTACAACCGGGTCTAGCTCCCTCTTTGGTTCAGGCTCATCCACAAAATGAGGCAAAGTGGGATGCCCAGCCTGCCCACGTTGGGGAGTATGTGGCAGATGATAAGTACGGCTGCCCCCTCCTGCTCTGGAACCCCCATCAACTTGAGGCTCTGCGGCCCCTTGTGAAAATTCCACAACTTGGAATCCTACTACAACAACTGATTAGATTCTTCTATTTGTTAATTTACTGAACAAATTATTTATTGTTTGCTACAATAAATATCAAAATCAATACGCTGCAGCCTTCACAAAAATCAATACAGCGGAATAAATACAACATAGGAAAGATAGATGCACACACACAAATAACAACGTTATTTTTGGATTAAGTCCCCGGAAAAACCTAATGCGGGAAAATCGGTGCTGCAGCTGAGGGTTTGTTTATTATGCAATAGTAAATTTGAGTACAAGTCTATGGTTGCCCAAACTGGCAAACCATACAGAGAAAAATCTGACAAAAATTTAGAGAGAAAATTCTCTCTCTGCCAATGGCGATCCGACACTAATTTGGGCTCGGGATGAGCTACTCTGCGCAGTCACTGTGTCAGCCTACGCAGTACTGCGTCCCACAACTCAGAACTATGTCACCTTCGCTGATCAACTGCTATCTAGAAACTTGACCCTTCTGGCCTCCAGACTCTCACTCTGGCCTCTGGCACTGAATCAACTTTGTCTCCCAGCAAAAGTGGAATCTCCTCCTGAAGCTCTGCGCTGCGTCTGCGTGACCTCTGCTCTGCTTCTCTTCTTTGCACTCACCAAATATGGAAAAGCTTCCTCTAGTCTTACTATCCCTGCCCCTCTCTCACTGCAACAAGCTCACTAGCTCTCTTTACGGCAACTCAGCGATGCTACTCTGGAAATTGATCTGCCAGTGAATTTGATCTGCTCAAGTGTGTTCTGCAAGTGTGCATCGAGTTCCTTCTTATTATCTCTCGTTGAGGCATCAACGAACATGATTAAAACTTAATCGATGGCTAAGATTAATTAAGACTCGATCCATGCCTTTTTCTAGAAGATTCACACTTGACTTAATTAATACCTTTTAATTAATCATATTTCCTAAGTTTAGACCTAGGAAATACTAAAAACTAATTAATTATTTTAATTAATCCATCTCTAGGTGGAATTTCTCCAAAAGATTTCTAGGTCTTGGAGAATACATGTGTCTTAGCCTTTGCAAATTCTCGAGGCTAGAGCACATCCGATGCTACAAAAATCAACCCCCCCTCTGGCCTTCCACCCATCTGCAGCCCCATCACCTGCTGCATCATGTCCATCAAAATCTGCCCTTGTCTCATCATCTGTTGATTAGTTCTCAGTAGCTCCTCCAAAACTTGGTTTTGGCCCATTGGCCTGGGTTGTTCATTATCCTCCTGATTTTCCATTCCTCCACTCCGGTTCTCTACCTCGGTGTCTGAAAACAGATTTGGGTTGAGCACTCTACCACGACCCTTGCCTCTGCCTCTGCCACGACCTCTCTAGAAGACTACTCCTTGATATCTAGGTGGCATCACCTTCTTCTGTTTCCCACCCCGGCCAAGAACATGCTCTGATACCACTGTAATATTCCTATTGGAAATTTACAATGATAAACAAAGACATGCTATAATTACAACACAGAAAATACTTAACAAACACAAAATATATAAACAAGAATTCTGTTTGAAACACCAAACTAGCCAATGTTTATTAATAACAGTGCTGGAGTGCAATATAAGTTGGAGAAAGTGCACTTGGGCTTGCACAAGGCAAGCTACAAGCCTCAGAGGATCAATACAAAATGCCCAACTGCTGTAGTGAAGCTGCTCTCTAGAAAACTGCGTTGCCCCTCTATTTCTGTACTGCTGGCCAAATTCAGACCCTGATTTTCCCCCTCAAACAGCCTAGAAAATTCTAGGAAATTAGGGGTGGACTCCTTGCCACAAACCCATAAATACCTAGAAAGAATTTCCCATGCTTTTGACCTTCCAAATTTGGCCTCTGACAACTTGGCCATTCTCCAAACTAGAAATCTGCTCCTGCAACTGAATCTGTCAATTCATGCTCCCAAAACACCAGCAATCCCGTCCAAATAAATCTCCAACCAAATTCCCAGCAGCCCAGCTCCTTAATCCTTCGGTTAATGCTTTCCCCAAATGCCCCACACCAGTGACTGCACAATCATGAAGAGAATGACACAGTCCTGGGCTCCAGAAATCTGTTCTGTGTATAATGTTGTCTCCTTTGCTGTAGCCTCACTCCTCCAGGCTGGAAATTGATCAAAGAATACCCCTGTAGCTCCACAAACTCAACACCCAACTCCTATGCTCTTCCATAATAGCGCGGCCTCCTCTATTGTGTAGTAGCTGACCCAGAACTACGTGGATGCCTGCAAAATGTGTCTCATCCGGTCTCAAGGTGATAAGGATGCCTTCCTAGGGTGGCACTTGAGGTTCACCGGAGAAAGGATGAGCTTCACTCCTTGGAAGCTCTGGTGCTAAACAACGTAATGTGGCTCAACTGAACAACTAAGGCAACAATGATTTTCGAAATGTCAAAACGCCCCAAATGCTGCTTGACTCCTCCTATTTATGCTTGCTGGTCATGAGTCTCATGTGGGCCCCATTCTAATTTTGACCTCACCTTAGGAAATTCGAATTCCCTTCCATGAGTGCGTATTATTTGTGGGTGAGTGGCCCCCACATTCCACTAACATGCAAATCAACCCACTTTTCCTAAGTTTACTTCACGAAAACTGCCTTAGACCATAATCAATTTTTTTTTCAAAATTGTTCCTCTAACTTTAGGAAAATAATTAGGAAGGGACATTATAGTCTACTCAAACATATTTAGAATTGACTTAAAACATTTTTTCCTAGAGACAATGCATTTTTAAACTTTGTGCTTGAATAGGGGAATGCAAGAATTTTATTTTCTAATGTTGTATATACATGAGATGAAGGCAAGTGCCACTGTTTGTTATGGGAAACAAGTCAACCAATTTCCACTCTCTCCAGATATGAAGATGAGATGTTTTTACCTGGTCATGCATAGACAATACCTATTGGGTAGAGACAAACAGGGAATAAAGGAAGCCCACTTTATTACTTTCTTCTCCGCATCTCTCTTATTTCTTTGTCAAGGCAGAAGCATATTTTAGACCTATATAATTTTCATAGATCAACAAGGCATTGGTGATCAACATGGACTATCAAAGTATAGATCCAACTTTCCCATTGTGTTGAAAAGTCAACAAGAAATGTGTGTCTAATTTAATTTTCCCTTAATTAAATTGGACAATAAATTGTAATCTTATCTCATAATCACTTGTAATAGTTAACTGAGTGTGATAAACTCAGTTAGCTCATGACTTTCGAGTTGAGGGTGGTTGGTGAGGCATGGAGAGTGATTCTATTTGTTTTTTTGAGTCCAAGTTGTAGTTAGTGCAATAGTTTAATATATGAGAAATTAGTTAACTCAATTAATTGAGTTAAAATCAGTTTAACTAGTTGTAACTGATTGTTGCACTAGTGAGAGTTCAAGTGAATTAAATCAAATTTAATTCACATGCAGTGATCTGTCAAGTAACTAATGGTTTACTATTAATAGATGCATGCATGTCAGTTTTGATGAAGACCTAGTTGAGACAAAGGTTAAAGGGATGTTAACTATCAGTTGTATTATTAGAAAATTGCCCGCATGCAGTAATACACCCATAGGATTACCCATGAGCATTGCGCAGTTTTGAAAGGTTGAAATTCCTAAAGAATAGGGATTGCATTCCACATGAATTGCGCAAGGCAGGCAGGCTGAGCAGAGGCTGAAAATTGGCTAGGTGTTGGTCGATTTTGTCCGGATTAGTGTGAGACAGTTGTGAGAGTGCAACAGAATCTTGTGAGAAGAGTGCATTTTAATTGTTTCATGATTACTTGGTTGAATATACAATAGAAGATAGAGGGGTTTTGAGCAACAAGCTTTCCTTAGGAAAAATATCTATGTTGTGGATTGATTTGCTTCTTTCTTTTACTTGGTGTGATTGTGCGATCGTCTTTATTTTCCGCAATTAATGTGTAGAAGGATTCAGTGTCTTGCTTTAGCATATCGCATGATCGGATTGAATCCATTGGTATACATATTGTTTGTATAATTTCTACATGGTATCAGAGTGTAGGAAATCACTATAGTGGAGAAGAAATTGAGTTTTTGCTGAACAACATTCGAATTTACAAAAATATTCTTTGGTGCGGTAGGCAGATCAAGATGGCTTTCAATGGCTAAAGATTGGAATATGCTCTCGAGGGAAATTCTAATTATATTGCATGGAAAGACAAAATGGAGGCAGTTCTAGAGGACAACAGGTTGAAAGAATTCATTGATAATGACATTCCCAAGCCCGCAGCAGTAGACGCCGCTCTTCTTGATGCTTGGCAAAAGAAGGTTGCAAAGGCGAGGAGGATCTTATTAGAGGGAGTTCGAGATCACATTGTCTCGAGTCTCCATGGAAAAGTGACTCTATATGCAATGTGGAAGGCTTTGAAAGATCTGTTTCAGAGTAGCAGTGACCACAAAAAATTGGCACTGAAGGACAAGCTCAGGAAAATCAAAATGGAGAAAGGCGACACTATTCCAAAATATTTAACCAAGTTCATTCAATGTCGAGATGAGCTTGGGAGTGTCAGGATTACTGTAGCGGATGATGACTTGGTGAGCCTAGCTCTTCTAGGCCTTCCCAAGAGTTGGCATAGTTATCAGGACTCTGTCAATGGGAGGGAGAAGCTACCAGATTGGGAGTGACTTTGGTCGGATTTGGTACAAGAGGAATTCAGGCGGAATACTAGGGATGGATCCTCATCCAAGGAAGATGATGAGGAACATTGCGCCTTGGTTGGTAAGGCAAAGAAGGGGAAGGGAAAGAAATCCTATTCCAAATCTGAGACCGGCAAAGAAGGCAAGAAGCGTGACATGTCCAGAGTGAAATGTTTTCACTGTCACGAGCATGGACATTATGCCACTCATTGTCCACAGAAGAAGAAGAACAACAAGAAGGCTTCAGGATCTGCAGCAGGTGAGGCTTTGGCCTCGCAATTTTAGTTGGACTTCTCACTCATCGCATGCATGGTGTCTAGTGTGATGGGATCAGTGTGGTACTTGGATAATGGTGCATCTTTCCACATGACGGGAGACAAAGAACTTTTTAGTAGCTTGGAGGAGAAGGATCTTCAGATGCATATCGAAATGGGTGATGATGGGAGGTATAACACTACCGGGATTGATACAGTTACTTTCCAGAGACAGTCAGGTAAACCCTTCTTATTAAAAGATGTAATGCATGTACCAGGCTTGAAAAAGAATTTAGTTTTAGTTGCTATGTTGGAGGATAGAGGAGATGATGTGGTTTTCACTGAAGGGAAAGCATTCCTTCGTCACAAAGCCACAAGACAGGTCAAGAAGATTGGGATTCGTGTGAAGAATCTCTACAAACTTGATGTAGATGGCTGCATAGCATTGATGGGTAAAGCAGACAACGTGGTGAGCCAGGATGAGGGTGAGTTATGGCACAGGAGATTGGGCCATCTACACCACGGTGCTTTGAAGGTCATGCAAATGATTTCTACGGGGCTTCCAAAGGGTACTCTTGCGCAGATAGACACATGCAAGGGATGTACCATGGGGAAGTATGCAAATTCCACTTTTCACAAAAAGGAGAATTGAGCAACGAAAATCCTTGAGAGAGTTCACTCAGACGTGTGTGGACCATTCTCTACAGCTTCGACAACAAAGCACAGGTATTATGTGATTTTTGTTGATGATTTTTCTAGAAAGTGTTGGATCTACTTCATGCAGAAGAAAGATCAGACGTTTTCAAAATTTTGTGAGTTCAAAGCACTGGTTGAGAAAGATACAGGGAAGTATGTGAAGGTTCTAACGAGCGACAATGGTGGTGAGTACATCTCCAATGAATTCAAGAACTTCTGTGCCAAAGAAGGAATTCAGAGAGAGTTGATTGCACCTCATAACCCACAACAGAATGGGGTTGTAGAAAGAAAGAATAGAACAATTGTGGGTGCGGCACGAGCGATGTTACATGATCAAGGCCTACCGTTGCATCTGTGGGCAAAGGCATGCAACACAACGGTATTTGTGCAGAACCGTAGTCCTCATCGAATACTTGGCATGGGTACACCAGAGGAGGCTTTTTCTAGTAAGAAACTTGATGTTTCATATTTTAAAATTTTTGGCTCATCTGTCTATTGCCATGTGATCAAAGATTCCAGAAAGAAGCTAGAACCAACAACTGCGATTGGGATATTTGTGGGGCACATTGATACTCCCCACAACTATCGGGTGTATTTGCCGAACAACAGGATGACTGTTGTAAGACGGGATGTAAACTTTGATGAGGAGAAAGCCATGCGATTGTCCCTTGAGAGGGAGCTTGATTTGCATGCAAATGAGGAACTCTTGGTTCTGAAGGATGAACCTCAAGATGTGGAGCAGCCACATGCAGAGGATCATGGAGTGGCAGAAACCACTCATGCAGAGACATCCACCAGACATGGTAGGAGGCGCACCACAGAAGCTGATAGATTGAGACTTGATGCAGCAGAACATGTAGGAGCACCTACATCACTGCGCAGAAAGAGACAGTCTCCAGACAGATTTACTGGATACATGGCTCTTATGAGCAAGTGTATTGTGACAAAACCATCTTCTTTTGGGGAAGCAGTGCAACAACCAACTTGGGTTGACACCATGGTTGAGGAGTATGACTCCATCGTCAGGAATAGTGCATGGGAAGTTGTCCCAAGACCAGTCGGGAAATCAGTGGTTGGATCTAGATGGATCTATAAGGTGAAGCAGGCAGCAGATGGGAGTGTGGAGAAGAACAAGTTAGATTTGTAGCCCGGGGATTCTCACAAGTTGAGGGGATTGACTAAGAGGAGACTTTTGCATTGGTTGTGAGGTACTCATCGATTAGATCTGTCCTTGCACTTTCAGCGCAGATGGGGTGGTAGATACATCAAATGGATGTGAAGACATGCATTTCTCAATGGAGTTATTGAGGAAGAAGTGTACATTGAGCAGCCAGAAGGTTTTGAGACCTTTGACAGTGAGTCGCATGTGTGCAGACTCAAGAGAGCATTGTATGGGTTGAAGCAAGCACCTTGTGCTTGGTACACCAGGATTGACAGCTATTTCACCGGGTTGGGCTTCACGAAGAGTGAAGCAGATGCGAACCTATACCAAATTGTGGTTGATGGTAAGCTTTTGATTATCGTACTTTATGTTGATGATCTTATTTTGACAGGTGATGAGCAGCTCATAACTTCTTGCAAACAGGATCTTGCAAGAGGGTTTGAGATGAAGGACACGAGACTCCTTCACTATTTCCTTGGTTTGGAGATATGGCAGCGGGTGTTAGGATATTCCGACACATAGGAAATAGTTAAGAATAACTTAATCTAGTGTAGAGTTAGGTAAAGCGTGTTTCTTTATCATGTACATTTGTAACTTATAATCCGACGGTCATGATTTGTAGTGATCTGATGGTCATCTCTCACCTCGGTATTAACGACACTTGATTCGTGGCTTAACACCTGATTGGTCCATGGTCTCTATTTAAAGAGCACGGAGGGTCATTTGTCCGGTAACCATTTATGAGAGAAACATACGTAACTTTTCTTTTATATTAATAAATTTCCTGAAGTGGCCGCGTTGGCTCAGGCCGTGGACTGTTTCCCTCTTTGAGGGTTTTAACCACGTGATTATACTGGTGTACTGATTTGTGATCTGTTTGTGAGCGGTGACCTTTGGTTCTTGATCTACGGAACTTACCCTATAAATTCCTACATGGTATCAGAGCTATTTTGAGGGCCGCATCCGTTGTTGATCAAAATCCGAAGCCGGTTTGACTTGCATGCGAATGTCATTTTGTAGATCTACTATTTCTAAACATTTTTGGGCTTGGAGAACTGCTCAGTTGTGTCTGGAGCGTCTGTTACAATGAGGAACGCCTTTCGGTTCATGCGAAAAAGTTTCCGGCAGCCCAAGTTATGACAGTTTAGATTTGGAGGTATAAACCATCTGTTATGGAGTTATATTTGTTAATAGTTCTGCTTATTGTGGTTCCCTTTTTTTGTTTTCGGTTTTTAGGTTTTATTTATTTGCCGGATCTATACCCTCTTCTCTGTGTATGCTCTTTGTTGTGCGCTGTGTGCGATCTCGGCAAATCGGGAACAAGAAAAAGGGATTTTTTTTGCTACATATGCTCTTTCCCCGCGTCTTTGTGCGATCTCGGGAAATCGGAAATAGTGAAAAAATTGATAGTTGCCGGTAAGGCTAATCGAAAATCTAACATTCTGCCGTAAGGCTTTGCATTTCGTTTTTTTTTGCTCGGTTTTTGTGTTTTTTTGTGCAGGAAAAGGCACGCACACCAAAGAGTAAAAAAAAAACCCCCTTCCTCCTTTCAAACAATAACATGATACTTTTACTATCTCACTTGGTGAGGGGTTAGTTTATGAGAATAGAGGTCTTGGGTTCAAGTCTTCTTCTCAAGCTTCTTTTGTAAAAGTTTTTGTTCAAAGGGGCGGAATTTAAAAAAAAAAAAAAAAGCCGCACTTCATTTTGTTCCTATAACTATTTGGCATCTACAACTCAGAGTTTTTAAAAGGCATAACTTCTTCATTCAAAAGCCGTTTTTCGAGCCGTTTTTTTTTAAACGGCCTAATTTTTCGAGATCTTTCCATTGGAGCAGTTAGTTTCAGCTTTTCTCAGCTTCAGTTTAAAAAAAAAAAATGGAAAATGCATGCCCGATTATTCTTAACAGCACCAATTACTTCCAATGGCTACCTCACATGGTAGATATACTTAGAAGTAAAGGGCTTTATAGAATAGCCATAGGACTAGAAACTAAACCTTCCGATGATGATAAAGTTGCTAAATGGAAAAATAAACAAGATCAAGCACAAGGGTTGATAGGCATGTCCATTGCTCAAGATCTTCGATTTCATATCCTTGACATTGACACCCCTGATGAAGCCCTGGAAAAGCTAAAAACTGTTTTTGGCATTCAAAATCAAATCAGGGCCCACCAACTTGAAAATGAGTTGCTTACTTTGGACCCTAATAATTTCTTCTTCGTTGAAGATTTTTTGTCTAAATTCAAGACCATTCGAATTCTTTTAGAAGGATGTAAGATCAAAAAGGAAGATGGTAGCCTCATTTATTGCATTCTTGCTAAGCTTGGCCCTACATACTCTGTATTTGTTTCTTCCTTCCTTTCCACTAGAGAAGCCATCATTTCTTCAAGAACCACCTACAAGAACCCCTCTTTTGATGCCTTTTGCAATTATTTGATAAGAGAACAAGAAAAATTCTTACACCTCGGTCTTATCACTTCTGGAAATGCTTCTAAGAAAACCAAAGCAGCCCAACAACAATCATATCAAAAGAATCCCAAGAAGCAGTATCCTAAAAAGTATGGTCTGAAAGCAAACAAGGGTCCTAAGAAATTTCAGCCACAAACTGAAAAAGCAACTCACCAAAATGATAAGGCATATAAAAACAAAGGAAAGAAGACAGATAGACATTGCAACTTTTGCAATCATGATGGCCATTTAGAGTCCAAATGTTTTAAGAAGATGGAAGCCTTAGAAGTAGCAATGAAGAAGCACAACATCAATTTGGAGCACTCTTCACCTTCATCTTCAAGAATGGCACTTTCTGCTTGTGGTTGTCAAGCATCAAGATCTGGTTATGCATTAAATGTATCTTCCTCTTCTCATTCTCATGAGTGGCTCTTTGATTCTGGAGCTTCTTATCACATGGCCAAAAATAAAGCCATGTTTTCTTATTTAAATGATTGTAACACCAAACATATTTATGTTGGCGATGATAGATCTCTTAGTGTTATAGGATTTGGAACCATTCATCTCAATAATGGTCAGTTTATTGATGTACTATGTGTTCCTACCTTGTCATGCAACCTTCTCTATGTTTATCAGATAACTCATTCAGGTGAAGGGAAAATAGTAGAATTCTCACCTCATGATGTTGTAATCAAGGACCTCAAAGATCCTAAACATATTTTAGCTACTGGCATTGTTGATGATTCCATAAGGTTGTATAAGTTTGACAACTTTGGGTCATCATCTCTTCCCTCTGTTTTTGTTGCTCATAATGATGATGTGAGCAAACTTTGGCATGAGTGATTTGGTCACTTAAACTATCGCTCTCTTCAAACTCTATGTAAGGAAAATATGGTGACAGGCCTTCCTATGGTATCTTGCCGAGATGGTGTTTGCTCCGGATGTGTACTCGGAAAACATCATCGGGATAGTTTTGACAAACGTGCCTCTTGGCACACTTCAACCCCTTTGCAGCTTGTGCATAGTGATTTATGTGGTCCACTTCCTGTTGTTTCTTTCTCTGGTTGCAAGTAGCAAGTACTTCTTAACTTTCATTGATGATTTTTCCGGACGCACTTGGGTATATTTCTTAACACTCAAGAGTGAATTTTTTAACATGTTCTTGGCCTTTAAGGCCTTTGTTGAGAAACAATATGGACATCAAATTCTTAAGTTAAGATCAGACAATGGCGGAGAATATGTTAACAACAAATTTATCAACTTCTGCACTGAGCATGGCATTCAATTGCAACATACTGTTCCTTATACTCCACAACAAAATGGTGTAGCTGAAAGGAAGAATCACACCTTAAAAGAAATGGCTAATTTTATGCTTCAATCTAAAGGACTTGGTCTCAATTTTTGGGCAGAAGCCATTAACTGTGCAAATTACATAGTAAATCGCACTCCTACTAAGGTTTTAAAGAATATAACTCCAGAAGAAGCTTGGAGCTCAATCAAACCCGATGTAAGTCACTTTCGTGTTTTTGGAAGTGATGCTTGGGCCCATATTCCAGATGCGAAACATAAAGCCTTAGAACCTAAGAGTGAAAAATGCATTTTTGTTGGATATTTTGAAGATGTCAAAGGATATAGACTTCTTCAACCAAAATCAAAAAATATAATCATTAGAAGAGATGTAAAATTTGATGAAAATATATTGGCCTGCGAGCCTAGTTCGGCGGGTGTGCCACCTTTGGCCTGCGAGCCTGATTCGGCATATGTGCCACCTCTCTCTCTCTTCTATTTTTAATAGCATTCTTTCTAGTTCAGATGATGACAGCGAGGATGACAATCCTCCTCCACCTCTTGAAATTGTTCCTTTTACTCCATCGCTTCCAAGATGGGTTCGCTCTACTCAGGATGCAACAGGTTCTCTTGTAGGTGACCCTGTCGATCGACGACGTACATGTTCTCAGTTTGAAAGAGCCTCTTCCTTATTGGCTCAAGTTCCAGAAAATCCTGATCCAGAAACCTTTGAAGAAGCTTCTGGTCATCCAGATTGGGATGAAGCTATGAATGAAGAATATCGCTCCTTATTGGCGAATGATACTTGGGATCTTGTTCCTCTTCCAAAAGGAAGAAAATTTGTCAGATGCAAATGGGTTTACAAAACAAAGTTTGGACCAGATGGAAAAGTGGATAAACATAAAGCTCGTCTTGTCGCTAAAGGATTTTCACAAGTTGAAGGCATTGACTATACTGAAAACTTCTCCCCTGTTGCCAAAATGAATTCTATCTGCCTTGTTCTTTCCCTTGCAGCCTCCTTTAAATGGGAAGTCCATCAGATGGATGCTAAATCCGCCTTCTTACATGGAGATTTACATGAAGAAATCTACATGGAACAACCCCCTGGCTTTATCCAAAACAACTCTAGCCTTGCTTGTTGCCTTAGGAAGTCTCTTTATGGTCTCAAACAAGCTCCTCGGGCTTGGTATGCCAAAATGAATAGATTTCTATTAGATAATGGCTTTTCTAGGTGTCATTCTGACAACACTGTCTACACCAAGAAAGTGGGTAAGTCCTTCACCATCCTTGTTCTTTATGTTGATGGTATTATCCTTACTGGTAGTGATCCAAACCATATAAACCATGTGAAGTCTAACCTCAAAAAGAAGTTTGAAATGACAGACTTAGGACACTTGCATTATTTCCTTGGTCTTCAAGTCTTGCAATCCAGGGAAGGCATTACCCTCTCTCAGTCCAAGTATGCCGGTGATCTTCTACACCACTTTCACATGGAAGATTGTAAGCCAGCCCCTTCTCCCTTTCAGTCTGGAGTCAAGCTTTCAGTCACTTGTACTACCTTTGAAGTTGATGCTACCTTATATCGTCAACTTGTCGGTAAACTTCTGTATCTAACCCATACCCGTCCTGACCTTTCCTTTGCCGTTGGTCTTGTTGCTCGGTTTATGCGCCAACCTCATGAAAGTCACTGGAAAGCAACTAAAAGATTACTTCGATATATTCGAGGTACAGTTCAGTTCGAGATTCATTATAGTGCAGGAGCATCTCCATTGTTGATTAGTTTCACTGATTCTGATTGGGCTGGTGACCCTGATGATCGAAAGTCTACTGCAGGCTATGTATTCACTCTTGGTTCAGGACCTATTACTTGGTCTTGTAAGAAACAAAGTGCCATCTCTCTTTTTTTAGCAGAAGCAGAGTATCGTGGTGCAGTTGAAGCCAGCAAGGAAGCCATGTGGCTTTGTCAGATCCTGTTTGAATTTGGTCTTCATCAGCAGCATCCAACTACACTTTGGTGTGATAATCAGAGTGCCATTCAACTATGTAAAGATCCAGTTCAGCATCAGCGTATGAAACACATTGAACTTCACATACACTTCATCAGAAAGTTCATTCATGATCGTGTTCTTGAAGTGTAGTACTGTCCAACCAATGATCAAGTAGCTTATATCTTTACAAAGGCTCTTACAGAAGTGAAGTTTACCAAACTTCGATCCATGCTTGGAGTTCATGAAAGTTGTCATTAAGGGGGATAGGGTCTAATGCCCCCTTCCTTCTCCTATTGTGTCACTTTTGTAAATTCTTCAATCCTATCCCAATTTGTTCTTAAGAGGGGATGTTAGGATATTTCGTCACATAGGAAATAGGCTCCTTTTGTGTCACCTTTGTAAATCCTTCAATCCTATCCCAAGTTGTTCTTAAGGGGGGATGTTAGGATATTCCGACACATAGGAAATAGTTAAGAATAACTTAGGCTAGTGTAGAGTTAGGTAAAGTGTGTTTCTTTATCATGTACATTTGTAACTTATAATCCGATGGTCACGATTTGTAGTGATCTGACGGTTATCTCTCACCTCGGTATTAACGACACTTGATCCGTGGCTTAACACTCGATTGGTCCATGATCTCTATTTAAAGAGCATGGAGGGTCATTTGTCCGGTAACCGTTTATGAGAGAAACATATGTAACTTTTCTTTTATATTAATAAATTGCCTGAAGTGGCTGCATTGGCTCAGGCCGTGGACTGTTTCCCTCTTCGAGGGTTTTAACCACGTGATTATACTGGTGTACTGATTTGTGATTTGTTTGTGAGTAGTGACCTTTGGTTCTTGATCTACGGAACTTACTCTGTAAATTCCTACAGCGAGATGGGGAGCTGTAAACCCATGGAGACTCCTCTTGCATGAAACTGGAGGAAGGAGGATGCTACTTCAGGTGAAGTAGTGGACGCTACTGTTTATACGCAGCTTGTGGGTTCACTCATGTACTTGGTGAACACACGACTAGACATTTGCTACGCAGTTAACAAGCTTAGTCAAGCTATGGTTAAGCCGACCAAGCTCCTTTGGAAGGCGGGGAAGCATGTCTTGAGATATCTTAGGGGCATTACAGAGTATGGATTATGGTACAGACGGACAGAGGGAGTGAAGCTTCAAGGCTTCATCGATGTAGATTGGGCAGGCAATCCATCAGATAGAAAGAGCACATTAGGAGGGATCTTCAACATAGGATCAACAATAGTTTCTTGGTATAGCAGGAAGCAGAGATTAGTTGCACTAAGTTCAGCTGAGGCAGAGTACATGGCAGCCAGTTAGGCTGCATGTGAGGCCATCTGGATGAGGAAGATACTTGTTGGTTTGTTTGGTCGTCAGATGGATCCGACGATGATACATTGTGATAACCAGAGTTGCATAAAACTCGGTTAATCCAGTATTCCATGACAGGCCCAAGCATATAGACATCCGATACCACCATCTCAGAGATTGTGTTCATAGACGCATTATGTTACTTTAGTACATTCCCACGGAGGATCAGGATGCAGATATTTTGACGAAGGTGCTTGCCAAGAGCAGATTTGAATACCACAGAGGCAAGATCAGGGTAGCTAATAATCCCTTTCTTGTTGAGAGGGAGTGTTGAAAAGTCAACAAGAAATGTGTGTCTAATTTAATTTTCCCTTAATTAAATTGGACAAAAAATTGTAATCTTATCTCATAATCACTTGTAATAGTTATCTGAGTGTGATAAACTCAGTTAGCTCATGAATTTCGAGTGGAGGGTGGTTGGTGAGGCATGCAGAGTGATTCTATTTGTTTTTTTAAGTCCAAGTTGCAGTTAGTGCATTAGTTTAATGCATGAGAAATTAGTTAACTTAATTAATTGAGTTGAAATCAGTTTAACTAGTTGTAACTGATTGTTGCACTAGTGAGAGGTCAAGTGAATTAAATAAGATTTAATTCACATGCAGTGATTTGTCAATTAACTGATGATTTACTATTAATAGCTGCATGCATGTCAGTTCTGATGAAGACCCAGTTGAGACAGAGGTTAAAGGGATGCTAACTATCAGTTTTATTATTAGCAAACTACCCGCATGCAGTAATACACCCATAGGATTGCCCATGAGCATTGCGCACTTTTGAAAGGTTGAAATTCCTAAAGAATAGGGATTGCATTCCACATGAATTGCGCAAGGTAGGAAGGCTGAGCAGAGGCTGAAAATTGGCTAAGTGTTGGTCGATTTTGTCCAGATTAGTGTGAGACAGTTGTGAGAGTGCAAAAGACTCTTGTGAGAAGAGTGCATTGTAATTGTAGCAAGCTTTTCCCAGGAAAAATATTTGTGTTGTGGATTGATTTGCTTCTTTCTTTTACTTGGTGTGATTGTGCGATCGTCTTTATTTTCTGCAATTAATTTGTAGAAAGATTCAGTATCTTGCTTTAGCATATCGCATGATCGGATTGAATCCATTGGTATACATATTGTTTGTATAATTTCTACACATTGATCCCCAAGGGGACCAGAGGATTACCCACCTCAGAGCTCCTACTCATTGCCACATCACAAGCATTTCAACTTCCTTGGAGGGACTGCCAGTTTGAGTGATGGAAGAAGCACTTCCGCTCAAACTATAAAGCCCCTCCATTGTAGTGGGCACTTTACCATGGTTGGGTTGGTTTTGAGGGATTTTAACTGACAAGGATGGACAAGTCTCTTGATCTCCTACAGATCTACAGTACTTGTATTTTCACTTTTCGTCAGCTATCATATGGTTAAATATTTGTAGTACATTATATTTTGTGTTTGTTATTGCCTTCAAAATTGATTTGGAGATACCTTATAGACCACCTTGGTGTATTATATCCAATGTGTTTAAACTTTAGCATAGCAATGAGTACCATTGCCTATTTGTGGAAATTAATTGAACCATTTTATCCCCCTTCACACATCAATCCATAACAAGAACATCATATGATACATGGACACCAGTCCAAATTTTAAGACGAAAATTTCTTGACACAGTTCAGCAAGATCCGTCTTATCACCAATGGTTACATCAATGTATGGCAGAATGAATATCTCTGATGTATCTAATGTATTATTTATTCTTCTTTTCAGATATTTACAGTAAATTGTCCTCTTTTCCTATGCTTTTATTGCAGTTGGGACACTTAATGCCATAAAGTTCATACTTCTAGACTCCAGTTATCTTGGTGACTGCAAGAGTTTCTGAGTTCTCAGGAAAGTCAGGGTTCAGATCCTCAGTCCTGGACTCTCCCCTGAGGAGATGGTCAGGCAGTGTATTTGCTCCTTCTTTGTGGTTGATGGTGAGGCAGGGATGTCTTCATCTTCCTCCTTCACTTTTACCTATGTTTCTGATGTGGTTTCTGGGGATTCCTCTTCCCTCTCTCAATGTGCTCCTGCTTATGATGATGTGTAGCCCTTTATCATGTTATAAATATGCCTATGATTTTGGTTCTTCACTAGTTTAGCATATTTTGTTTCATACTTCCTCTTTCCAGCTTCTAGGTGTTGATTTGGCACTCTCACAGTTTGTCACTACTGAATTGTAATTTTGAGTCCCATTGACCTATTTTTTAGTTCAGTTGTGGAGATTAATAGAAGTGTCTTATCTAGCTGGTTCAGACTTGTAAACACAAACTACTAGTCTTCATTAGTTGTGACCTTAAAGGTTAGTCACCTCTTTATCATTCTATTTAAAAGATACTTGTCGCTTTAATAACTCAAAATAGCTCTTTTAATATCTCAACAAGTTAATTTTTCTTTTCTTATCTTACTGTCACCTTGCTTTATTTTCTATCATGTCTTTGGGTTGTTGTTTGCATGTGCATATCTAAACAATTTCATCTATATATTGCACAATAGTAAGAGATTCCAGCTACAAATTTATTTTTTCAGTGCCAGAGCAGAATTCTATGGCTTTTGGCACACATACAGCCGCTCTCTTTCTCATCGCTTGGTCTTTCTCTGGCATATATTTCCTGTACCCTAGTGTCATTCAATTGTGTTCTGCAGAGATGTTGGCATGTGAAGGTTAAAACTCCATTTATGAATCCTCTAGATCTTGGTACCTTTTGCAGGTTTTGCTTATTCGAGAATTTTCATTTCATCAAGTTAATGCAAACATGCTTTGGCCAGGGGCATCTATATTTGCAGAGTGGTTGATTGGATATCAGTACCTCCTCAAAGGTCGTCGAATTATAGAGCTGGGAAGGTTTGGTCCATTACTTGGAGTTAACATGTTGTTTAAATAAATCCATGTGGGCACTGTTGAAAACACAGTATCCACTTTTCAATTATAATGCCATTTCTCCCATAACTTTAATTACTTGAACAAGAGATGCATTTTACTTATAAAATACTGTTTGGCAATTATATAAACAATTCTGTGAAGTTGGGGCTTTGGATTTTGATTCATAGAATATATTTGGACTGATACCAAATTGCTGTTTTAAGCTTTGGAATGCTAGTCTCCTCCCATGCAGGCACAAGACTTTTGCAATTTAGGTCAAACATATGATAGATATCGATGACTAAATAATAATCTGTGTCCTTGGATCTGCTGGAAATATTCTGTACTTGAGCAATTTCTTCTGGTCATCCCCTCTGGTAATTTGTTTGGCTGGCCTACTATATTCAGACTCTGCAGAGTCAATGTCCTGGGTACTACTATATCCTTCTATTTAGAAAATTAGATCCCTTAGAAAAACTTTAGGAATGGTCGTGACCCTAAGAAAATCTGTGCCTTCTCTCCTTCTCAAAGCTAGTTAGCATGTTACAAATAAGGTTATATGAATAAAGAAGAATCATAATGAAAATGATTTAAAGCTAAGTATGAGAGAAACAGCCTCACCCAGAAGAAGCTGAATGTTAAGTTTATCTAATGGTGCCTAAACTAATGCAATTTGAAGCTTATTGATAAATTTATCTGGTCTAAAGCTAATCTTAGTTTTACATAAGTTTCATATGGAGTTTTGTTTGTAAGAAGAAATGTAGAAATTTTTAGATAGGAGCAAATGGATTACATCTGTAAAGTGCCTGGATTCTCCATTATCAAACAATGGTAAACTAAATATAATAGTGGATGCCATTCAAATGGGTTATCATCAAATAAGGCACCAAGGCAGTCCATTGAACAACCAAGATTCGCACAAACAAAGGGTTGAAAATTCCACCATAGAGAGTATCTCTTAAACTGACTGTATATGGAACATGCTTGTTATTGCTCGGAGTATCCCTAGAGGAAAGGTATTAACCTTGCACAAGAGAAAACTTAAGGATAATATTAGCCAAGTCACCCAGTCTCATAAGCTAATCTTAGTTTTATATATGTTTCATATGGAGTTTGTTTGTAAGAAGAAATGTCTAAATTAATTTTAGATAGGAGCAAATGGAGTACAATCTGTAAAGTGCCTGGATTCTCCATTATCAAACTATAGTAAACTAAACATGATAGTTTGATGCCATTCAAATGGGTTATCATCGAATAAGGCACCAAGGCAGTCCATTGAGCAACCAGGGTTTGCACACGCAAAGAAGGGTTGAAATTCCACCATTATGAGAGAGGATCTCTTAAACTGACTGTATATGGAACATGCTTGTTATTTCTCAGATTCTCCCTAGAGGAAAAGCTCTAACCTTGCACAGGGGAAAACCTAAGGATACTGCCAGGCAAACCACCCACTGTCACCTTGGTGGCCTTGCCTTTCACTTCTAGGTCTAAGGGGAGAATCCTTAAAGAGTCAAACTAGGTCAGGGTTGAATTAGGGACACAAAGACGAACAATGGCCAGCTCAACTGGCCAACATCAAGCATATACACCACTCTCCGAAGGCAAAAGCAAAGAAAACGGATGGATGAAGGTATCAGAATGATCGTCTGGCTTGCTTAACCTGTACCACAACAAATGCTAAAATATGCCACTGACACAATTAATTAAACTCAGGAGATTAAGATATTGTTGCAATGATAACTAATTTCATGGTGACAAATTGCTGATGTTATCAACCAAAGAAAATTGTATATGATTTTATATTGTGATTATGGTGACCAGAATTTTTTTTTTCCTCAGAAAAAAATCATAACGTCCATTAGATAAATAGAGTTACATGTCACAGATGCACATAGTGCATTCAAAAAGACGGAGCTGACATAAAAGAAAGCCCTGCATACTAGTGTCGAGTTTGAAACTGAACTCGAAAAAGTGAGCAGACACTCATCTCAGTCCATTACAGTTGATGAATCATGAAACATATAAAAATATAAAACTGTTATCAAAATACATAAGGTAGACATCCAGGAAATATGACCAGAAACTATATCTATCAAAAAGAGTCAGTCTTCAATATCCCATTAGAAGGAAAGAGACAAAGCAGATATAACCACTCATCAGGTGTAGAGGAGCTATCCAGCTGTGAAGGATGGGCGAACGATGGCGACCAGAAATGTACCAAGGCATTCACACATTATTTCATTGTTTCAATGATAATATGTTTTAAATAATCACTATGCAACTCAAAACATATACATCAATGACCATGCATCTGGAAGCAAGGTTAACCACTTTGCGAGGGAATGGCCATCATCTGTCACCATAAAAATGTTAAGGGTATACTGTGAACAAGGTTGCATGCATATACCCAAACAACAGAAAAATGACATGACATGTCCAATCGTGGAATATCAATCCTTAGGATTGCAGATTATTATCATTAATTCTGAACTGAATTTGTGTTCATTGAAAAATTCTATCCGATCTCCCTTATGAAAAGTTTACAGATGAAAGAGAAGTACCAAAAGTGATTAATGTACTAGCTCTCTTTATTCTTTAACCAATTGGAATTAAGGAGACTTCCTCCTATAGAATGGAGTTCTTCATTCTTTACATCGATTTACAAAACGTGGGCTCAAAACCACGGGCTTAAAAACCATGAGTTGAATACAACTTTAAAATTTCCACCATTGGAATGATCATCCAGGGGTTTTCACAAATAAACAATTTTAGATTCCCTTTAAATAAGGGTTATATTACAAATCATGGACCAATGAAGTTCCTATCCTTTAGTTATGGATCAAAATACTTCACGTGCAACTTGAAACCATGACAGTGTTTGAAATTCACGGTTTTCTTTAATTCTGTTGTGAAACCAGCTCCAAAAAGAGAAGAAAAGAGATATCAACGCCTTAGAAATAAGCCACTTCGAGGGGGCAACCTCCAATACATTACATGAATGAACAATTCTTGGATGATACAAATTACAAAACCTCCTTTCTATATGGGAGTCCATGGGGCCACAATGTAATCCTAGCCGACCTAACAATAATAATTTAAGGGCACAATAATAACAATATGGGGGTTACAGGGGTACAATAATAACAATAAGGGGGGCTACACTAACATAATAAGGGGCTACACTATTAATATAGGGACTTAACATTCCCCTCTCCTTCAAACAAGTGTTGTCCTCAACGCTTGATTATTTCTTGATGCTTCTGTATAAAATTCTCATCCTCCCATGTGGAAACTTCTGCAGAAAAGTTCTTCCACTTGCTGAGATACTCTGAAATTGATCGTACTTGTCGAGTTCTTATTTTTGTGACTGCTTCATAACTTCTTTCGATGTGATGTTGATATTCCTATTGTTTCATTTGATTCTACACCAAAGTTAGGTTATCCTTTGAGAGTTGGAGAACTTGTTGTTGATGCTCGATGTGATCTTCCGCTACTTTATCATCCATATTAGATTTCATTTGATCCTTCAAACCATCCAACTTAGCCTTCATTTCTGCTTTTAAACCATCTATGTCATCTTCGGTTGTTCTTCGTAAGATCGAAATTTGTTGCACTTGGTACCGTAATTTTGATATCTCATACTGCAATTCTTCCTCTTCATGCATCATAGTATAGATTTTTGAGGGCTTAATGGGTATGTAATTATTTTTTGGAGGCATTATAGAACCCAATACTGATAAAAATTCTAAAATATGCCCTTGGAATCACTTCAAACTACTTTTTCAAACAAACGTTATGCAATTTTAAAAACCAAATACAAAACTTTTTCTTGATTTTGAGGCAATGGATATTGAAACTGAATTAACTTTGAGATTTCTGATATTCAATATTTGAAATTCAACCCTGTAGTAGCCCTCTGAAGCTTATTTCAAATGCCACATGTTTGATCTGATTTGGATTCTTCAAGGCAAAGTTATGTCCAATCTCCCACAATGACCCAATTTTGGATTGGTTTAGTAGAGCAAACTTGTACGACTTGCCACATGTCACTGTTTCCTCCTTTGGCTCTGAAATTGATAGGCTGAAAACTACAGTCTCTGTACTTGCGGCCACTTTTTACAGCGTTCCAATCTGATGCTCAGAGAGAGATCTATGAAGATTTTCCCACGATCACCTATTTGAGATGAAATTCAGAAGCCTCAAAAAGCCCTAACTTTCACAGATCATATCTCCGAAAATATTGCGAACCAATATCTGAAATTTTGCGACGATGTTCCTCAGGATTGCGGCTTCGCACTCTAAAAATTTCAGCTTCTGAACCTTCATAGAAAAAACGTTATTATGAAAAATACCACGATGACCTGTTTAGGTTAAATTCAGGAGCTTGCAAAATGACCTAACTTGCACAGATCATATCTTCGAAAATATTGCGAACCAAGCTCTGAAATTTTGCGACGATGTTCCTCAAGATTTTGGCTTCGCACTCTAAAAATTTTAGCTTCTGAACCTTCGTAGAAAAAAAGTTATTACGAAAATACCATGATGACCTGTTTAGGTTAAATTCAGGAGCCTGCAAAATGACCTAACTTGCACAGATCATATCTCCGAAAATATTGCGAACCAAGCTCTGAATTTTTTTGACGATGTTCCTCAGGATTTTGGCTTCGCACTCTAAAAAGTTTCAGATTCTGAACCTTCGTAGAAAAAAAGTTATAGCGAAAATGCCACGCTGACCTGTTTGGAGCAGCGAAACCCTAGAATCTCAAAGCTCTGATACCAAATGTTGTGAAACCAACTCCAAAAAGAGAAGAGAAGAGATATCGACGCCTTAGAAATAAGCCACTTCGAGGGGGCAACCTCCAATACATTACATGAATGAACAATTCTTGGATGATACAAATTACAAAACCTTCTTTCTATATATAGGAGTCCATGGGGCCACAATGTAATCCTAGTGGGCCACAATGTAATCCTAGCCAACCTAACAATAATAATGTAAGGGCACAATAATAACAATATGGGGGTTACAAGGGTACAACAATAATAATAAGGGGGTTACACTAACAACAATAAGGGACTATACTAGTAATATAGGGACTCAACAAATTCTTGCCATTGATTGGAATTGGAATGTGTAATGAATTTGATGATGTGACGATCTTTCAATTGAAATGGTTATCAATAGCCCCTCATGGTGCTTAGGTGATGCAAACACCAGCAAATCCTCCCGACACTTCAGAAACAAATTTAATTTGTTGAATGGCCTAAGTCTACCATAATGCACAATCATAAACTTTTACATGCAAAATCAGAGCCTAGGACAAAGTGTGTTTCCTAGAAAGCTAAGCTAGGGTATGCTATGTGGTATTTATGGTAGGGGATGAAAAGGAAAACCTTCATGACATGACCCTCAAGCCATTAGAAGGGTTGGGCCTTTTATTTATGTCTTTAGCTAGGATTTCAATCAATGGCCTTTGAAGAGGGGTCATAAAGTATTGAGGAGTCATTCCTTGGCATCATTTAATAAACCCCTTAATTTAGTTTAGGTGTTCAATTCATTGAACATGTCCCTTTTATTTTGATGTTCTATAGACAAGCCAGGGACTAGGGGAGAGCCACATAATGAGGTGGCACTTAATCTTTATTTGTTTGATATAGCTCTTCACCTCTTTTTTCCCTTCAGATATTCTTTAGACAATGTGGGCATTCTTCAAGTTCATTCAGGGTTTTGGCAATTCATGCCTTTATTTCATGTATAAACCTTTCATAGATGACATTAGCCAAGCATGAAGGGGGCTGGTCCTTTTTCATGAATGGAATGGAGGAGAAGGCAAAAAAATGGTAAGTGTTATGTATGAGAGGATATGGAGGCACTAGTTACTACCCTAGGAAGTCACCCAATAGTACACCTAGACCATGGGAAATGATTCACTTTATAAAGTAAACTATGTGCAATCATGGTATGGTGAGACAAAAACAACAAATTAAGCAATATGAAATGTTGACAAGTCTCGTTGAGGCAAGCATCGCCATAATCACACTCAAACCCACAATACTATCCAATTGTATGCAATTTTTAGTTGTTAGTCCTTTCTTTGCCATTAGAGTTAAGTCATTAAATGCACCATGGTTGAAACTTGAGCCAGCTGGAGTGGTTGACAGAGAAAATGAGTTGGCTTGCCGAATGGATGAAGGCCAAGCTAGATGGAGAGAGACTTCTGTATTTTAGAATCGCACGCCTTAGGGGTACTTCTTCATGTAGTTACCTCTTGGGGGTAACAACTGGCTCGTATTTGGGGACATGCACTCTATTCTAGAGTGTACGAAAACTCTAGAATCTCCTCCATATGTGTGATCTGCTTATCATCCAACTCAAGGACAACATGGGAGGGGGTGCTCTACCACCCCAATGAAACCTGTTTTGTAGAAATAATTTTTTTACTAAGTCTAAATCATGAAAAAAGCATGAAAATACCATCAATAATTTAATCCAATGCAAAATTCAACATGTAATAGGTAATCAATTAGGCAATGCATGAAATAAAGTGCTCAAATGACTAAGTCGATGCAATCAAACAAACCAACAAATAACTACATTCATTCTTCAAAAACTTATTTATGTGAAAATCCTACTAGCTAACTAGGATAGAGATTGCTAAGTGAAATCAAAGATCCAGTGCAGCCATTAGAGGAATTCATTATCATGCTTTCCCTTGTGTTTGGTTATGAGCCAAAATATGGATACATCAATCATCATTGGGGTGTAAAATGGACTCTCTAACTCTCCCAAGCTGAGAACTTGAATAAGATCATAACCAATAAGCTTAAGTTCCAAAATTTGCCAAGTTTGATCATTACTTTCACAAATTTTCTCCATCCAGAAATCAATTGGGATGATGTAGTCACTCTTTTCATCATGGGAATATGTCAACCCAATGATCCCACTTGGTGAATTATCACAGAGAGAAGGCTCCAGGGGTGACTTAAGTTGGGATTCACATGGAAATGGTTGACCCTCCAAGCTCCTTTTAATCGAAGACATGGAAAAAGAATAGGGCAAAGGTGAGGAAGAGAGGTCAGGATGGTCATAAGTCAAAGGAAGGGTAAAAGGGTGAGGGCACTCACAGGTCAAGGATAGGCTTTTTGGGAAACAAGGTAAAGGATGCCCAACATTCAAGATAACTTCTTCAGGGCCAACCTTTTCCAATTGGAGGGGAAATTTACCCCTTGTTTCTCAAGACTTGGGCTAGTGGATCTTTCGTCAACAATTTACAGGTCACGCTCATCATGGTGTCCAATTCTACCAATTTCATCTTCACCCTTAGTATCATAGATATGATCCCCTTCAAAGTGAAAACAATTCATATCCCATTTAGATGTGATGTATCAAAGATCAACAAGGCTTATAGAGTCATCATCTTATTTATGGGATGAGTGAGAGTCTACTATTTCTTCTTCAAAATTGACACTTTACAATGCATAAACGATGGATCAATAGGTTCAAGATTTTGACAAGGGGTATTAATCATTGAGTGGTGAATTTCATGGGGATAAGAAAGAAGAATTTAGTCATTTTCGCCATTTAAACATGTATTCTTAACTTCATCCCCATCTAACTCATCTTCCTTGGTGGACTCATGAAGTACTTGATTCTCATCTTCATCCATGTATCCATCGTGTAGTGATTCTTCCTCCTTAAATTTTTTGCCAAATGATTGAGTATCTTCTTCTTCATATCCATGAAGTTCAATGGGATCGATGTCTCCTTCACATTCTTGGTCTATAGTTAATGACAAAGTGATGACATCTTCATTATGGGTTGTATACATACATCTTTTCTCAATCAAGTTTATAAGGGCATTATTCTCTTCAGTTTCTTGCTTATTTTATCCCCTAACTCATATGAAGGATTCATTTGAAACTCAAGGACTAAAGTGTCAATTTCCCTTTTTCTCTCATGATAAACTTCCACCCAGTCATTCGAATGTTCTTCAAAAGTTCAAAGTCCTCCTTACAGGGTCGATGTTCATTAATGGGATTGCAAGAAGACATTCCATCCACATCCATAAGAGGTGGTTCTTGGTTTTTAATTCCACGTGTCAGGGAAGTCTCCTTTTGTTTCCTAGCTTCATTTGTTAAACAAGCTTCTAGATATGACTCATTTTCTACATGGTATAGGAGAATTATAATCTTCATCAGCTTCTTCATCAACATTTTGAGGATTTACTTCATACTATTGGTTTGTTACAATTGATAAAGTTTCATTGTTGACAGACTCAGATTCTCTCAAAGGAGGACCCCAACACTGGAATAATTTTTTTATGAAATCCTTGCAAGATAATATTGACCCAGGCATAACGCCATTTTACCCAACCCCGATTATCAGTTTCTCCTTATTACTCCCATGTAGTTAAATTCCCATTCCCATAACCATGCATTCAACAAGCTGAAAATAATAAATATTTCTGAAAACACAAATTCTGGAAATTTCAAAGTGCTGGAAAGTGCAGAAATAAAAACATAGAAATATTTTCAGCCACACACAGAAAATGACACGTTGATTTTTGGTCAACATGACCTTGGAAAAACCCCCTACAACTCTTGGGGAAAACTAGTTCGAAAGCTCCTCTTTATTTCTGAATATTGCTTTTACAGTGAGACAAAAAAATACAGTAAAAATTCCAACAACCACAAAAATATACTAATCTCGATTTCCGTGCTTGCACACCACCTCGGAAAACGTGCCAAACAACAAACTTACAAAACAGAAAATTCATAGCATTTATTATAGCATTAAATGCTGAACTGCCACCCTTGATTTGCGTGCCCAGCAGTACGGCCATACAATTGTACTTCCTCCTCGAAACCTGTGCCTCAAACTACCTTGAAAATAGTGTTGTTACTGCTGTACGGATTTCTTCAAAATCTGTGCCGAAAAACAATAGTACTCCTTGTTTTTTGAGCCCAAAATCTGCCTTGGAATGTGTGTTGAAGCTGTTGTACGGAATCCTTGAAAACTGTGCCTCCTTTCTCGAAAAGTGTGCCAACCTGCTGCTGTACGGATTTCTGCCCTGGGAAATGTGCCTCTAAGCTGCTGTACAGATTTGCTGAAGTCTCCTTGCTGCTGCCCTCTTTCTTCTCACTGCTTAGAAATGTCTCCTTGCTTTCCCTCCTCTTCTCTCAATTTGCTCATGAAAGAATGAATGATCTTTCCTCTTCTTTTCCTCTTATAACCTAACCCTAAGTGACTTTTGGGGAATCCCTAAATCCAATGGCTGAGATAGCTTTAGATCTAGGGCTGAGATTAAATGTGCATTAAAATCTCATTTTCTATTTTTTAATTCACCCCACTTTAATAAAGACCCTCTTAGTCATTTATTTCTAAAGTCACTTTTCACTTTCTAATTTCACATTGACTTTATTAAAGTCACTTTAAAATTATACTTAGTAACTTTATCACTTAAAAGTCACTTTTAAATTAGATTTGACTTTACCACTTATAAAGTCACTTTAGGAGAAAAAGTTAAATACATTTGGACATTTTTCCCTAGGCCAAAGATCAAAGCCTTAGGGAACCACTTGTCCTCTGGTACCCAAATTTTAACAAACATTTTGAGGATTTATTTCATACTATTGGTTTGTTACAATAGATAAAGTTTCATTGTTGACAGACTCAGATTCTCTCAAAGGAGGACCCCAACACTGGAATAATTTTTTTATGAAATCCTTGCAAGATGATATTGACCCAAGCATAATGCCATTTTTAATCCAAGCCTTTTTGTCTTCCATCCAAAGAGAGAAGAAATAAAGTATGATTAGGATGTCTTCATGAACCACTCCCATCTTTCGAACATGTGCCAAGAATGACGAAATGTGTTGCATGACATGCAAAGGTTCATTGTCAAATTTTGGGACATTCACCCTCCATAATATAGGTACATGATTAGGATATCCAAGAATCTTCCTAAGAACAAAGCAAGGAAAAATTTCATGCAAATCCCAAGGTTCCATTTTCACATGTTCAACCAAATTGGAGTCGCCCAGGTGACTAATCAAAGCCAACAACGATGCTTGCTTCACCCTACAAGCAACCTAACTTTAAAATTTCTAAGGGAATTGGGATTTTTCCCTTTAATGGAGTTGCTAGGTGACTTAACCTTGCAAACATTCAAATTTGACTCCCCAATTTTTGTTGAAGGCAAACTTCAAATACCTAGGGAATGGACTTATCCTTGGCAATGACACCCAAATGTTATCGCTCAGGCTATCCCTAGTGGAAAATCTATAACCTTGAGAAGGGGAAAGCCTAAGGACACTATTAGGAAGCCACCCACTATCACCTTGGTGGCCTTGCCTCTCATTTAGAGGTCAAGGGGAATAAACCTAAACCTAAGGGGGGAATCCCTAAAAATTCAACCCATTCCAGGTCATTGAAAGAGTAGAGGGATATGATGAGATTTGGTTTGACATAGGTAGTCTAAGACACCCACCCATAATAGAGGAATCAAGGGTAGATGAATACAATATAAGTTTGGTGTAATGATGGCCTTGTTCACGAGGTTATTGTCTACTCAACCGACATCACAAACACTATTAAGGGCTGTGATAAACATCTAGCGTTAATCCTGTTAGTGATGTAATCAATGCTAAATCAACACTGTTGGTGAACTACTTGCCGTATGTGTAAAAAAAATCCTCAATTAATGGCATTAATTCATGAGCGATCAATCAAATCCAGAGAATAAAGATGTATTTGTAGGACAAAGTGCGAAGGTAATGCTTGCACATCACTGTTCTCGAACACAAGCTTGTCAGTTTATATTATTCCACCAAGTCATTCAAATCAATGGGAACCTGAACGATCTATTAACAATTCGTCACATTCTTATTTATATGTTATATAGGGGTTCAATGCAATTGTGGTAATTTGAATTTCCGTGACCTTGGGTCTAGGTTAGAGTCTAAAGATATCTGACGCTACCAAACCAAGAATCTCAACGATACTACTTTGCACAACGGAATATAAACAACAGTAAACGAATATAGACAATTTTTTACAATTTTCAACCCAACTTCGTTATATTAACAACATATAATACAATAGTCTAGGGCTCTCGTACCAAGGATAATGGCCCTCATACATCCGCTAGCACAAGATACAAAACAAGATACTTTGACCATCTGGCTGTAGCATGCTCTCACAACTCCTCTCGGTCGTACCCTGTACCTTCCTGGGACTTCAGCTCCCGATCTGCAGCGCCTGCATCTATCAATGCTTCAAGTCCATCTGGCCACTGAACCTCGGCTGTCAATCTGCTCTCTAGTTGTGCGTTCGTCCACCAACGCATCAACACATCGAGACTCCTGTCGAGTTGTTCACAGCTCCACTTGTGAACAACTCTCAATCTACCCACTGCTGCTCCTCAGCTACTCAGGGACTTCAACCCACTATGGCCTTCTTGCGCTGGATCGGTGAAGACCAAAATAGGGCACAAAGGGTTGTCACTTATCACTACAAGATATCCGTCTCCCACAATGAACACAGGGTAAGAGCACTGCCCATCATCTGCTGTAAAAGTCCTTCTCCACACACAACTCTCGGGCTCCACAAACTGCTCCTGGCTGATCAGACCCTTGAGCTCCAAGAACTGCCACTCTAGAAACTACCTTTGTACATCAAGGTATTGCACATCAGGCTCCAACTTGGACACTATCATGCTGTCCTCCACCAGACCATAAGTTCCCAATCCACGTCCACACTTGGTCCACTCTTATGTTGCCCTCCTACAGTCCACGAGTGACCAAGTTTGTTAATTATTGTAGCATCGGATGTGCTCTAGCCTTGAGATTTCGCAGAGATGCTAAGACACATGCATTCTACAAGACCCATAAATTGTTTGGTGAAATTCCACCTAGAGATGATTTAATTAAAATAATTAATCATTTTTAAAATTATTCCTAAGTCTAAACTTAGGAAATGTGATTAATTAAACGTTATTAATTAAATCAGGTGCGAATCTTCTAGATAAAGATGAGGATTGAGTCCAAGTTAATCTTAGCCATCGATTAAGATCTAATCATGGTCGTTGATGTGTCAACAAGAGATTATAAGAAGAAACTCGATGGGCACTTGGAGAAAATACTTGAGATTTGCAGAGATCGAATTTACTGGGAGATAGAATTCTTAGAGTAGCAACATTGAGTTGACAAAGAGAGATCCGGTGATTTCGTTGCAGTGAGGGGCATAGATAGTAAGTCCGGAGGAAGGTTCTGGATCCGGGGAGTGCAAGCCAAAGAAGACATCGATAGCCACAGAGAGGCTGTGCAGTGCCATGCAAAGACAATGCAAAGCTTCAGAAGGAGTCTGCTATTTTGCTAGGAGATAGTCGAGATCCAGTGCCAAAAGCTAGGGTGTGAGTCCAGACGGTCAGGGAGTCGAGTTTCCGTGAGCAGAAGATCAGAAGGAGAAGGTGACACAATTCCTAGAGTTGTGACACAATGACTATGTAGGCTGACACAGTTACTGCGCAGAGACAACGTAGGGAAACACATCCTGAGCCCAGATCAGTGTCGGATCGCTAGTGACAGTGTGAGATTTTCTCACTAACTCTTTTGTCAGTATTTCTCTGTAGTGGATAGCCAGTTTGGACATCCAACGATTTGTACTCAGATTACTATTGCATAATAATAAAACCCTCAGCTGCTGCACCGGTTTTCCCAAGTTGGGTTTTTCTCGTGACGATTGTTCAAAAATAATGGAGTATTTTTGTGTGTGTGTTTCTATTTTCCTGCATTGTGTTTTCCGCAGTATTTTATGTTGTAGGATGCAGTGTATTTGATTTCGATATTTACTGTGTAACACCATAAATATTTTGTCTAGTATTTAACAAATAAGAGAAATCTAATCAGTTGCTGCGGTAGGATTCTGAGTAACGAAATTTCACATAGTATCAGAGCACAGAGGAAGGAGGAAGAACTCAGTTGCAGGAGGAAAGAGGGAGCTTCGAAGCACTACATAGGTAGCTGCTCGAAACCTCAAAGAGGTTGCACAGTCCATTAGCTAGCAGGGCAGTTTTTGAGGAAATTTGTTTCTCTGAGAGAGTCGACAGAGAACATAATTTCCAGATCGAGGATTGTTAGAGGCAAAGGGAGAAACAACAACATTTTTTCTTGCAGAGCAAATCTTCAACTGGGACGTAGCCATTTTGCAGCAATAACTGGCAGAATAACGTCAGAAGGAAAGAAGAGCACACACTGAGGGAATTTTTTCCTCAGAGAATTTCTAGCCAAGAAATTCTAATTTTCCATGAAGATCAGCAATAGCCGAGAGCAAATTTACCACTCTAGCAAGGAGTGTGTAAAGCCAGTCAGCAACTGCGCAGAGGAGAAGAGACAAAGTTCAACTTTTGTTTGGCAAGATGGCATCAACAGGGCTAAGAGATCAGGATCGGCTGGACGAAGCAGCTAACTATGTGATCTGGAAGGCAAGGATTTCCTTCCTTGTACGATCTCAAAGCTTACATCGATAATGTGGTGGTTGTCCCCACGGATCCAAATCAGAATAAGACATACAAGAAAGAGATGGCTAAGGCGAAGATGACGATTCTTGATGGAGTTCGAGATCATGTTGTATCTCACATAGTGGCCCTGGGAATGACCAAAGAGATTTGGGACTCCCTTGCCACGCTGTACCAGGGATCTTCCAAGCAACGAAAGATGTACCTGGAGGAAAACCTGAGATGTGCTCGTATGCAGAAGGGGGAGCGCATAGACCACTTCCTCACCAAGCTTCAGGATGTCCGAGATCAGTTGGCAATTGTAGGGTCAGCACCTCAGGCTTCAGAGATGGTGCGAATAGCTTTAAATTCTGTCTCCGAGGAATGCAAAGTGTTCGTCCAAAGTATTTTGGGCAGAGAAACATTTCCGAGGTGGGATAGGATATGGGCAGATCTGTAGCAGGAGGAGTTGAGACGAGATCTGGTGAACAACACCATCAGTGGTAACAGTAGCAGTGGGACGAAGGAAGAGCAGAATGCAACCCTCGCATCAAAGGGGCAGCAAGAGCAACGCAAAAGAAAGAAGGACGTTTCGAAGATCAAGTGCTTCAGATGTGGTGAACATGGTCACTACAATACCGAGTGTCGGCTCAGAAAGAGGGACAAAGAGGAGAGGCAGGATCAGCAGGCTGCATCCATAGAGATCGACAGGTTGTCCTCCAGATTGGAGGAAGAGTTTGCCATGATCACCAACATACCTCTAGGGGTGAGGTGGGGTGATTTAGTTTTGTAGCCCGAGAGAGCTACAAATGGGCAGGATCCTTGAGGAGTCCACCTCTTGGATCAATACCTTGCTACGAGAGCCCATAGTAGCAGTAGCAGGATGGATCAGTCGCCTACTTAGTTATGATAAGTTATTTACGAATTTCTTTCAGTAAATTCTGAAATAAATACAATTGCAGTAATCACTTAACCATAAGCAGAGAATAGAATAGAACACATATAACATAATAGAAACAATCACATGTACACAGTTATTTTTGGACAATTGTCACCGGAAAAACTCAATGTGTGAAAACCGGTGCAACAAATGAGGGTTTGTATTATTCTTCAACAATGAAAATCTTTTACAAGAAATAGACGAGTAAATCTCTTAAGAATACACCTGAGATAAATTCGCCGAATCCTCTTGGAGAATTTCTGACACCTGGGAGACACCCCAGCTCCCTCTGCGTTACTTTGCGTGATCTTCTGCGCAGTCCCTACGCTGGACTGCGTCACTCTGCGTGGGCACTCAATGCTGCTGCTCAGCACTGTCGTCTGTGGCCCTCCGCGTCCTCCTCTTGCCTTTCTCTGTCACCGCTGACTTCCCCTTCCTTCTTCTGCCTCTACAGCTCTGCCCAACAACTCTCCCTCTGAAATCGAATTCTATTCCTTCAGAAATGATTTCCTTGGGGTACTGAGTGTGTGCCCGACTTGATTTCCAAATGACCCTCAAGCCTCTTCTCTTATAATCCTCTCATTGATGAATCAACGACCCAGATTAGATCTATAATCAATGGCTGAGATTAAAACATGACTTGATCTTCATTCTCTCGAATATTCTAACTCTGTTTTATTAATACCCTTTAATTATTTAAGTTCCCTAAGTTTAGACTTGGGGTCCTCATTAAAATAATTAGTTATTTTAATAAAACATGAACTGAGTGGAATTTCCACGAACAATTTCTGGGTTCTTTGGAATACTGATGTCCAAGCCTCCTCACAAAATTTGAGACTTGGAACACTTTCCAATGCTACAAAAATCAACACTCCCTCTTAGCGAGGATAATGTTCTAGCAAAATGCCAACTGCATCTGCTCTGACCTGAAGCATCTAGTGTGTTGTTGATGTCTCGGCTACTGTCCCTCATCTGCTGCGCTGCTACCCATGACACCATCACTGTCACTGCCTCATCTGTACTGCAGCTACCTCTAAATCTCGAGCCTATCCATTCCTTCTACTGGAATGGATTCTTGACCATCCCCATCTTTTCCCTGAAGTAAGCAAACTTAGTCTTACCCAAAGCTTTCATGAGGATATCTGCCACCTGCTCTCCTGTAGGAATGTACTTCAATTGTACAACTCCCCGTTGGATATAGTCTCTGATGAAGTGTCACCTGATGTCAATGTGCTTTGACTGATCATGAAACACAAGATTTTCAGAGAGTTTGATGCAACTTTGATTATCACACAAAATGCTGGTCGCTTCTATCCTTTTCTTGAGTAAGTTCATGAGCAACTTACGAAGCCATATGGCCTCACACGAAGCTGTGCTAGCTGCCATATTTTCAGCCTCGATTGAGCTCAGTGCCACGGATTTCTTTTCCTACTGCACCAGGAAGTCATTCCTGATCCGACACTGAAACAATACCCACTGGTACTCTTCCGATCTACTGGACTTCCAACCCAGTCTGCGTCAGTGAACCCACTCAACTGGATGTCATTGCCCATGGTGTACCTTAATCCAAGCTCGACTGCCCCCCTCAAGTACCTGAGAACATGTTTGGCTGCTGCCTAGTGGACCCTCCTTAGTTCTACCATGAACCGATTGAGGGTATTCACGACATAACAGATGTCTGGTCTAGTATTGACCAGGTACATCAACGAACCTATGAGCTGCCTATACAAGGTAGGATCAACATCATCATCCTTGGACTTATCGATTTTCTTCCAGTTTGTGATCATTGGTGTAGCCATGGGTCTACAGTCCTCCATCTGAAATCTCTTCAGAATCTCTGTAGTATATCTTCCTTGCCCAAGGAAGATTTCTTCCTTTTGCTGCCAAACTTCCAAACCCAGAAAATAGTGCATCCGCCCTAGATCCTTCATGTTGAATTCTGTTGCTAGATTTTCCTTGTAGTCTTTGATGAGCCTAGATGATCAAGTCAGAAATAGATCATCTACATATAGCACCAATATCAGTGGCTCATCCCCTACTCTCAGATAGTAGAGATTGGGGTTTGCGTCACTCTTGACGAACCCCATCTTTTGCAGGTAGCTGCCAATCTGACCATACCAAGCTCTAGGGGCTTGCTTCAGTCCGTACAAGGCTTTCTTAAGCCTGCACGCATGAGTTTTCTGCTCATGCGTCTCAAAGCGCTCTGGTTGTTCTATGTATACTTCCTTTTCTATCGCCCCATTCAAGAACGTCGTCTTGACATCCATTTGGTGAATCTCCCATCCCATATGCGCTGCAAAGGATATGACGAATCTGATTGAAGTATACCGAGCTATTGGGGTGAAGGTCTCTTCATAGTCTATCCCTTCCTTCTGAGCATACCCCTTAGCTACAAACCTGGCTTTAAATTTTTCTATACTGTCATCTGCAACATATTTGATCTTGTAGATCCATCTCAAACCTACAACCAATCTATCCTGAGGTCTAGGAACTATTTCCCAGACATCATTTGTCATGTTGGAGCTGTACTCATCCACCATCAATCTACCCGCATATGATGCTGAGCTCCCTCTTGAAAACTAGAGGGTTCTCCAACCTGTGCCACCAATGCCTGGTACTTGTCTGGTTGTCTGCGCCGCCTCTTCTCATTTTTAGGGGCTCTAACAAACTCCTATGCATCCCTCAGAGTTTGTTGTAGTTCTTTGCTCGTCCTTCCACTGGTGGTGGGTGGGTTTACCTACTCTCCTTCTTGCACTTCCTCGGAAAAGCTATCGTTAGGATCCTTGTGCCTTGGAAAGGCACTAGAGCTATCTTTTGCAGGTCGTTGTGGCTGGACCAGCAAATCCTCCTTAGACTGGGTAGCTGAAGACGTTTCCCAGGATTTCTTGAAAGCTCATTCGTCCATGAACTTCACATCCCGTCTCACTACTATCTTCCTACTCTCGAGGATATAGATGAGGTAAGCTTCTACATTCTCGCTCTACCCCACAAGGTATCCTTTCTCTGCAGTCTGATCCAACTTCCTCCTCTTCTCATCGGGTGCATGGCAATACGCTATACTGCCGAATATCCTAAAGTGGCTCACTTTAGGCTTGTTGCCATTGAACACGCTTTCAGGAGTAACCTTACTCAATGCGTTATGAGGAACCCTGTTCTGCACATACATGGTTGTATTACAAGCCTCAACCCACAGGAATTTGGCCATGTCTTGATCATATAGCATTGCCCTTGCAGCTTCGACAATAGACAGGTTTTTCCTCTCTGCGACTCCATTCTGCTCCGGATTATACGGAGCGGTCCATTCTCTCTTAATGCCTTCCCTTGCACAAAACCTTGTGAATTCCTTGTTAATGTACTCTCCACCATTGTCTGATCGCAATGTTTTGATCCGATTCCCTGTCAGATTCTCCGCAAGAACTTTAAACTCCTTGAATTGCTCAAAGACCTCGTCTTCGGTCTTCAGAAAGTAGATCCATGTCTTTCTGGAATGGTTATCGATGAAGATGACAAAATACTTTGCATCACTAAGAGCATTCGTGGACATTGGTCCACAAATGTTTGAGTGTATCAATCCCAACCCACTCTTGGCCCTATTGTTGCTTCTTGGATATGCTGCCTTGGCATACTTCCTTAATATGCACCCTCTGCAGACATCGTCTCGCTTGGTGCTAAGTTCTGGAGCTCCCGTGACAGTCTTCTTGAGAATTCTCAAGGCTCCATGATGTAGATGCCCCATGCTTCTATGCCATAACTCATTCAAATCTTTCTCATAAGTACTGCCTATCAGAGCCTTTGGGGACTCGAGCTGTAACTTGTACAGTTTATGGCTCCTGACTCCAATTTGTGCCTTCTTTTTCCAACTAGGGTGTTTGACATAAACTTTGTTGCCAATAAAGTATACATCGTAACCCTTGTTCTGAAGTTCAGACAAAGAGAGTAAATTCATCCCCAACCCTGGTACATGCAATACGTTGGTGGCCCGAAGCTTGTTGCCAACTTTGTTCGAAATATTATGGAGCCTCTTCCAACAAGGGTACATTTTGCCTTGTTTCCCATAGTGATTAGAAAATTCATCTTATCCTCCTTGTAGCTTGAGAAGCATTCTCGAACTCCCGTCATATGAGCAGATGCTCCACTGTCAATATACTAGATGTATGGAGAGGCCATGCTTGACACACAAGAAAATTCCTCTTCTAGTTTGGATGTCAGAACTGAAATGTCATGATCCCTCTATTCCTCCATGCGTTCTGGAGAACTGCGTGAACCCTTCCACGCTGTTGCTGCATCAATGTCGGATCTCCGTTCCATTGTCAAATCTCCTCTTCCATTACTCGTCTTTTGCTCTGATACCATGTGAAAATTTCAAATCTGAAATACTACTGCAGTGATAGATTTATTTCGCGTACTTATTTATGATAAGTTATTTACGAATTTCTTCCAGTAAATTATGAAATAAATACAACTGCAATAATCACTTAACCATAAGTAGATAATAGAACAAAACACATATAACACAATAGAAACAATCACATGTACACAGTTATTTTTGGACAATTGTCCTCGGAAAAACCCAAAGCGGGAAACCGGTGCTGTAGATGAGGGTTTGTATTATTCTTCAGCAATGAAAATCTTTTACAAAAAATAGATTAGCAGATCTCTTAAGAATACACTTGAGATAAATTCCTCGAATCCTCTTGGAGAATTTCTGACACCTGGGAGACACCCCAACTCCCTATGCATCACTCTGCATGATCTTCTGCGCAGTCCCTATGCTGGACTGCGTCACTTTGCATGGGCACTCAGTGATGCTGCTCAGCGCTGCCCTATGTGGCCCTCTGCGTCCTCTTGCCTTTCTCTGTCACTGCTGACTTCCCTTCTTTTGCGTCTACAACTCTGCCTTGCAACTCTCCCTCTGAAATCGAATTCTATTCCTTCATAATCGATTTCCTTTGGGTACTGAGTGTGTGTCGGACTTGATTTCCAAATGACCCTCAAGCTTTCCCTTATAATCCTCTCTTCGATGAATCAACGACCTAGATTAGATCTCTAATCAATGATTAAGATTAAAACATGACTTGATCTTCGTTCTCTAGAAGATTCTAGCTTTGTTTTATTAATACCCTTTAATTATTTATTTTCCCTAAGTTTAGACTTAGGGTCCTCATTAAAATAATTAATTATTTTAATAAAACATGAACCAAGGGGAATTTCCACGAATGGTTTCTAGGTTCTTTGGAATACTGATGTCCAAGCCTCCTAACAAAATTTGAGACTTGGAACACTTTCCAATGCTACAAAAATCAACAGGCAGCAGTGCAGTAGCACAATGCAGAGTTAGCAACAACGCAGAGGCTTCGGTGACAGCGCAAAGACTAGCAGCAGTCTGGACTCAGATGACAGATGCATCAGACTGAACATAGTTGGTTCAGTATGATGGACATCTCTCAGTTGTAGCAACAGATGAGAGACAATTGCAGATGTTGCAGTAGTTGGCAATAATATGTGGGTCACCAGCAGCATAGATGCAGCGCAGAATCAAAGTTACATAGTAGTTGGTGGGCAGTGAGGTCAGACATCAGCAGCGTAGCAGGAGATGGTGCAGAATCAGAGTGGTGCTTCAATAGATTGTAGCCATAGAGCACATTCCTTGCTAAGAGGGAGTGTTGATTTTTGTAACATGGGTTGTGCTCTAGCCTTGAGATTTTGTAGAGAGGCTAAGACACATGCATTCTACAAGACCCATAAATCGTTTGGTGAAATTCCACCTAGAGATGATTTAATTAAAATAATTAATAATTTTTAATGTATTCCTAAGTCTAAACTTAGGAAATGGGATTAATTAAAGGGTATTAATTAAATCAGGTGTGAATCTTTTAGATAAAGACGAGGATCGAGTCCAAGTTTATCTTAGCGATCAATTAAGATCTAATCATGGCCGTTGATGTGTCAACGAGAGATTAAAGAAGGAACTTGATGGGCACCTGGAGAAAATACTTGAGATTTGCAAAGATCGAATTTACTAGGAGATCGAATTCTTAGAGTAGCAACACTGAGTTGCCAGGGATAGATCCAGTGATTTCGTTGTAGTGAGGGGCAAATATAGTAAGATCGGAGGAAGGTTTCTAGATCCGGGGAGTGCAAGGCAGAGAAGACATCGAGAGCCACAGAGAGGCTGCATAGTGCCACGCAGAGGTAGCGTAGAGCTTCAAAAGGAGTTCGCTATTTTGCTGGGAGATAGTTGAGATCTAGTGCCAGAAGCCGGGGTGTGAGTTCGGAGGGCTAGGGAGTCGAGTTTCCGTGACCAGAAGATCAAATGGAGAAGGTGACGCAGTTCCTAGAGCTGTGATGCAGTAATTGCGTAGGCAGACACAGTTACTGTTGAAAAGTGTAACTAGGTCGGTCTTCATATTGACTATGTAATTATGTATTTTATGTAAAGAAGAAGACAAAGATAATAAAATGTATTTTGTACTTGCTTCATGGTTTTCATGAGCAAGAGTTTATCATAGATTAAATAGACTTCTTCTTGATGTCTATTAGGTTTTGTGTCTTCTAGGTATAAATATAATTAAGTGTCTTACATATGAAGGATCTAGTCTAGAGAATGCTCCAAGACCCTGCCAAAGATCTTGTGGAAGAAAGGCTCAAACAACTCTCAACATAGTCCTCATCAACGTTGGAAAAATGCACCTCTTCAAGTCGGCATATCAATTGACAAGTCGGCCTACAAGACAGACTGTGAGGTTGGCCTAAATTCTGGACAATGCACTATATATTGATTGTCCTGCGGCTCATTTGGACTCAAGATTTTCTGACAACTCTGTGGAGAAAGGTGCAGATCAACGAGAAGAAGCTGCGGTCAATCCTAAAGAATGTAACGTGCAAATCTGAGGTGAATGCAATGATAAGTATGAGGTTTCAATGCGGACTTTAGGAATAGAGCAAATCTATTATATATACACATTCGGATAAGGGTATAGGATATACCTATGATACATATGTGCATGCGGATACATCTGAAAAATATGCGGATACATTTGTGGTATAAATTCGGACATGTACAGGATTTATCTGAGATAGATACAACGTAATAAAGTCTGGGTCTAATGCGAGTTAAGGCGCGAGAATGTGGATCTGTTGTAAGGTATTCTGAAGCTTAAGAAGGGTGGATTAGTATGATGAACCAACTGTCAAATCTGAACCTAGTGCGGACTTTAGTTTAGTGTAATTGTCCTGAATAATGATTGAAAGGCACGAGGGTATCACAGTGTGAAAATAAGAGGATAAAAGGAAGGTAAATCAGAGATTTACCTTCCTACCTTCAGTGCACAAAAGGAAAGCAATACATCTCAAGTGAACGTGAAACAAGAAGAAGTATGTTGATAACTAAAGAAGAAATAATTAGAGACCGAGTTCTCTAATGATGGTGCAGGTCAGTGCACATTGGTAAAGAAAAGGAAAGATCAGCGTTGAAGGAAGACTTAGAAGCAATATCAAGGTCTTGGAGGTATTTATAGGTCAAGGGTCTGACTCTTGGTCATGGTACTTGTCATTTGAAGATCTATAAGAAGAATTTCTTATGGGTTTGCCTCTCCAAGAGGAAGAGGTTTTTGCCTTGGCTCGAGGAGCCTAATCGTGTGTTTCTTGTATTTTGGTAATTGACTTGATGAAAGACTAAATAAGCTAAGAAGTAACCTCACAAGTAATTATCAAGGAAGAGAATTTATTTTAACTTACAACCCTCCAAATTCTCAATAGTTACTTTACAAAGACAGCACATGGCAGCTCATCCTCAACCCAGATCAGTGTCGGATCGCTAGTGACAGTCTGAGATTTTCTCACTAACTCTTTTGTGAGTATTTCTGTGTAGTGGATAGCCAGTTTGGGCATCCAACGATTTGTACTCAGATTACCACTGCATAATAATAAAACCCTCAACTGTTGCACCGGTTTTCCAAAGTTGGGTTTTTCTGGGACAATTGTTAAAAAATACTAGATTATTTTTGTGTGTGTTTCTATTTTTCTGTGTTGTATTTTCCGCAGTATTTTATGTTGTGTAGGCTGCAGTGTATTTGATTTCGATATTTACTGTGTAACACTATAAATAATTTGTTCGGTAATTAACAAATAGGAGAAATCTAATCAGTTGCTGTAGTAGGGTTCCGAGTAACAGAATTTTCACAAAGTCCACGCTGTAGCATCTGCACCTAGTTAGGGCATCGTCACACCTAAGAGACCCTTACACATGGCTGCCAACAGAATTATCATCAACTGCCATTTGCTTCTGCAATAGAGGAGCTATTGCACAAATCTAGGCTCGAATCTTCACTGCGAGAACTGCCCACCGGTTAGGGCTTCTAACATGCCATGTCAGCCCTACCTCCTTGGCTTCCACAATCTGCAACAACTCTGTCACACTAGGACACCTACATCACTCCATAGCGGGATCTGCTTCTAGTTGGAGTTCCTTCATGCCCAAGGCAACTCCAACAAATGGCTCCCAACAACCTGCAATGTACACTGATCCAAACAATCCTTTCTTCACTTCTGGACTGATGTGCCTGCTGTCACCTTGGCTGCCTGGTAGGTGCTTCCTAACAGTCCTTGTTAGGCTCCTCCAAACAGCTCCAAGTCTGGTCAACTTCTTTGACCCAACGCTCCTCCAAAACACTGCTCCAATTCTATTTGCACACTGCTGTTTGTGACTGTGCTAGTTAGGGTGCTTGTTGCAGCCCTAAACTCCTCCAACAGTCCACAAACAGTCTCCTTATAGGCTGCGGCACACCCTTAGTAGACACCTCCTTAGATAAGCTGTTGCCTAGGATGTATATCAGGCTTCAGCCCTTGATTAGCTCCTATGCAAGCCTTGCTGTGGTGCTATGGTCTGCGGCCTAGCACACAGCAACCTATAGCCTTCGGTCCCCCAAAACAGTGCCCAAACAAGTGTCAAACAATGCAGCATTTAGCCCTCAAGGGCTCAGCCTAACAGCTAGCAAACTCGGCCCCCATTACAGCAGCTCGGACCCTGTAATAAACCCAAAACAGACCCCCTTCTCCTTGCTGTTCCTGCCTTCTTGTTGCTGCGTCTAGGGCACAAGAGAAGTCCCTCTTCACAAAATGGATAAGAAAATGCTTCTCCTTCACTCTCTATTTATACCCAAATGAGGGGCTCCTTCCTAGGATGTCACACAAGGGCTGCCAGCCTGTCATAAGCCTAAAACACCTTTGGCCGACCTAGACATGCAAGTGCAAACCCATCATTAACCTTAAAAAATTCATTCTCTTCAACAACAACTCGGAATTGGATGATTTTCTATGCGTCGGATTCGTCTCGACGAGCACTATCATCCTCATCCATCACATGTCGAAAACTATTCACGGTTTTGGCCCAAACATCGATGGGTGCAAAACCCCAGGCTTGGGTTCTAAGCCCACAAGCCTACTTGCGGTGGTTTCACCTCCAACCCTCGAACACTAGGGCTTGGAGTACCTCCCAAGCTACACAAAAATCAACAAACAATTCCACCTAAGTAGCACAAAATACACTGTTGCTACCGAAGTGGTGAGATTGGCAACAAATAACAATAAGATCTTCGTTTGAGAGCAAGTGAGATATCAACATGCATGTGCCTTGTCATTATTCTTTCCATACATATTATGAGCAAGTTTAGGATGTAGGATGCAGGATACCTTCCATCAATGCCAAAGTGCAAATTACATCCACAAAGTGATGTCACAACGAGTCAAGTTTACTCACATGCTGATCATGCAAGTAGACAAATGGACGTAATATTAGGGTTTCAATATGAATATTAGGTGCTGATAAAGGAAACCATAGCTAGACAAATAATGATATTGGTTATTCTTTGTAACTGCAAATGCTAAATGATGCCAAGCAACTGTAGATATGAGCCTTGTGCGCTACAAATTATACCAGCAATTGAGCCTGTTGTGGAATAGAGTAGTGGTCAAAGGGGTGCATGGAGAAGTTTCAGATATATAGTATACCAATTCTTTCCTTGATATTCGCACCAAAAGTGGCAAACATAACTATGAAGAAGGTGAGTTCTGTTCAAAATCAATGCTTCAGTTTGCTCCAAAGGTAACATGCGGCATTACTGTGCACCTCTGAATGAGCTAGCATTGATTTGAATTGGGTACGGCAATTAACCAGAAATGTGAGGGATTAAATGATAATAATTCAATGGAGATGATATTCTTACCTTGGCACAATCAAACTTGCCATTACTTTGCTATTGTGAATCAAATTTCTATATAATGAGCGAATGAACTTGATGCCAGGGTTTCCAATATCAACATGCGATTAGAAAGCAACATCAACATACTATGGAAAAGCCCTTGCGTCAACGGTTATAACCACATCAGACAATGTCCTGTGTGATGCTTGGTTAGAGGTGATTTTACAACAATAGCATGAGATGACATTTACTGTCATTTGTAATAAAATGATGTCAAACAGGTTCACAATGATAGCGTCAGCAACACTGCTTGCTCGATGATCAATTACCATGTTGATTTTGTAGACTTTTCTTACAAATGTAGAAATGCAGGATTTCTCCATGCATTCGTGAGAACATTTGAGGGTGTCACCCATTCGTTATCTTAAATGTTTCCGTAAACAGAGCACTCAATGTCAGTGCTTACAGTGATGCACCAAACAGGCTGTTCTCAGACCACACAGAAACTTTCAAGACAGGATTAAAGCCAGTATGATATTGCCTCTGTCAATTGATTGTAGTAATTCTCATTCCATAATATATATATATATATATTATTCAGAGAGCTCAGAACTTTATTAACATAGAAGCTATGAATTAGTAAATGTATATCGCTGTTTAGACCACAAATACTATTAACTGTAAGGTGTGATAGCAAACTTTTTTAATCATTTCTCAACAACGACATCTATGGATAATGAGAGACTTAGACATGTAATCAATGATAATCATTTTCAAACAATCTTAGAGCAGCGAGTCATTATATGTAATGGGGCATTTGTTTTTTTTTGCAAATTAGATTATTTCGGAATTGGAAACTGTCCACAAGAACCACATAAAGAGAGACACGTTATCACCACAACACCATATTCCAAGTAGCATGAGACGGTGCTCAAAATATGAAATAACAGGGAGCCGAACTAAATTACAACAAAGAATACCCAAAGGCAAGAAGCATGTGACTATAAGCCCAAAGGATAATGCACTGTAAATGTCACAGTTTGTCGAGCCCAAATTAAATGCAACAGTTCGTACTATCATCAAATTGGGTCTTGAATAATAATGCTACAAGTGCATTTTTAGATGCAAAAGGAGATCAGATATGCCACTTATATTTCTGTTCATTGGACTTGGTGCCAATCTTATGCCATGTTATAGTTCACCGCTTGTACAAAAAGTCTCAGATTGGATCATATATTTCCAAGCAAGAACAAATAACTCAAATATGCAATGGTGGTACTTCGAACAACTTTAGAGTTACCTGATTAGTGGGTTTTGTAACTGAAAAAATAAACAATCTTGCGTTGGACTTGTACCCAAACTTGTGCTAATCTTGGAGAATATGTCATGAACAATGTGAGCATAAGTTAACTCCAAGCGTCAGAAATGTAACAAATGAGAGCACCCTATACTTAGGGTTAAATCCAATGATTGACCATATATACATAATAAAATCATATGCTTCCCAAGTATGGTCATTTATCATATATATTCAATAGAGCACTGGAAATTGTAAGCAAGACTGGGACACTGTTTGATTTTGGTACTTAACTTCACATGTGAAACTTCTGATATTTTTTAAGGGAGTTTGGATAGCATTTGGTCTGATTTGGTGAGAGATCTATGTAAGCATGTAGTTAGCCAAAGGGGTGTTTGGGAGCTGTTATGATACAAAATTAACTGCTTCTACTGAGAAACCATATCTGCAAATGAGAAGAGAGTCTGAGCAAGCTAGAAGTTTGCAACCCATTACCTATGCTGAGTTCCTGGACAATAACTCAGCCAAGTTTATCCTCCACTATTTCCAGAGGTCAATCTCAGGTTGAGACTCTCCTTTTATGTTTGCTAGGATGAACTTCCTAAGGGTCTGTGTAGCACAGAGGAGAGACATGCCTAAGTGTTGCGTATAGCGGCTAGCTGAAGGGAAGAGTTATCTGGCAGGTCCTGGAAGACTCTATCCTGTGTAAATTCATGGTATGAGTCTGGCTATAGCTGAATCCTGGAGCACTATGGGTTTGGGTTGAATTTGAATTTGAGCCTGGAGGTATTCTTCACCCTTGTGGTCTCATAGCCTGGCTCGGGGCTGGCATTTACAACAAATGCCCAAGGTTGGGAGGTGAATTGCTCCTTTGAAAGTGTTATGGTCAAAAATTCTATTGAAAGAGTTTGCTTGTGTTTTTGGTGCGTATTTGCTTGGAAATTCTGTTTAATATGAATTTCTGTGTATGGATGAATATGGACATGGAGTGTAACTAGATTCCTGGTCAAGCAGTATAAATCTTCTGCCCTTTTTAATTGCTGTAATGTAATTGTATGAATTCTGTTAATTCAGAATTACTCAGCTGTTATACAATTGATGGAAATACCTCGCATAAGGTAAAATAATAAATGATGAGCGTATTGTCTCAAAAGACATTTCTGGTGAGGCAATTCAAAGTAGACGGCAAAGAAATTTACTGTGTTTGAGAATGGAAAAGTGCCCTGCTGTACAAGAAAAGGAGACCAGGTACATTTCAGTACGTTTGGATTTAGGAAAAACTTATCATAAAACTCAAAAAATACTTTAAATTAAATAGGTAAATACAGGTCAAATTCAAGAACATTTCAACTAAGTCAAACTCTGTTAAATTTAGTCAAACTTGATCACACTTGCTGTGTATTAGCAGTTTGACCACATTTGACAGAGTCAGGCCCCTTCCATGTAAACTTGCCCTGTATTGGTGTCAGGTCGAGTTGGTTGAATGTTGGATTCTCTTTCTTCTATTTTTAGTTAAAAGGTTAAGGCTTTTTGCATAGTGTCTGGTCCTATGGATTTTACCAAATTTTTTCAATGAGACTTGTATTCATCTATAATCTGGCTTATTTGATATTTTTTTGTCAATTCTGTCATGCTAGTGACCATGTTTTCCATTCTATCACTATATTCCTTAAGATTTGTTATTTTCTAGGGATTCTTCCATTGTTGAAAACCCTGTTACCCCTCATGTCAGCAGGAGTACATAAAAAATTCTGCAGCATCTTTCATCACCATTGTAAGCCCAAGGTCATGTTGAGAAATCTATAGGGCTGCAAGTAGGATGATTTCTCTTAAACTTGATATCTGCTTGTGATGTCTTTTTACTTTTCTTAATTATTAGCTTCTTCTCTTATTATTATGTTGTTCTTATCATCAAGTAGCTACCAAAACAAGAAGATCAACAATACACAAGAACACATGATGTAGGCTGCAAGCTAGGGCCAAACCTCTTCACTTGAGAGGAAAACCCACAAATATCTTCCCTTCTTATAGATCCTTCAAATGACGAATTCCAAGGCCTCTAGAGTCTAGACCAAGACCAATACCCCTCGAAGACCAAGCCAAACCTTCTTGTTGATGTGCTCCTTCTATCCAAGTCAAACCCAGTCAAATCTCTTCCAGTTGCACAACTTCGACTCCCAACTACAGAATTTCGGCTTCCACTGCAGGTCTGAAATTTTCGGCCTCTGCAACAACTACTGCTTCCACACGTGTGAGAAATTCTAGGGCTTCCAAAGCTTCCTTTGACCTTCGCTTGGGCTGCTTCTCCTTCTAGGGCTTGTAGGTGACCTAATAGTCCTTTCTTCGACCTTCTTTCTGCAATTTCCTCAACTTAGACCTTGCAGCATCAAAATCCTGGCTTGCTTTCTTCGCATCTGAGAGAGAGAGAGAGAGAGAGAGAGAGAGAGAACCCAAACCTTCGTCCTTCGTCCTTCTTCCTTCTTCGCTAGCCTTCTTCTGCTTCTCCTTTGCTTAGATGATGAGAAGTGAATGAGTGTCCATAGGAAGTCGAGTTCCCTCCTATATATAGGCTTCTAAGGAGGACGACATGCCCTAATGAGGTCGACTTCTTAGCTGCCAGGCCAACTTGGCCTTGGAGGGTATTTTGACTCTTTTAAATATGTTGTAGACAATTTTGTCACTCCTAGAGACAGCCTAGAGTTGCCATAGACCAGTGCCTAGGACATCTTATCATAGCAAGGGAGCATGAAATATAGCTTGGGTGTCAATCCAAATGCTCTCCTGCTATCTCTTGTTAAACAAGGAAATTAGTTTAAATGGAACCAAACTCTCTCAGAAGCTGATACAAAGATAAGAATAATGTAGGAACAACATGCAAAACTCCAATACAAACGCATCAGACAGTTAAGAGATATCTTACTGCAAAGAGAGCCAGTTCAAATAATATGCCACAGAAATCAAATATCAGAAAGTGGATGCAGTGAAGAAACATGAAGAAGATACTAGTTAGCATGAGGCTGATACCTAGATACACAACAAAACCACATACGGGCTTATCCAACTAAGAATCCATACATGACAATGGCGTTTTAAAAGCACCCTCCTCAAGTAACTAATATAGCAGAAAATATGGATGAAATGAACATGGAACAATATATCATGACTAGGCGTATTTAAAGTGCTTGACTAATCCAAGTATGGGCACCAACTAGGATGAATCCTTACTTAAGACCAGTGAGCCACTCGCATTCTAGAACATGATACAAGAAGATACATAGCATGAAATGAGATATTATATTAACACATAAGAAAAGATTACATATTGTGGGATACCAAAGACCAGAATCCTCATTACAGTTATAACTCCTCCTCACTAAAACCCTACGGGCTCTGAGCCTTCATACATAAACTTTACAAGATGTATACCAAAGCCTTTCACTGCACAGTTTGCTGATAGAAATCTGGAACCTTTACAATGTGTTTTTTCATAGTTTTTATAGGAGAAGCAGAAAACTCTAGAGAAAGGAGGTAGGTGATACACATTTAATGATATGATTTGAATAAAATGGCAGAAAACATTCACGCCCACACTATGAATGACTAAATATAAATAACTGTACTTTACAATCTACCTCCAGAAATAAATGCTGAGGATGAAAATCTCCTCATGAACAAGACACAAATAATAAAATATACAATGTTCTGCCCTTTACTGAAAGGGAAAAATCTGCTGCCGTAAAACCTTGAGATAGCTTGTGGTTGTGCATAGTACTCTCAGCCCTCTATCTTTGAATTGAAATCCCAGATCTTTAATACAGGGCATCGCATTTCTCGATCTTTCACTGATTTTTGTAGGCTGCCCCATTAATGTTTTCTCCGTCACAGATCTGCCTTTTGATTTTCTCTAGAGGGTTCGAGGGATTTTATTTCTATTCACATCAAATGGAGTCACATCACAGCAACTACCTCCAGTTCCCATCTTAAATTTCTCCCTCGGAGACTGTTAATGGCGGTGCTATGAGCCTCTGTAAGAAAAGCAGCGAATCGCGGTAATTCTCAGCCGCGGAAAACCTGCAAAACCGCAAACCAGTTAAGAAAAACCAAACAAGGATGGCGAACATGAAGGTGTCGGCGGAAATGGAGATGAAGGCATGGCCAAGCGGGAGAATGTGTAGGGTGACGGGAGGACTACAAGATGATGGAGAAAACACAGTGGAGGTATGGCGGACAGGCTGACCAGAGAAAGATATCAACATGTAACGTATGGATGATATTTACATATGAATAGCGGAGGATGAGATGGTGGACACGTGTAGCGCTGACGTGGTGGAAGGTTCGGTCAGCAGGTGTGTAAACAATTCATGACCATACGATCAAAATGAAATCGATGGTTGAAAGGTATTGTACAACGGCGGAATGGTGGACCCGGGCGTTATATAACTTGTGCTAAATCTCGTGCAACTTTGGAGGACAACCACTGTTAGATGAGGGCTGACAGATCCGACGGCGTTGATGAATTCCGCTACCCGTCTTTGCTCTGACCTTTAATGCGCGAAATGGGCGGTTTTAGTCATCGTACACTTGGACACTTGTCATGCGATCTATGGAATCGCTGGCTCCAAGGGAAATACTGCTCGCCAGGCAATGGTGGTGCGGAATAAACAACCGGTTTTTGCAATGCGCGCGGGTGCGGGGACCACCACGGAAAACCAACTCCGCTCCGTCGATTGGATTTGATTGGACGGCTCCAGACGCGCCCGAAAACTTTAACGATAGGCTCCTTTCCATCTGGCGCTTGGTCTAGCACCTGAGTTGTATGGGGAACAAAACAAAGGGGCTGGAACTGCAGGGGCTAGGCCTGATAAATCTTATATTGCGATTTTTAGCCTTTGTACAGTGTATTTTTTGGGCGGAAAGGGTAACGACAAGCAGAATATGGAGGTTTTTGGCCACGGTAGCAGGTTTGAAAGGTTTATATGGGGCGGTAGGCCAAGAATTTGAATGGAGGGGTTGACATGCACAACAAAATACAAAAATAATTCTTTTTACATGTTACAATGTGCTCGATGGGGTCTTCTTCATATGATAATGACTTTATTGACTTCTTGACAGTAGGACAAACCCTAGAAGCACCCAATGGGTGCTTGACCTCTAAATAAAAAGACCTTGAGCATGGAACCCATGCTACAAAAAATAACAATAATAAATTTTCTTTCTTTTTACAATATACAAGAATCAAAAGTACATTTCATATTTAAGAAGGCCGAACCTAGTTACACATTTCAAAACTCCCTCTTAAATAGGGAGATATTCATAATGGTACATAGACATTCTCAAACTGAAGAGATCTCATAAAAAGAGTTGGATTGGTAATGTTGAAATTTGATGACTAAAAAGTTTCCTGCAATCCCAACCCGGTTTTAATTTCACCTTATCACCCCCATTCAGTTCAATTCCCTTTCCCATCAACTTACATTCAACACATAGAATTCTGGAAATGAAATTTTCAGATTAAAACACATGGGACTGTCAACACATGCTGAAAATAAATATGGACATAAACAAACCAACAACACATAAAAAAAATACACACGAATTTTTGGTCAACTTAGACCCGAGCAAAACCCCTTCATTCTTCTCTGAGGAAAACCTATTAAAGAGCTCTTCAAATTTATTTATCTTTCAAGTTCAGGAAAAATACATTTGTAGACAAAACAAAACAACAAAATACAACTTATCTCTTCAACCCAAAACTCATTGAAAATCATGCCCACTTTGCCTCGATTTCTGTGCCCACTTGAAGCTGAAATTGTATTATAAGGAGGCGGATTGTACTGTACGGATTCCATATGGACTATACGGATTTTTGTACCGCTATACAAACTTTTTTTTCAAATTTTTTTTATTTTTTATTTTGCTCAAAAGCTGCTCTCGAGCTGCGTGCAGCTCACAACATTAAATGTTGTTCGTATTGTACCTTCTGCTATCTTCTATGCCTTGATTTTTGTGCCCAGCTTTGCCCAGAAATCACTCCTTCAGCTTGTTGCAACAAATTTCTCTTTCAAAACTTTTCTCCAGCTCTTAGTCTCCTTTCTCCAATCCGCTCATGAAGAATGAATGAATGCAATTTCTCTTTTCTTTTCCCCCTTTTTGTTTCCCTAAATGACTTTTGGGCAACCCTAAGATCTAATGGCTCAGATTCATTTAGATCAAGGGATGAAAATAAATGTGCATTTAATTCCCACTTTCTATTTTTTAACTCACCCATTAAATAAAGTACCCACATTGTACTGAATGTCTAAAGTCACTTTTCACTTTATAATTTAACATTGACTTTACCACTTATAAAGTCACTTTCAATTTATTATTTAATATTGACTTTACTGCTTATAAAGTCACTTTCACTTTATAATTGACTTTACCACTTATAAAGTCACACTTAGGAAGATAATTATTTTGGACACTTTTCCCTAGGTAGAGACTAACCCATGGGAAACCACTTGTCCAAGGTCTATTAAAAATCAACACTCCCTCTTATCGAAGAAAATGTTTCTCACCACATCCATTGTGTCCCTGAAATGGACATGCTTGCCTCTTGGCAAGGACTTCGTGAGAACATCGGCCACCTGCTCATCTGTCGATATATACTCCAACTTCACTGCCCCCTTCTGAACATAGTCCCTGATGAAATGATATCTTATGTCAATGTGTTTTGACTTGTCATGAAACACTGGATTCTCCGTGAGTTTAATGCAACTCTGATTATCAATATGAATAACTGTTGGTCTCAACTCTTGATCAAATAGGGCATACAATAACTTGCAAAGCCAAATGGCCTCACTACTAGCCTGGCTAGTGTTCATATACTCAGCCTCAGAAGAGCTCAAAGCAACTGACTTTTGCTTTCCACTGAACCACGACACAACTGTCGAACCCAATCCGAAGCAACACCCTGAAGTGCTTTTCCTGTCAGAAGCACTCCCTGCCCAATCTAAATCTATGTAACATGCCAACCTTACTCCATCTCCCCGCCTATAGTCCAGACCATAATCAACAGTCCCCTGCACGTAGCGAAGAATGTGCTTTGCAGCTACCTAGTGCACCCTCCTAGGCTCAACCATGAACTAGATAAGTGTGTTCACTGCAAAGCATATATCTGGCCTATTGTTGACCAAATACATCAAGGACTCAATAAGTTGCCTATACAATGTGGGATCCACCAAACTAGAATCTAAAGCATGAAGCTTCTTCTAGTTGGTGATCATAGGTGTTGACATGGGTCTACAGTCTGCCATGTGAAATCTGCTCAACACATCCACAGCATATTGCCCCTTCCCCAGAAAGATATGCCCCTCCTCCTACCACAGCTCAAGCCCCAAAAAGTAATGCATCAACCCAATGTCCTTCATCTCAAACTCCATAGAAGATCCTCCTTGCAACCACTAATCAGTCTCTCTGCCCCAGTAATGAACAAATCATCAACATATAGCACAAGAATGAGCAGATCATCCCCTACAACAATGTAGTATAGGTTCAGATCTGCATCACTTTTCGTGAAACCCATCTGCTGCAAGTAAGTATCAATCCTCGAATACCAAGCTCTCGGAGCTTGCTTAAGTCCTTAGAGTGCTCACCTCAATCAGCATACATGGGTCTCCCGCCCAAGTACCTCAAAGCCTTGTGGCTGCTCAACATACACCTCCTTCTCTATAACTCCGTTCAGAAATGTGGTCTTCACATCCATCTAATGGATCTGCCAACCCATTTCTGCAGCAATAGAAATAAGGGACCAGATAGAAGTGTACCGAGCTACGGGAGCAAAGGTCTCATCATAGTCAATTCCCTCTATCTGTGAGAACCCTCTAGCCACAAACATCGCGCCATCTGTAACATGCTTTATCTTGTAGATCCACTTGGAAGTCACAACTGACTTTCCCTCAAGCCTAGGCACCACCTCCCAAACATTGTTCTTAATGATAGAGGCATACTCCTCCACCATAGCCTCTCTCCATACCTCCTGGCTGGCAGCCTCCTCATAGCTAGTAGGCTCAGAGTCAACAATGTTGGTAGCCTTGACTACATAACTGCAAAACCTTTCAAGTGGCACACCCTCCCTATTCACCCTCTTCAAAGGACCAATGAACTTTGCTTCCTTCAAGGTATCTTGAAGCTACTTAGGCCTCCTCTTCCCTGAAGAAGCTTCCCCATAGGGAACCTCATCCTTTGCCCCCTAGGCTAGTGAACCTGAAGGTCTGCCAACTGACCATGGTGTGCCTGTACCAACACCTATCCTCGAAGAACTTGTGCCTATGTCAGTTGAAGTGCCATGTGAACTCTCTACTAGTGGACTTCCTAAAGAAGTGCTCAGTGAATGTTGATTTTGGACAACTAGGTCCAAACTCCATGTTGTGATGCTCAGATGAAGATGCCAATATTTTTATTAGACTCCTCTTTCGGATAGGTGCAAGATCGATGTAAAGATCATCTTGATCCGATGAGCAAAACATTTATTTTGAATTTATTCAAAATATGTGTAGGTCGGCCTGGAGGTTTTGTGCCCTAGCAATTGTGTCACACACCCTCATTGATGGATATATATTGGTCAACGTTGGTGGAAATTTTCACTCATCTCATCCTCACACATTTCTATCTCCTCATCTGATTGGTTCAATCACCTTGGAGGCTCTTCTCTTCACACGTGGGAAATTTCAGCAAGTAGCAATTTTCTGTTTTCGGCCTAGGGTTTCTGTAGCAGCCTTGACCAGCATTGACTTTGGTCAAAGCAAGGTCAAACAGACTTGAAACTCTCCCAAACTTTTGATTTTTCAAATTCGCATTTTTTGGCACTATTCTCGAGGCTGGACGTCGACTTTGACTTGGCTGCGTTGACCTAGCTGCTACTACTGTTTGCATTGAGCGTTCACTGACAACGTTGACTTTTGGTTTGACTGTTTTGGCTATCCTAGAGGGTTGTGTGACACTTCTGGTTGGCTGACCATATTGAGACTTTGTTGGTTGAAGCATCCCGCTGACCGCCGTAACGCACCAACACACTTATATATTTTGGCTTGTCTTCTGTCGATCTATTGGTATGTTCCATCAGCGTTTTAATTTATTGTTTATGTGATTGCTGACTGATATTGGGATGAAAAGTAAAGTTGCATCAAGCATAGAACATCTACAAAAATTTACATGGTATCGTAGCTGAGGTGAAGACAAAGCCCTATTTTGTAGCAATCATTGAAGAAGAGCATGGGTTCCTCTAACTACAATGGCTTTAAGGCTCATGACAAATTGACTGGGAAGGATGACTTCCATGCCTGGAAGATAACATTGGATCTTATGTTGGAAGACCAAGATGTCATGGACTATGTGCAGGGTAAAATTCAAGAGCCTCCATCCACTGCAACTGCTGCTGCCAAAACAAAGTACAAGAAGGGGGAAATAAAAGCAAAGCTGATGATCAGGGACTCTATTCATAAGAGTCTGATTGCCTACATCTCTGAGTTGGGCACATCCAAGGAGATGTATGACATTAGGGGAATTTTGAGGTCTAAAATGGGCCTCCTAAGGAAATAATAAAATAATTGGTGAACCAATAAAATAATATTTATGAATTTGCAATTCACTTTTTGCACCACAATCCATGTAACCATAGTTAAATTCAATTAAAAAATTGTACCAAAATAAAATTAATAAAAAAATTGTATTGATGTGACTATAAATAAGAATGAGTTTTTTAAGAAAAAATCATTATCATTGAACAACTAATGCATTTGTCCTTTGTACTTAAATAATTTAAAATAAAATATAAATATAAATTTATAAATTCTTCATTATAATATATGCTATTAATTAAAATTTATATTATTTAAATTGTATAATAACATGTAATTAATATACTATATAAAAATAATATAATATAATATAATATAATAAATGTATAGGGATATGCATTGTTTCTTTCAAGAAATATGAAATGACAATTATATATTTTTATTCAAAAAGTGTGAAATGACATTTATTATGAGTACTTTACTTTGACTTTAAAAGTACTTAGAGCACTACCATGGTTAACCATGAGTTTTTATCCACCATTGAGAATGTGACAAGTACGTACCTTTAACTCAAGCAATGCCACCTCAACCATTAGGGATGATGTCATCCACTAAAATGTGATTGGTTCTCATAAAGTGAATTTTGATTGTACATTTTCCTTAAGAGGCCCATTTTAGATCTCAAAATTCCCCTAATGTAAGTTCGTCAACATGTTCAAGGCCAACAATGCGAATCAAGTCCTATTCTTCAAGAATCAATTGAAGAATCTAAAGAAAGGCAGGGATGAGTCTGTTCAATCATATTTTTTGAAGCTAACCGAAATCAGGAATAATCTGCTGGCTATTGGGGAGACAATAGCTTATTGAGAGATGGTTCTCACCGCACTTGGAGGTCTCTCATCTGAATGGCATGTATTCAACACTATCATTCTCAATAACAACGTGATACCTGATTTTGACGAAGTACTATCGAGATGCGTACAAGAAGAGACAAGGATGAAGGAATATGAAAATGAAGGAAATGCTGCCTATGCTGCTCATACTAAGAAGAACTTTGGTGGTCCAAGGAACAAAGGAAGAGCAAGGTCCCAAGGAAAGAAGGGCAAGTGTTACACTTGTCACAGGCCAGGTCACTATGCTAGAGAATGCCCTTTCAAGAAGGATTCTCCCAATGATGATGACAACAACAACAACCGGAGGAATGGAAATCAAAGGAACAACAGGTTCAAGGGGAAGAGGAAAACTCCCTCCGGTGGAAATGATCAACCTTTCAAAAGGTTGAGAAATTCCAGGTATGAGGAATCAAATGTTGTTGATAAAAGAAATGAATTCATTCTTGTATTTGCCCTCTCTGCTGCATCTCCACCCGACACTATGGATGTCTGGTTGATAGATAGTGGTGTCTCAAGGCACATCACTGGGTTCAAGGAAACACTTTCTGATATGGTTGAGAAGGATACTAATCTGGAAAATTTTCTTGGAGATAATGCCACATATCCCGTGAAAGGGACAGGGACTGTGACCCTCTACTTGTCTCAAGGTCAAGTCCTCCGCTTGCAAGATGTACTCTATGTACCTGATTTGAAGAAGAACCTTGTGTCTATTTCAGCCATGGAAGACAAAGGTTTCAATGTGGCATTCATTGATGGGAAGGTGCGTATCTGGAAGAAGAGTTTCAAGGAAGCATCAAGATTGGGTTTAGAGTTGATACACTCTACCAGGTTGGAGGAAGTCCACTAGGTGCGATAACGTGTGATACTATCCGACAGACAGAACTATGGCACCGGAGGTTTGGACACCTTCACTACAAAGCCCTTCCCGAAGCAAGGAACGTGGTGACGGGGATGCCCGAGTTCTCAAATAATCATGAAGGTGTATGTCAAGGTTGTGTTGAAGGAAAGCATACAAGGGGACCTTTCCCTTCAAGCGTCACAAAGACATTTGATGTCTTGCAATTAATACACTCCGATCTGTCTGGGAAGAAGATCAAGATATTGGGGACCGATAATGGCATTGAATATGAGACGAACGAGTTCAAGAACTTTTGCAGAGAAGCTAGCATCAAGAGGGAGACCACAACTGTCTATACTCTTGAGTAGAATGGCGTTACTGAATGAAAGAATAGGACCATTGTGGAAGCTTCCCGTGCCATGCTATGTGACCAGGGTCTATCGAAGTTTCTGTGGGGAGAAGCTGCGAACATTGCTGTGTACATACAAAACTGATGCTTGCATTCCACTCTGGACTCCAAAACTCCCGAAGAGGTTTTCTCTGGTAAGAAACTTGACGTCCCACATTTTAGAGTTTTTGGATGTCCTGTTTATTTTCATGTGCCGAAAGAGAAGAGAAGCAAGCTGGATGCTTCTGGGAAGAAGGGAATGTTTGTGTGCTACAGTGAAACTTCGAAGGTCTATAGAGTCTCTATGTGCCTGGTCAAAGGGAAGTGGAGATATGCCGCGATGTCACCTTTGACGAAGATGCTTCCCTGAGGAAAGTAGTCAATCTTTTGAGATCTGAAGAAGATCATGAAGCAAGGCCTGGAAATCAAGAAGAACTGAAGGATGAAACGATGCCCGATGTTGAAGGAACAATGGACCCAATTGATCCACCTCCTTCGATGAGGAAGAGACCATCATGGCTCAGGGACACTCTTGAGGATGCCGAGGGACATATGGCCCCAAGGGGGACATTCCGTGAAAGCAAGAAGCCGAATAGATACCAAGGGTATCTAGCAGCCATGAGTACTATTGTACAATCCAAGCCCGGATCTTTTGAGGAAGCCATAAAGCATCAAGTTTGGAAGGATGCTATGCACGAAGACTCAAGAGTATGAGTCCATAATGAAGAATGATGTCTAGGAGGTGGTTCCAAGACTGGAGGTCAAAGCAATTGTCACCTCAAAATGGCTCTATAAGATCAAGCATGGATCTGATGGGAGTGCTGAAAAGTTCAAGGCAAGATTCGTTGCCTGTGGCTTCTCTCAAAAGGAAGGCGTAGACTATGATGATATATTTGCACCTATGGCCCGATATACCACCATCCGATCTATCATAGCCCTTGTTGCTATGCAAGGATGGATTCTTCATCAGATGGATGTGAAGACCACATTTTTGCATGGTGCGATAAAGGAAGAGGTGTATGTGGAGCAACCTCTGGGGTTCGAAGTCCAGGATCGGGACACCCATGTCTGCAGGTTGAAGAAAGCCCTCTATGGGTTGAAGCAAGCACCCCGAGCTTGGTACGAGAGGATAGATAGCTACATGATGAAGTTGGGCTTCACTCGTAGTAATGCTGATCCAAACCTTTACTTCAAGGTTGATAGAGAAAAGCCTCTCATTCTGGTGCTGTATGTGGACGACCTCTTCTTGACAGGTGTTAACCCTCTCATTCATCAGTGCAAGAGGGAGCTCGCTGTTGAGTTTGAGATGAAGGACCTAGGACTGATGCAATACTTCCTAGGCCTAGAGGTTTGGCAGAAACCTGGCGAGATTTTCCTTTTTGAAGGAAAATACATTGTGAAGCTTCTGGAATGATTTGGTATGGTGGATTGTAAGTCCGTGTCAACATCGATGGAGCTTAACTTTAAGAAGTTGAGTGGCAACGCTGCTGGGCCCGTGTTAGCAAATCTTACTGAGTATCGCCAACTCGTAGGGGCCTTGATGTTCTTAGTGAACACCCGTCTGGACGTATGTTTTGTAGTGAACACTTTTAGTCAACATATGGTTGAGCCTCATCACATTCATTGGGTTGGTGCCAAGAATCTGTTGAGATATCTTTGGGGCATGATAAATCATGGGCTGAGATACACTACTGGGAGCGTGACACTCCATGGATACACTGATGCCGATTGGGCTGGCAGTGTGGTGGATCGTAAGAGCACATCGGGATGCTGCTTCACACTTGGTTCTGCTTTGATATCATGGATGAGCAGGAAGCAGAAGTCGGTGGCTTTGAGCACCGCGGAGGCTGAATACATTGCAACGAGTATGGCCTGTTGTGAAGCAGTTTGGTTGCGAAAGCTCTTTAGTGAGCTGTTCGGGCATGTGCTAGATACCACCGTGATACTCTGTGATAACCAGAGTGGGATTCAGTTGTCCGAGAATCCTGTGTTCCACGATCAATCCAAGCATATTGATATCAGGTACCATTTTATCTGGGATATGGTACTGCGAGGTGCCGTAAGGCTCAATCATATAGGAATGATGAGCAGGTCGCGGATATTCTCACAAAGCCCTTGGGGAAGGTCAAGTTCCTAACCTTTTGTGAGAATCTTGGTATCGTGGACCGACCCTATGTTGAGGGTCCTATTGGACGATGAGCTCTAGGAACTCTGGGGGGCTTTGGGGATAGCTTCTCGGAGCTATAAGCAACCACAAGGCTAGGCTTGCCGAACCTTGTTGGTGTGTTTCTGCCCCACCGTTATGATGATTGAGTTGGTTCACCTCTCATGATCTGTGCCCTGTATGCATCTTACTCATTGAGTTCAAGGCTCATGGGAAGTACCTCTTGTTATCACTCAGAAAAATGTCAAACATTATTTGACATGGTCATAGAGTTCATTTGTCAAAGGTTTCCTTAAGCCTTTCAAGTTGGTATAGGAAAATTTCAATTTTTACATGTTTAACCTATCCTAAGGTTCAAACCCACCTCCATTTAGGTCATGTCATGTCCGATTAGTCATCATTAGGTGTCAGATTTCATTTCCCAAGCGTTTAAATTCAAAAGGGACACTTAAGCCAGTTTTACATCTTTTCGTAGCGTTTTACACGATGAAATAGCAGTTTTCGCTACGAAATTGCTTAATAGTTTCGTAGCGAAACTGTCAGAAAATGAACTAGCTATGCTACGAAAAACAGTTTTCCTGTCTGTCTTGTCAAACCTGAGGTGAAGTGTCAGTTCATCATTGGAGGATTTAGGTGGATGTAATTCGAGTCTGTTAGAGTTAATTCAAGAGTACAAAGTCATGTCTGAGGTCATCATTACCGTTTTTAGCATGCATGTGTCATGATTAAGGCATGAGTTGTCATCGAAACCATAAAACATTACCCAATTGAGTCTTTTTGTCATTCTCCGCTTCATCTTTGCATGTTATTGAGTTTTGGAGAGCTGCTTCATCGAGCCAAGCAGGTTGCTGGCATTTTCAAAGGTTGCAGGATTCATTAATCAAGCGAGCCTGAGAAGATATAAAATCACCATGGCTGCAAGGAAGAAAACCAGCAAAGGTGGTCACTGTCACAGGTATGAGCCCATGGACATGAATTTGTTAAATGAAGACCCAACTGCCTTGGAGGTATTCAGAAGAACAGGTTGTTTGCAATTCTGCCAAAGGCTGCAGGGTTGTCATCTACAGGTCTCTAAAGACTTTGCTAATTGTTTTACTGGGATAGATTCAAAGGTGGGAATGCTAAACCTCACAGTAACACTAGACAGTATTTTAGTAGCAACAGGAATCCCTAGAGGAGGGGAACAATGGTTTAAAAGCATCAAGTTCATCATGCAGGATTGCAAAGAATTCATTGAGCCAGAGCATAGTGAAATTGATCTCACAAATGCTATCCCAAGGAGTTACATGAGGGATAACTACTCAAAGCTGTTGATGATCATTCAGAAGTACTTCACCTGTGAAGGAAGGTTTCACATGGTCTACTCCTACTACCTTAGGCTTTTGCTGCATTTTTTGGGTAAGAGGTCTCTTGATTTGCCCTTTTATTTATACAGAAGTCTAACTAAAATGTCAGATAAGGTCCAAGTTAAAAAAGAATGAAATGAAACTTCTCTCTTTCATCGTGGTTTAATTAAGTTGTTGGTGTTAGAGGAGTTGAAGAGATTAGGTAGAGATTGGACATCTTTTCTGTTCACGAGTGGTTTTGAAGTAGATGCTGTCACTCCTAAAAGAGTTCCCAAACCTAGAGATAGTTCATCACCAACAGTGGCAGAGCAGTTAGAACCAGTGAGCATGGGGACAGAGCCTTTGCAAAAGATTGACACACCCAAAGCTACACCTAGAAAACAGAAGCCAACAGTTAGCAAACATGGCAGCAAGAGAGTTACTAGGAGCCAAATAGTGGTTAAGGGTAACTTAGAGGACATCTTGCATGCAATTGATATTGAAGAAACTCCCATTGTCCAAGCTGAAGATGTTGAAGATGGGGGAAGAAAGCTAAAGAAAGGAAAAACAGCTAAAAAGTTAGAGTTTGCAGGTGATGATGCTGGTTTCATGTTTCAAGCTAGAAAGCTAATGACAAGACATGCAAGAAAGGTCATGGAAAGCAACAAAGAGACTCAGAAGGTCAGTGAAACTGCTTAGCCACCACCAAAGCATCATAGACCTCTCCTCACCTGCAAAAGAGGAACTGGTCATCAAACAAAAGAAGGGTAAAGAGAAATTCACTGAAAAATCAGAAATTGAAACCCTTAAGGAGCAATTGAAAGAGGCAGGTGAAGAGATATCAGTCTTGAGGAAAGAGGCAAAGAAGCATAGAGTTGAAAGGGTAAAGTTTGAACAAATGAGGAAGATCTGGGAAGATCAAGTCACAAGTGTCTTAAAGACCTTGGACAATACAAAAAAACTGATAAAGTGGACTCAACCACTAAGAAGAGAGGTCAAGCACATCAAAAAGGTAAACCTGCACTTGTAATCTAAGATTAGGACATTGAAGGACCAAGTGAAAGATCTTCAAGAGAAATTAGCATTGATTCATGAAGAGCTGGAAAAGAAAGGTTTGAAAATGACTGTGGTAGAAGAGCTTATAGCTCAATTGATTGTTAATGAGGAAGAAAAACCATAGGAGGAATAAGTTGAGATTGAATATACCTTAGAAGGTTCATTACATGCAGAGAATCAAGATTTTGCAGCTAGAGGTCAGTTTTTGAAGACTGTTTTGAAAGGGGAAATTTCTGGGTTTTTACATAGTTTCGTAGCGTTCCTCAAGCTTAAAGCTAGAAATACGCTATGAAAAAACCTGTAGTAGCATTTTTTCTTTTAAAGTCAGTTTTTGCTTGATTCAAGGAGGGGGATTCATGGTGATGATGTGTCATGACTTGATTAACATCATGGAACAACAAAGGAGCGAAGTAAATGGATGCAGAAGTCACTTTTTCCACACTACCAAAACTCGCTACGAAACTGTCCTGTTTTCATAGCGAGCAATTGTTGGAGGTTTTGAGCATCCTAAAAGCAGTTTTTGGCCAGCTGGAGTCCTCCAGTATGTCAAGAGAGCTTATCATCAGATTCTTATGACTCGAAAGGAGTGTTATGAAGACAGGTCATTAGCCAAAGTAGCTTTGAAGATAAGGGTCATGCATTCCTAAAAAGTAGGGTTATTTTCCATAGATCTAGGAGGGTTTTAAATATGTAAAGTGGTGATGAACTCTGTCATGGGTATTTCGAGCATGTGATACTTAATTTGTAACCATCATGTAATTGTTTCATAGATAGAGTAGAGTAACGTAATAAATAGGAGTTAGAGTCCTATTAGGAGATGGTTTCTTTAAGGCGTAGCTGTCAGTTTTATGTTAAAAGTTATGTATTTCAGTTATGAAAGGTGTCATAAGAGAATTCGATGATCTAGCCACCAGGCAGATCATCCTTGTTGTAAAGAACATTTGCACCAAACTGCTGCTTTTATGTTTTGACAAATACCAGTAATACAAAGTGACATTTTTCTTGATAGACCTGAGATTCTCATGAGGTTTTTGATGTCTTATTGATCTATATCTTTATATTTTACCACTTGCAGTAGATTTAATCTCTATTACTCAGAATTCATAATTTAATGCTCTGACTTCCTTTAGTGATGAAATGATTGTGTTTTCCTATGTTTATGTGTGAGTTGCCTCTGTTAAAGACCTCTATTTGCCTCAGCTTCCATGTTGAAGAATCTTTGTCACTGAAACTACTGATTGTTGACTCCATAAGCCCAATGGTAGCAAGCCTGCATTCTTTCAACCTGCAATCATAAAACCAAGTTACAATTTCCATAGAGTTAGCCATCTAGTACCATCATTATTCAATATCATAAAAACCCTTTGAGAGAGCCCTCTCAAACTTAAGAGGCTAAGCTTCAGTCATAAGTGGTTTGAAAGAGTTACACTGAGTTGTTTGATAAGCAACCAATCAAGTACAATTTTGTGATAACACCTCTCATTTGGCCAGTGAGGTGGGAAAAGCTAGAGACTAGTAGCAAAGACTGATGGACACATTAGAGATTGCCGTACTCTCTATCTAGGATGGCACGGTCCAACCACTTGATCTGGGATCTAGTGAGGTTTCGGACCTCCAACTGACTTCGGGTCAGGTAAACCAACTTCAGGTTGGTATGAGACTCTTTGCGAGTCCAATAGAGGTTTCAGACCTCTGGGCTGAATCTGTCAGCTGGGAATGATGTCTTTGTCACTGACCCACTTCTGTTATGAAATAAAGAAGCTAACAAAGCAAGTTATGACGGGATGACGCACGATGTTTGGATTGCACAAGAGGATGGAGTTCTCCCTAGTTGAGAGGGAGTGTTGATTTTGGACAACTAGGTCCAAACTCCATGTTGTGATGCTCAGATGAAGATGCCAATATTTTTATTGGACTCCTCTTTCGGAGAGGTGCAAGATCGATCTAAAGATCATCTTGATCAGATGAGTAGAACATTTATTTTGAATTTATTCAAAATATGTGTAGGTCGGCTTGAAGGTTTTGTGCCCCAGCAGTTGTGTCACACACCCTCATTGATGGATATATATTGGTCAACATTGGAGGACATTTTCACTCATCTCATCCTCACAATTTCTCTCTCCTCATCTGATTGGTTCGATCACCTTGGAGGCTCTTCTCTTCACACGTGGGAAATTTCAGCAAGCAACATTTTTCTGTTTTCGGCCTAGGGTTTCTGTAGCAGTGTTGACTTTGGTCAACGCAAAGTCAAACGGACCTGAAACTCTCCCAAATTTTCGATTTTCCAAATCTGCATTTTTTGGCACTATTTTCGAGGCTGGACGTTGACTTTGACTTGGTTGCATTGACCTAGTTGCTGCTGCTGTTTGCGTTGACCGTTGACTGACAACGTTGACTTTTGGATTGACTGTTTTGGCTGTCCTAGAGGGTTGTGTGACACTTCTGGTTGGTTGACCATATTGAGACTTTGCTGGTTGAAGCATCCTGCTGACCGCCGTAACCCAACAACACACATATATTTTGGCTTGTCTTCTGTCTATCTACTGGTATGTTCTATCAACATTTTACTTTATTGTTTATGTGATTGCGGACTGATATTGGGATAAAAAGTAATGTTGAATCAAGCATAGAACATCTACACAAATTTACAGTGAACTTGCCACTGGTGCCCCAGATGTCACTGACACTGAAGTACCTCCTGTACCAGTCGATTCAGAACCCTGAGGTCTTGCTCCCTGTACCTGACCTCCCTGTTGAGGAGAAGTTTGTGACTCTCTCTCATCATACTCTCGTGATCTCCGATAGACCCTCTCCTCCTCGAACTTCACATCCCTCCTAATCACCACTCTCCGTTTAGAAGGAATGAAGATTCGATAGGCCTTCGAAGTCTCGTTGTAACCCATAAAGATACCCTTCTCTGCCACAAGTTCCAGCTTCGTCCTCTGCTCCTTGGGGATATAAGAATATGTGAGACATCCAAAGATACGAAGATGTCCCACATGAGGCTTCTCTCCAATGAAGGCCTCCTCCAGAGTCATATTCCCCAATACTCTGTGAGGATTCCTGTTCTGGAGATAAACAACAGTATTGCAGGCCTCAAGCCACAAAAACCCCTGATCATGAATCATCGCTCTAGCAGCCCCAACAATAGCTCTATTCTTCCTTTCAGACACCCCATTCTGCTGGGGGTTGTAAGGAATCGTGAACTCTCTCCTAATGTCCTCCTGTGCACAAAAGTCAGAAAACCCACCATCGATGTACTCACCACCATTGTCTGACCTTAAGACCTGAATCTTCCTACCTGTCTCCTTTTCCACAAGAGATTTGAACTCTTTAAAGTGACTGAAGACCTCACCCTTGGTCGTCAGGAAATATATCCAAGTCATCCTAGAGTAGTCATCAATGAATATATCATAATACTCATAACCGCCCAAGGACACATGAGACATGCGACCGCTAACATCCGTATAAATCAAGTCTAGTGTACATGTAGATCTGTTGTCTCTCGCTGGAAACGGTAACTTGGTGTACTTGCCCAAAGCACACCCTCTGCAAACCTCATAATGCTCGACACTGAAATCAGCAACTCCAGTAGTGATCTCCCTCAGAACTCTCAAAGCTCCATGATGCATATGCGCCATCCTCCGGTGCCATAACTCGCACAAGTCTCTACTGTTGGTGGTACTAGTGTGAGTGCTACCAAATGTGCTACTCACCAATGCTCCTGCCGACTGAAAACTAAACCTGTATAGTTTCCCAGAGCGTACTCCAATCACTTTGGCCGAAGTGATGGAAGCTCCCCTGGGATGCATCAATACCTGCCCTCCTGAGAAAGTGACGTCAAACCCCTTCTCCTCCATAGTAGACATTGAAATCAAGTTCTTCTTCATCCCCGGAACATACAAAACATCCATGACCTTCAAAGGAGGCAAAGAATCCTTCTCAAAGGTCATAGTCCCCACACCAACAACTCTCACAGTGCGGTCATCTCCGAGTACAATCTCAATATCAAGTTCCCTCTCTGCAAGTTCTGAAAAGAACTCCCATGCACCTGTCATATGGCCGGAAGTTCCACTGTCTATGTACCACACATTGTATGATGTACTCCTACTAGATGTAGAAGTAATAAATGCAAAGTCCCTATCAAACTGTGAAGCAAACTGCTCCACCTCTACTGAAGCTGCAGTACTCTTCTTCCCCTTGTTTTTCCTCTCAAGACACGTAGCAGCATAGTGTCCCATCTTCTAACATGCCTAACATTTGAATTTGGACATATCCATATCTTTTTTCTTCTTCTTCTCCTTTCCCTTAGCCCCATTTGATGAGGCCCCTTTCTTGGCATTCCCTTGGTTCTTCCCCCAGGCTGTCAAGGCTACATCCTCCTCATCTGCTATCTTCACCCCACCACTGCCAGTGTTCCGTATCTCATGCTGCACATAATCATCCCAGAATCTGTCCCAATTGGGAAGATTCTCTCTAGAGGTAACAATATCTCCAAAGACCTCCCAAGACTTAGGAAGTCCTGCTATGACTATCCTGACTAACTTTGTGGGTGAAACTACCTCACCAATAGTAGTCAAATCATCACGTACCTGTTTGACCCTGCCAAGATAATGAACTACACTTTCAACCTTTGTTATCCTGAGGTTCTTCAATTGTTCATTGAGTACCACCTTCTTGCTCTCATTGGTACTCTGATAGAGAGTGGTTAGAGCTGTCCACATCTAATATGCATGTGTTTCCTCTCACTTGAGGAACCACATGATGCTTCAGACTGTCCATCAAAATCCTTTTTCCCTTTGCATTATTTTTTGTGAATTTAGCAAGTTCATTTGCAGCAGTAGGAGGTACAACCTCTAGGCGCACTATGTCCCAAATTGCTGCCTCCTCAAACACTGTCTGAATTTTGTCCTTCCAAACGACATAGTTGGATATCCCATCCCGTCTGTCCTCTATCCTTAAGAACATGGCCATGATTGCTGTCCAAAATTTACAAAACCAAGAAAATGGAGAAATGAACTTTCCAGCACACCTTGCTGTCCCAAAATATCAGTTTGTTGTTCAAAAATTCAGTTTGCTGTCCAAACCATTGTTTTCTGTCCCAAACTACTGTTTGCTGTTCAAACTGCAATTTTCAGCCTGTATTGAAATTTGATGACTAAAAAGTTTCCTGCAATCCCAACCCGCTTTTAATTTCACCTTATCACTCCCATTCAGCTAAATGCTCTTTCCCATAAACTTACATTCAACACAGAATTCTGGAAATGAAAATTTCAGATTCAAACACATGAGACTGTCAATACATGCTGAAAATAAATATGGACATAAACAAACCAGCAACACATAAAAAAAATACACACAGATTTTTGGTCAACTTAGATCCAGGCAAAGACCCTTCAATCTTCTTCGGGGAAAACCTGTTAGAGAGTTCTTCAAATTTATTTATCTTTCAAGTTCAGGAAAAATACATTTGCAAACAAAACAAAACAACAAAATACAACTTATCTCTTAAGCCTAAAACTCCTTGAAAAACGTGCCCACTTTGCCTCGATTTCTGTGCCCACTTGAAGCTGAAACTGTACTGTACGAATGCAGACTGTATTGTACAGATTCCGTACGGACTGTACGGATTTTGTTTTTTTTTTTTTCAATTTTTGTTTTTGTTGGCCCAAAAACTGCTCTTGAACTGCGTGCAGCTCACAACATTAAATGTTGTTCGTATTGTACCTTCTGCTGTGTTTTATGCCTTGATTTCCATGCCCAACTTTGCCCAAAAATCACTCTTTCAACTTGATGCAACAAATTTCTCTTTCAAAATTTTCTCCAGCTCTTAGCCTCCTTTCTCCAATCTGCCCATGAAGAATGAATGAATGCAATCTCTCTTTTCTTTTTCCCCTTTTTGTTTCCCTAAATGAATTTTGGGCAACCCTAGGATCTAATGGCTCAGATTCGTTTAGATCAAGGGATGAGAAAAAATGTGCATTTAATTCTCACTTTATATTTTTTAACTCACCCATTAAATAAAGTACCCACATTGTACTTTATGTCTAAAGTCACTTTTCACTTTATAATTTAACATTGACTTTACCACTTTATAAAGTCACTTTCACTTTATAAAATCACTTTCACTTTATAAAGTCACACTTAGGAAAATAACTATTTTGGACACTTTTTCCTAGGTAGAGACTAACCCATGGGAAACACTTGTCCAAGGTACATTAAAAATCAATAGGTAAGCCATCTCATAAGCAATCATTTCAATTTTCAGCTCATCTCTTTGCATCGTACCAACCAACATTGTCACACAGCAAGGCCTTGACTAACAACTCTATCCCTCCACAAGATCAGAGCGCAATGCTGGCAAGACCAATGACTGATAGACACCATCATCATTGTCTCTCATGGCACATACCCCACCTGGACGTTCAGAAGGTATGTCCTTTTAGGGCAATTCCTATCTTGGAATAACACATCCTCAAGGAATTTCCTCTTCGACTACTCTTACATCTTGAATGCCCTATCTCATCCTCAAAGAGTATCGAAAACCATATGCTTTCCCAATCCTCCATTCTTTCTTCATGAGGTGAAGACAAGAATGATGTGTCTATCTCTCCCTCTCAACTAGGGAGGATATGTCAACCAATCCAAGCTTGTCTCTCAAATACACAAGCTTCTTATTAGGAAGAGATTTTGTCAAAATGTCAGCTACCTGCTCATCGATGGAGATATACTTTAGCTGCAACACTCCGTCTTGCACCAACTTTCGTATGTAATAATACTTGTTATTTATGTGCTTTGTCTTTCCATGGAACACTAGGTCTTTAAACAACCTTATGCAACTAGTGTTGTCACAATGTATCACCGTAGGATCCATCAGTCCTTCAAACAAGCTAGACAACAACTTCCTCAACTAGACAACTTCTCTGCTTACTTCACAGGCTGCAATGTATTCAACCTCAACACTACTCAAAGCAATTGATTCATGCTTTCTACTCATCCAGGATATCTTGGAGGATCCAAAACTAAAACATCCTTTAGTAGTGTTTCTCCCATCCACCTCACTACCTTCCTAGTCAGAATCTATATATCCAATCAAGTGGACATCATTCTTTCTATCATACTTAAGGAAATAGTGGATTGTTCCTTGCAGATATCTCAATATATGCTTGGATGCTATCCAATGGTCATGCTTGGGCTCTACCTGGAACTGACTCAGAATATTCATTGCAAAGAAAATGTTTGTTTGAGTATTTACTAAATACATCAGAGAGCCAACCAATTGTCTAGACCTTGTACGATCCACAGGGCTTGAATCATAACTTCTTTGTCTCTTCAAATTTGTGATCATAGAGGTTGTCATAGGTTTGCAATCCATCATGTCAAACATTTTCAACATATCAATCGCATATTTTCCTTGACCTAGATATATCTCATCAGGTCCTTGCCAAACTTCCAAATAGTAGTGCATCAGCCCTAGATCCTTCATATCGAATTCTGCTGCCAATTGCTTTTTTCACTCTTGAATACGACCTTCCAGACCTGTCATGAGAAGATCATCCACATATAGAAGAATGATTACGGGCTCATCCTTCACGACCTTGATATAGATAGTCGGATTAGCAGACCTCTTCGAGAAGCCTAATCTTTGTAGATATGTTTCCATCCTTGCATACCAAGCCCTTGGTGCTTTCTTAAGGCCATAAAGTGCCTTTTTCAGCCTGTAGACACGAGTCTCTCTATCATTCACTTAAAATCCCAAGGGTTGTTCTATATAGACTTCTTCATCGATAGTACTATTTAGGAATGCTGTCTTGACATCCATTTGATGGATGTTCTATCCCATTGATCCTGCCAAAGAGACCAATGATCGTATGGTTGTATACCTTGCAGTAGGTGCAAATGTCTCTTCATAATTGATGCCTTTTTGTTGGGAGAAACCCCTAGCCACAAATATTGCCTTATATTTATCAATACTTCCATCTGCTGCATGTTTAATCTTGTAGAGCCACTTGGATGTTACCACAGATTTGTCTTCAGGCCTAGGAATGATTTCCCAAACTCCATTCTTCATTATTGATTGATATTCTTCATTCATAGCATCTTTCCATTCTTGATGTTTGACAACATCTTCAAAGGTGGATGGTTTTGCTTCGATTAACTTTGTCATATAGGTTGCATACCCTGGATATCTTTTGGGCTTCTTACTTTCCCTGAATGTACCTTTGGTTGCTCCATGTCCTTCCGCAACTAGAAGAATAGACTTCAACCAATTAGGACTCTTTATGCTTTTAAGGATTATGACTTGTTGCACAGGTTCATTGGGACCTTCTTCATGATTTGAATCTTCTTCCTCCTTAGTGAATTCTTCAAATATTGGAAGTTCTTCATCATCAGAGTCAATCAGGAGGTCCTTTGATTTATTGAATGCAATACTTTCCTCAAAGATCACATCTCGGCTTACTTCTATTTGGTGCCCTTCCTTTATGTAGATCCTATATGCCTTTGAAGTATTACTGTAGCAAACAAATATTTCCTTCATGCTTGTAGGATCCAACTTCTTTCTCGTATCTTTCAGAATGTGTATATAGACAAGACAACTAAATATCCGAAGATGATCTATGCTTGGTTTCTTCCCAGTGAATGCTTCCTCAGGAGTCATGTTGTGCAGTGATTTGTGAGGACTTCAATTTTGAATATACACAACAGTTTTTGTTGCTTCACCCCACAGAAATTTAGGCAAGTCTTGATCATGTAACATGGTTGTAACACTTTCCTCAATCGATCGATTCTTTCGTTCAACAACTCCATTTTGCTTTGGGTTGTATGGGACTACCAGCTCCCTCTTAATCCCAACCTCCTTATAGAAAGCTACGAGTTCCTTTGATGTGTATTCTCCTGCATTGTCAGATCTTAGTACCTTTATCCTCCTTTCTATAAGATTCTTTACTTCAGCTTTGAATTCTTGAAATTTGTCGAATACTTCATCCTTTGGACTTCAACAAATAGATCCAAGTTTTCCTTGAGTGGTCATCAATGAACATTACATAATATAGATTGTGAAAATTCCAGAAATTGGAATCCTTCTACAACAACTGGTTAAGTTTCTTCTATTTTGTTATATAACTGAACAAAATTATTTACTATTTGCTACGGTAAATAGCGAAACCAACACACTGCAGTCTTCACTAATTTAAAACTATATGCAGAAACAAGCACTAAGCAAGAAGAAAACAAACACACATATGACACCGTTGTTTTTGGACTAATGTATCGGAAAAACCCAATGTGGGAAAACTGGTGCAACAACTAAGGGTTTGTATTATTAAGCAGTAGTTCTGAATACAATCTAGGATGCCTTACTGGTCATCCATTATAGAGAATTTGACTGGCAGAAAAATCAGTGAGAAATACCTCACACTATCACTGGCAATCCGACATTGATCCAACCCCGAAATGGCTAGCCCCAAGCTGCCTTTGCACTATCTCTGTGCAACTATGCATCACAACTAATGGGGACTGCGTCATTCACTCCGGCTGATCAATCTGCTGGTTGGATGCTTGATATTCTAGCCCTCCGGTCTCACACCCCAGCTCCTGGCACTGAAACTGATATGACCCTTAGCAAATTTGCGGATCTCCTCACAAGCTCAGTGCTGCCTCTGGGTGGCTTTGCGTCGTCCAACATAGCTCTTACGTTGTGTCTTCTTGATCTTTCTCTGCCTTCTCTGCGTTGTATTCCCGACTCAGGAAATCTCCAATCGGAAACTATCTCTGCCCTTCACTGCAAGAAATCTCCTCGACTGATCTCTCCAACAACTGCTTGTTGCTCACTTGAGAAATTGATCTCTTGATGTCACTCGATGTGTCTTTCCAAATGCCCATCAATGTCCTTCTTATAACTTCTCGTTGAGAAATCAACGACCCAGATTAGATTCTAATCAATGGCTCAGATCATATTGACTTGATCTCCATTTTTTTCAAGAAGATTCACACCCAGTCTATTAATACACTTTAATTATTTTAATTCCCCAAGTTTAGACTAGGCGTCCATTAAAAATAATTAATTATTTTAATAAAACCTCCTCTGGGTGGAATTTCCCAAAACGATTTCTGGGTATTCTGGAATACATGTGTCCAAGCCTCCCTGCAAATTTTGAGGCTCAGAGCACATCCGATGCTACCAGAAATCAATGCTCCCTCTTAGCGAGGAATGTGCTCTAGTAATGCAACCTGTTGAAGCATCACACTGACTTTGTAACATCTCCCTCTGCATTGCTGATGTCCGACATCTCTGCCCACCAACTACTGTGCAAATGCTGCATCTGTGCTGCTGCTGACCCTGCATGCGGCAGCCAACTGCATCTGCACTGCAACTTTGCTGCTGTTGTAGCAGAAAAACATCAAAATACTGAACTAAGTGTTCAACATGATGCATCTGATACTGAAGATCTGACTACTACTGGTCTCTGCGCCGACCCTCTGAAGCCTCTGTGCTGCTGTTGACTCTGCACTGTGCTAATTGCACTGCTGCCAACTCTGCTCTGTGCTGCTCAGTCTCTGGCGCTCTCTAGCCATTGCATTGTCACTCCGGTACTCCTCTGCACCAACTGACACTGGTCCATCCTGCTACTTTTGATATGGGTTCCCGTAGCAAGGTATTGATCCAAGAGGTGGACTCCTGAAGGATCTTGCCCATCTGCATCTCTTTCGAACTACAATTCTAGATCAGCCCAATTCGCCCCTAGAGATATGTCAGCGATCATAGCAAACTCCTCCTCCTCGATCCTTGCAGTTGTAGCCTGGAGACCATGTTTCTCATCCTTGTCCTTCTTCTTGAGATGACACTGTGTAGCGTAGTGACCAAACTCACCACACCGGAAACACTTGATCTTTGAGACGTCCTTCTTTCGCCTCCGCTGCCCCTGCTGCCCCTTTGATGCAAGGGCTGCATTCTCTTCCTCCTCCTTGGGCTTTGTCCCACTACTGCTGCTGCCATCAAGCTTGCACTTGACCAGATCACGCCTTATCTCTTCCTGCTGAAGAGCATGCCACATTCCTTCCCAATTTGGCAACTTCTCTTTGTCGCCGAGGATACTTTGGAAAAATACTTGTCATTCTTCTGAGACTGAATTCAGGGCCAATCTCACCATATCCGTGGCCTGAGGAGCTGATCCTACAATCGACAACTGATCTCGGACTTCTTGAAGATTCGACAGGAACGGATCCATGCGCTCCCCCTTCTGCATCCTTGTAGACCTCATCTTCTCCTCCAAGAACATCTTTCGCTGCTCGGAAGATCCCTCATACAACATAGCCAATGTATCCCACATCTCCTTAAAAGTCCCTTTGCCATAAATGTGTGAAAGAATATGATCCCTCACTTTGTCTAGGATCAGTCTCTTGGCTTTGGCCATATCATTCTTGTAGGCCTTCAATGGATCCATATTTACAGGGACAACTACCACACTATCGATGAAGGTTTTGAGATCATGCTCATCTAGAAGGAAGGACATCCTTGCCTTCCAGATCACATAGTTGGAGGCACCCTCCAACTGCTACTCATCTCTCAACCTGATTGCTACCATCTCACCCAAACAAATGTCGAACGCTGCCTCTAACCGTCTGCGTAGCTGGCTCCACGCACTCCCTGCTGGAGTGAGCAAAATAAGTCTCGGTAACTACTGCTTCTGCACGAGAAATCATAATTTCTGGGCAAGAAATTATCTGAGGTTAGAATTCCCTCAGTATGCTCCTTCTTCCTTCTTCTGACACTTTTTTGCACCAGCAAATGCTGCAGCAAAAACTGCGTCCCACCTGAAGACTGCTTTGCGCTGAAACTGTTCCGTTGCTCCCTTTGTCACTTGCAGATTTCGATCTGGAAATCTTTCTCTGTCGACTCACTCAGAGATATTTTCCACGAAAATCTAGCCCTCTTGGATTGGACTGCGCAATCCCTCTGGGGATTCGATCTACTGCTTATGCAGCTCTTCGATCTCCCTCTTCTGCCTAGCGCTGGATCTTCCGACTCTGCTCTCTTGCTTCACCTACGCTTTGATACCATGTGAAAATTCCAAAAATTGGAATCCTTCTACAACAACTTGTTAAGTTTCTTCTATTTTGTTATATAACTAAACAAAATTATTTACTGTTTGCTACAGTAAATAATGAAACCAACACTCTGCAGTCTTCACTAATTTAAAATTATATGCAAAATCAAGAAATGAGAAAGAAGAAAAAAAACACGCATATGACACCTTTGTTTTTGGATTAATGTCCCTGGAAAAACCAAATGTGGGAAAACCAGTGCAACAACTGAGGGTTTGTATTATTAGGCAATAGTTATGAATACAATCAAGGATGCCTTACTGGCCATCCATTATAGAGAATTTGACTGGCAAAAAAATTAGTGAGAAATACCTCACACTATCACTGGCGATCCAACACTGATCCAACCCCGAATTGGCTAGCCCCAAGCTACCTCTACGCTGTCTTTGCGTCACCACTGATGGGGACTGCCTCACTCCTTCCGGATGATCAATCTGTTGGCTGGATGCTTGATCTTTTGGCCCTCCGATCTCACACCCCGACTCCCGGCACTGAAATTGATCTGACCCTCAACAAATTTGCGGATCTCCTCACAGGCTCAGCGCTGCCTCTGCGTGGCTCTGTGTTGCCCAGCGTAGCTCTTACGTTGCCTCTTCTGGATCTCCCTCTGCCTTCTCTGTGTTGTATTTCTGACTCAAGAAATTTCCAACCAGAAACTATCTCTGCCTCTCATTGCAAGAAATCCCCTTGACTAATCTCTTCGACAACTGTTGCACTGCTCACTTGAGAAATTAATCTCTTGATCTCACTCGATGTTTCTCAATGTCCTTCTTATAATCTTCTCGTTGAGAAATCAATGACCAAGATTAGATTCTAATTAATGGCTCAGATCATATTGACTCGATCTGCATCTTTTTTAAGAAGATTCACACCCAGTTCTTTTAATACACTTTAATTATTTTAATTTTAATAATTAATTATTTTAATAAAACCTCCTCTAGGTGAAATTTCCCAAAACGATTTCTAGGTATTTTGGAATACCTGTGTCCAAGCCTCCCTGCAAATTTTGAGGCTTAGAACACATCTGATGCTACCAGAAATCAACATAGATGACCTCCAAGAGACTTTGTAGACATAGGACCACAAACATCAGAGTGAATGAGATCTAGGATTTCTTTTGACCTTGAAGCACAACTTCCAGATGGTTTCTTAACATTTTTACCTAATGCGCATCCCTTGCAAACTCCTTCATGATCCTCCTTAAGTTCAAGGATGCCATTCACCTTTGAATTTAGAGTTGGTAAGATTTTGTAGTGAAGGTGTCCAAACCTTCTATGCGAAAGTTCACATGGATTTACTTCAATATGAACCAAAGCTCGAGAGAGAGGTGTCAGCAATCTGTGGTGTCTTCCTTCATGAATTCCAATGGCTTTTGCATTGTCGTTGCTAGAGCCTTTTTCCAATACCACAACCTTTCCTTCTATAAAAGCGACTCTATCTCCCTTATCTACTAGACATGGAATAGAAAGTAAGCTCTTTTGCAAACCTGGTTTGAACAAAATGTTATTGAGATGAATGTTTCCTTCATTCTCCAGCTCCATCAAAGTTGATCCAGTTCCTCTTACAGGATAGTTCTTCCAATAGAGTAGGAAGATTTTCCTCTTGATAAAGTCTTTAGTTGTTTGTGCTCACCTGTCATATGTCTTGATGCGCCACTGTCGATTACCCAAATATTTTCATCTTCAAACATACCTGTAAGTGTTGATAATAACCCTTTGTCCTTTGTAGAAATCTTGTTCATACTATTCTTGATGGATAATAGGAGATTCTACAATGCCGTGATACCTTGCTTGAGATGACTTTCCACCATAGAACACTGCTTTAATGATTTCTTCAAGGATGTAGTGATCTTCATCATGCCCTTTGCCAACCTTAGTTCTTATACCATGTCGAGAAAGCTATAGGGCTGCAATTAGAATGATTTCCCTTAAACATGATAACTGCTTGTGATGTCTTTTTACTTTTCTTAATTATTAGCTTCTTCTCTTATTGTTATGTTGTTCTTATCATCAAACAACTACCAAAACAAGAAGATCAACAATACACAAATATCGAAACAAACACACTGCAATCTTCACAAATAAAATTCTGCGGAAAAATAAAACGCTAGAAGCTGAGAAATGCTAGCAGACACACCTAAAAAATAACAAAATTATTTTTGGACAAAAGTCTGCAGAAAAACCCAATGCAGTAAAACTGGTGTAGCAGTTGAGGGTTTTTATTATTATGCAACATTGAGAAATTCTGAGTACAGTTGGATGCTGAAATTTGGTAATCCTACAGAGAAAAACACTGGCAAAAATCTAGTGAGGAATTTCCTCACCCCATAGGCAAATCTGGCTTTGAACACTGGCCTTTGAATCCCTCTACGAATTTCCCTGCATCACCCTTTGCGTGGGCTCTGCGCATGCACTTATCCGTACAACCTGGATCTCAAATCGATCTTCCTCTTCAACTTACCTCTGACTCTGGAAATGCTTCTCCCAGCCTCTGCAAAATTCTTCTATCACCGGAACACTGAAACGACTTCCCGAATTTGCAAATCGAATTGCCTCTAGAAGCTACTGTGTTGTTGCTGCTTTAGCTTCTCTGTGGTTCTTCTGCCTCTCTACAAATGCACTCGTTGGATTTGGAAAAATTCCTCCAGCCTAATTGTCTCTGCCCCTCTCTCACTACTTTGATCTCAGGCTCTCTTTGACGAATGACTGCTGTTACTCTGGAAATTGATCTACCAAGAAATCGAACTGCTCAAGTGTTTTCTCCATCACCACATTGATCTCCTTTTATAATCCACTGTTGGAGCACCAACGACCAAGATTAAAACATAATCGATGGCTAGGATCATCTCTGGATCGATCCGTGTGAGTTTCTAGACTGTTTTCGCCTTATCTCAATTAATACAGATTAATTAACCATATTCCTCAAGTTTAGACTTAGGAAATATTTAAAAAACGGTGAATGATCTAATTGAGACACTTCTAGACAGAATTTCCAGAAACGATTTCTATGTTCTAGAGATCTCTTGTATTCTAGCCTTTCCACAGTTTTGTGGCTAGAACACATCCGATGCTACAAAAACAAACACTCCCTCTTAGTGAGGAATGTGTTATAGTGCTGCACACGCTATCACAACATCCTATCTTTGCATCATCTCCTGTCACACTGCTGATGTTTGGCCACTGCTGCCCACCAATCTGTGCTACTGCTGACCCTACTGTACTGCAACCAACACTGCATCTACACTACAACTCTGTTGCTGCTGCTACTGCAACATTTGCAACTGAAAAACATCCAAAACATTTAATCTTTTGTGATTGGTATGATGCATCTGTCACCCGAGACTCTGACTGCTACTAGCCTCTGCACTGTCTCTGAAGACTCTGCGCTGCCGCTGAGTCTAAAATGTGTCATCTGCACTGCTGCCAACTTTGCACTGCACTCCCTAGCATCTGACTACTACTAGTCTTTGCAACTGTCACTTTGGCATCTGATTCCATCTACTGCTACTGATCCATCCTGCTACTGAATACTTTGGGTTCCCATAGCCAGGTATTGACTAAGAGGTGGACTCCTCAAGGACCCTACCCATCTGTAGCTCTTTGGAGCTACAACTCCAAATCACCCCACCTCACCCCTGGAGGTATATGGGCAATCATAGTGAAGTCTTGCTCCAATCTGGAGGACAGTTTGTCGATCTCTGCTGAAGCTGCCTACTGGTCCTGCTTCTCCTCCTTGTCCTTCTTCCTGAAAGGACACTCGGTACTATAGTCACCGAGCTCACCACACCTGAAGCACTTGACCTTTGACAACTCCTTCTTCTTCTTCCTCTGCTCCTGCTCTCCTTGACTAGGACCCTTAGATGCGAGGGCCACATTCGCCTTCTCCTTCACCTCCTTCTGTCCGCTGCTACTGCTGCCGCTGATGGAGCTCTTTATCGGAGCTCACCTCAATTCCTCATGCTGCAAGTCAGCCCACATTCTGTCCCACTCTGGTAGCTTGTCTTTGCCCAATATGCTTTGGATAAAGACCTTCTAGTCCTCTGAGACACTGTTGAGTGCCAATCTCACTAGCTCCGTGGGTTGAGGCGCTGCCCCAACAACTGACAATTGGTCTCGGACCTCCTGAATTTTGGTAAGAAAGGGATCTATGCCTTCCCCTTTCTACATCCGGATGCATCTTTGCTTCTCCTCCAGGAACATCTTCCGTTGCTTGAAATTTCCCTGGTATAACGTGGAGAGAGCATCCACAATCTGTTTGGCAGTATCTTTGCCAGCTATGTGTGAGACTATATGATCCCGGACTCCACCCAGGAACCACTTCGCCCGCGCCATCTCCTTCCTATATTCCTTTTGCTGATCCACATCTTGAGGAACTGCCACTACATTATCAATGTCGGCTTTCAGGCCATATTCATCTAGAAGGAAGGACATCCTAGCCTTCTAGATGACATAGTTGGATGATTTGTCCAACCTATCCTGATCTCGAAGCCCTGCAGTGGCCATCTCAAAAACTGTCGAAACCTCCCTCTTTCCTTCTACTTGGCTGTTGCTCTGCTACTCGCACTCCCTTCTTTAGTGAAAAACTCTGCTCACAACCGGTGCCAATCTGCAAAGAAAAATCGAATTTCTGAGACTAGAATTTCCCGGAGGAAAATTTTCCCTCAAATGTGTGTGCTTCTCTCTCTTCCAGCCGACATGGGTACTGCTCTAGCAAACTGCTGCAAAACCCTTTGCGTCCAACTAGAGATCTGCCCAACGAAAAATCTGAGCTGCTCCCCTTGCCTCTGGAATCACTCGATCTGGAAAATCAATTTTTTTTTCTCTGAAAAATCGCATTTCCTCAAGTAATTCGGCCTTTTGGAAAAACACTGCATTGCCACTGGGGATTTCAGCCCGCTGCTCTCACTGAGCAACGAAATTCCTTCTTTTTGCTTTTGAGCTCTCTGGCTGATCAACTTCTCCTTGATACCATGTGAAAATTCCTAAAACCAGAATCCTATTGCAGCAACTAGTATTATTTATCCTAATTGTTAATTAATTTAACAATTTATTTGCTACAATAAATATCGAAACAAACACACTGTAACCTTCACAAATAAAATTCTGCAGAAAAATAAACACTTAGAAGCTGAGAAATGTTAGCACACACACATAAAAAATAACAAAATTCTTTTGGACAGAAGACCCTCGGAAAAACCCAATGCGGGAAAACTGGTGCAACAATTGAGGGTTTTTATTATAATGTAGCAGTGAAAAATTCCGAGTACAAATGGATGCCGAAATTTGGCAATCCTACAGAGAAAAATACTGGCAAAAATCTAGTGAGGAATTTCCTCATCCTACAGGGAATTCTGGCTTTGAAGACTAGCCTCTGAAACCCTCTACGGATTTCCCTGTGTCGCCCTCTGTGTGGGCTTTGCATAGGCTCTAATCCATACGACCTAGATCTCAAATCGATCTTCCTCTTCAGCTTGCCTCTGACTCTAGAAGCGCTTCTCCCGGTCTCTGCAAAATTATTCTGCCACCGAAACATTGAAACGACTTCCCAAATTTGCAAATCAAATTGCCTCTAGAAGCTACTGCGTTGTCCCTGCATCAACCTCTTCGTGGTTCTTCTGCCTCTCTACAAATGCACTCGCTGGATCTGGACAACTTCCTCTAGCCCCAGTGTCTCTGTCCCTCTCTCACTACTTTGATCTTAGGCTTAGGAAATATTCCCCGTGTTTAGACTTAGGAAATATTTAAAAAATGGTTAATCATTTAATTGAGACACTTCTAGGTGGAATTTCTAGAAACGATTTCTGAGTTTTGGAGATCCCCTGTTTTCTAGCCTCTCCACAATTTTTCATGGCTAGAACACATCCAATGCTATAAAAACTAACACTATGGAAAATTCATGGGCATAAGAAGAATTATTGCATTTATAGTAGTCATTCCAGTGTTTCAAGGTGGATACAAAGGAATCACAGTCTAGTGACATTGAAGAAAATAACAGTCCAAGAGGCTGTATGTAGGGTCACCATATTGTGGAGGAAAGGACACTGTTCCGTCATGGGAAAGAGATATCGTAGCTGACAACAAAAGAATTTTCGTTAATTGACATCCTGGAAACTTCTAGAAATTCTTGGGTAAATCGTTGCAGACAAATCTCTGAGATCTGTGCATCACTGATAAACAATCAGCAGAGTCGTAATATGATGAAGCAGGAAAAGATAAAGCAAAAATAGAGAAGGATATCTCGAGTTGATGAACACCTTGAAGGAAAAACAATAAAGAAACCATGGCATCCGAAATTGCAGGCCACTACAGATATGTAACCATGAGGTATGTATGACATATTTTTGTTAAGGGTTGTGAATTTTTGTAGATGTTCTATGCTAGTAGCAATTTCACTTTTCTTTCAGCAATCATACAAGTAGGTAAGCAAAATGCAGATAGAACATATAAGTAGATCTTACAGAAGACAAATCAGAAACAGGAAAAATGTGAGTGTTCGTTTCGGCGGTCAACAGGATGCTTCAACCAGCAAAGTCTCCTTTGGTCAGCCAGCCCAGCATGTGTCACAACAACCCTAAATCAGTAGATGAGTCAACCCAAGTCAACTCTGCAAAAGTCAACGCTGTCCTGAAAAGTCAACGCAGGGGCAGCAAGCTAAAAGTCAACGCAGCAGCAAAACGGTCAACCCTTTGACCTCGATTTTTTGTGCCAGGTAGTACGGCCTTCATAAATCGAACCTTCCACCAATTTTCAGCTTGTTTGGACCAAGCGTTGACCCAACGCTGGTCAAACTTACAGCGAAACCCTAGCAGCAGAAAATCGTACTTCAGCTTGACCGTACAGTTTGTCCTCTTCGTCCTTCACACGTGTGGATTAAATTCGTCCTTCTTGGTAGCTCGTACTCCTTGATGAGAGAGGAAGATGTGAGTTGTGATGATCATGAAAATCTCTCCAACTTTTCCTGTATATATATCCATCATGAGGGTGTGTGACACATCTGTTGGGCATGCGAGCCTACATTACAAAACTGGCCGACCTTGCACATACAATTTATTGAAAATAATAAATTCAAAATATAAGTTCTGCTCATCGGATTAAGACATATTTTATATGGATTTTACACCTCTCACAAAGAGGAATCCAACAAAAATATTAGCCTCTTAATCTGAGCATCTTCATATGGAGTTTGGACCTAGTTGTCCAAATTTAACACTCCCTCTCAACTAGGGAGAACTCCATTTATTAGTGCAATCAACATCGTGCGTCATCCCGCCGAAACTTGCTTTGCTGGCTTCTTTATTTCAGAACAGAAGTGGGTCAGTCACAAAGACATCATCCCCCGACTGACATAGTCAGTCCAGAGGTCCCAGACCTCACAAATCTTGATCCCAGATCAAGTGGTTGGACCGTGCCATCCTAGATATAGAGTACGGCAATCTCTGATGCGTCCATCAGTCTTTGCTAATAGTCTCTAACTTTTCCACACCTCATTGGCCAAATGAGAGGTACTTCCCATGAGCCCCGAACTCAATGGGTAGGATGCATACGGGGCACAGAAAATGAGAGGTGAACCAACTCAAAATCACAACGGTGGGGTCCAAGCACACCACCAAGGTTGGCAAGCCTAGCCTTGTGGTTGCCCATAGCTCCAAGAAGCTCTCCCCAAAGCCCCCCAGAGCTCCCTGAGCTCATCGTCCAACAGGACCCACATCATAGGGTCTTTCCACGATTCCAAGATTCTCACGGAAGGTTAGGAACATGACCTTCCCCAAGGGCATTGTGAGAATATCTGCGACCTGCTCATCAGTTCCTATATGATCGAGCCTTACGGCGCCTCGCTGTACCATATCCCAGATAAAGTGGTACCAGCCATCAACATGCTTGGATCAATCGTGGAACCCGAGATTCTATGACAAATGAATCCCCCTCTGGTTATCACAAAGGATAACGGTGGCATCTAGCACATGCTCGAACAGCTCTCAAGGAGCTTTCGCAACCAAGTGACTTCACAATAGGCCATACATGTTACAATGTATTTGGCCTCAGCGTTGCTCAAGACTGCCGACTTTAGATTCCTGCCCGAAGCAGATCTTCATGTGAAGTAGCATCCAGATGTGCTCTTGCGATCCACCACACTGCCAGCCCAATCGGCATCAGTATATCCACGGAGTGTCATACTCCTGGCAGTGTATCTCAGCCCATGGTCTGTCGTGCCTCAGTGATATCTCAAGAGTTTCTTGGCACCAACCCAGTGAATGTTATGATCAACCATGTGTTGACTCAAAGTGTTCACTGCACAGCATATGTTCGAACAAGTGTTCATTGAGAACATCAGGGTCTTTATGAGTTAACGATACTCAGTAGGACGGGCCCAGCAACGTTGCTCCTCAACTTCTTAAAGTTGAGTTCCATCGGTGTCGACACGGACTTACAGTCCACCATTCCAAATCTTTCCAGAAGCTTCACAATATATATATTCCTTGAGAAAGAAAAATCTCTCCAGGTCTCTGCCAGACCTCCAGGCCTAGGAAATAGTGCATCAGTCCTAGGTCCTTCATCTGGAATTCAGCAGCAAGCTCCCTCTTACATTGATGAATGAGAGGGTCATCACCAGTCAGGAAGAGGTCATCCACATATAGTACTAGAATGAGAGGCTTCTCTTTCACAACCTTGAAGTATAGGTTCGGATCAGCATTACTTCGAGTGAAGCCCAGCTTCATCAAGTAACTATCCATCCTTTCGTACCAAGCTCTGGGTGCTTGCTTTAACCCATAGAGGGCTTTCTTCAACTTGCAGACATAAGTGTCTTGATCTTGAACTTCAAATCTCAGAGGTTGTTCCACATACACCTCTTCCTTTATTGCACCATGCAAAAAAGCGGTCTGGACATCCATCTGATGAAGACTCCATCCTTGCGTAGCAGCAAGGGCTATGATTGATCGGATGGTGGTATATCGTGCCACAGGTGCAAATAAATCGTCATAGTCAATTCCTTCCTTTTGAGAGAAGCCACGGGCAACAAACCTTGCCTCAAACTTTTCAGCACTCCCATCAGATCCATGTTTGATTTTGTAGAGCCATTCCGCAGTGACAACAGATTTGTCCTTCGGTCTCGGGACCACATCCCAGACATCATTCTTCATAATAGACTCATATTCTTCATGCATAGCATCCTTCCAGACTTGATGCTTGATGGCTTCCTCAAAAGATCCAGGTTCAGATTGTACAATAGTATTCATGGCAGCTAGATACCCTTGGTATCTACACAGCTTATCTCTACTTCCCTTTGACCAGGTACATAGACTCTATATGCCTTAGAAGTCTCACTGTAGCCCACAAACATTCCTTTCTTCCCAGTAGCATCCAGCTTACTTCTCTTTTTCTTTCGACACATGAAAATAGACGAGACATCCAAAAATTCTAAAATGTGAGACATCAGGTTTCTTACCAGAAAAACCTCTTCGGGAGTTTTGGAGTCCAAAGCGGAATGAGAGCATCGGTTTTGAATGTACACAGCAGTATTTGCAGCTTCTCCCCACAGAAACTTTGGTAGACCCTGGTCATCAGTAAATGTCATATAGTAAGAACATCCCCCCAGGAATGTTACAGGCAACATACCAGAAAGATCAGAATGGACCAGTTGCAATATCTCAGATGTCTTTGTGACACTTGAGGGAAAAAGGTCCCCTTGTTATGTTATATTCTTCAGCACAGCCCTTACATACACCTTCCTTGCTTCGGGAAGGGCTTTCCAAATCTTCGGTGCCATAGTTTGGTTTGTCGGATAGTATCACAAGTCATAGCTCCCAACGGACTCCCTCCAACCTGATAGAGTGTACCAACCCTAGAACCAATTGAGATAGCTTCCTTGAAGCTCTTCTTCCACATGAGCACCTTTCCATTAGAGAAAGTAATGTTGAATCCTTTGTCTTCCATGGCAGATACAGACACAAGATTCTTCTTCAATTTGGGTACATAGAGTACATCTTGCAAACGGAGGACTTGTCCTTGGGACAAGTGGAGGGTCACAGTCCTGGTCCCTTTCACAGGATAAGTGGCATTATCCCCAAGGATAATTTCTAGATTAGTATCCCTTTCAACCATGTCAGAAAGTGCTTCCTTGAATCCGGTGATATGTCTTGAGGCACCACTATCAATTAGCCAGACATCCATCGTGTCGGGCAGAGATGCAGCTGAGAGAGCAGATACCATAATATACTCATTTCTTTTATCAACAACATTAGACTCCTCATACCTGGTATTTCTGGACCTCTTAGAAGGTTGATTGTTTCCTCCAAAGTGAGCCTTCCTCTTTCCTTTGGATTTGTCATTTCTTTGATTCCCATTCCTTCGGTTGTTGTTGTTATCGTCACTATCGGGAGAATCCTCCTTGAAGGGGCATTCTCTAGCATAGTGTCCAGGCCTATGGCAGGTGAAACATTTACCCTTCTTATACTTGTTTCTAACAGCAGCAGAGGCATTGGATGGAGGTTCTTGAATCCTTCCTTTCACATGATCCAAGAGATCATGATCTTCTAATTTGAGATCTAATATCATCTTCCAGGGATGGAAGTCATCACTTCCAGTCAGCTTGTCATTCTCCTTGAATTCAAGACTAGTGGAACCCATTTCCTCCGATGATGATTGCTATAGATTGAGTTTGTCTTCACCTCAGCTCCGATACCATGTGAAGATTTGTAGATGTTCTATGCTAGTAGCAATTTCACTTTTCTTTCAGCAATCATACAAGTAGGTAAGCAAAATGCAGATAGAACATATAAGTAGATCTTACAGAAGACAAATCAGAAACAGGAAAAATGTGTGTATTCGTTTCGGCGGTCAACAGGATGCTTCAACCAACAAAGTCTCCTTTGGTCAGCCAGCCCAGCATGTGTCACAACAACCCTCCAACCAGTAGATGAGTCAACCCAAGTCAACTCTGCAAAAGTCAACGCTGTCCTGAAAAGTCAACACAGGGACAGCAAGCTAAAAGTCAACGCAGCAGCAAAACGGTCAACCCTTTGACCTCGATTTTTGTGCCAGGTAGTACGGCCTTCATAAATCGAACCTTCCACCAATTTTCAGCTTGTTTGGACCAAGCGTTGACCAAAGTCAACTCTGGTCAAAGTTACTGCGAAACCCTAGCAGCAGCAAATCCGTACTTCAGCTTGACCGTACAGTTTGTCCTCTTCGTCCTTCACACGTGTGGATTAAATTCGTCCTTCTTGGTAGCTCGTACTTCTTGATGAGAGAGGAAGATGTGAGTTGTGATGATGATGAAAATCTCTCCAACTTTTTCTGTATATATATCCATCATGAGGGTGTGTGACACATCTGTTGGGCATGCGAGCCTACATTACAAAACTGGCCGACCTTGCACATATAATTTATTGAAAATAATAAATTCAACAGCAAGCTAAAAGTCAACGCAGCAGCAAAACGGTCAACCCTTTGACCTCGATTTTTGTGCCAGGTAGTACGGCCTTCATAAATCGAACCTTACACAAGTTTTCAGCTTGTTTGGACCAAGCGTTGACCAAAGTCAACGCTGGTCAAAGTTTCTGCGAAACCCTAGCAGCAGAAAATCCGTACTTCAGCTCAGCCGTACACTTTGTCCTCTTCGTCCTTCACACGTGTGGCTGAAACTTGTCTTTAGGTAGCTCGTACTATTTGATGAGAAGAGAAGATGATGAGTTGTGTTGATGATGAAAATCTCTCCAACTTTTCCTGTATATATATCCATCATGAGGGTGTGTGACACATATGTTGGGCATGCGAGCCTACATTACAAAACTGGCCGACCTTGCACATATAATTTATTAAAAATAATAAATTCAAAATATAAGTTCTGCTCATCGGATTAAGACATATTTTATATGGATTTTACACCTCTCACAAAGAGGAATCCAACAAAAATATTAGCCTCTTAATCTGAGCATCTTCATATGGAGTTTGGACCTAGTTGTCCAAATTTAACAAGGGTCCAACATGAATTGTTGTAGGGTTGATTGATTGGATAGGGTTTGTTGTTCATATTGTTGACACTAGTGAAACCCTTGTCATATGGAAATCCTAATTAAGTTCCCCCAAAGAAATCCTAAACCTCGGTCTTTAGGGTTTGTGCAAAATTTGAGGCTCATATCTAGTAGGCATGGATAAGGTTGATAAGTTATATATGGAACCCTTGGTCTAGGGTTGACACTTGAAAACTCGAGGAATTCAACCTCTAAGTGTCATGGTGACCCTAGATTTATAGATTGACATCATGTTTTTGTTATTGTATACTTCGCTTGGGTGTACTTGTCGATGAATTCTGCAGGTACAAAGAGTAAGGAAAGCAGGATGAGTAGATCCTCTGTTTTGGTAAGCATGATTGTAAATTTATGCAGATGTTCTATGCTTGATGCAATTTTACTTTTATAACAGTAATCAAATAAACAGTTAAGTAAAACGCTGATAGAACATACCAGTGGATCTATAGAAGACAAACCAGAAACAGGAGAATGTGTTGGTGCGTTACGGCGGTCAGCAGGATGCTTCAACCAGCAAAGTCTTCTTGGTCGGCCAACCCAGAATGTGTCACAATAGTCCTCAAATCAGTCACCCAGTGAACTCAAAGTCAACCCCAAAAAAAGTCAATGTAGTCCAGAAAAAAGTCAACACAGGGTAGCAACAGTAAAGTCAACGCAGCTCCAACTTTGGTCAACCTTTTGACCTCGATTTTTGTGCCAATGAGTACAGCCTTCAAAAATCGAACTCTCAAAATTTCAGCCAATTCGGACCATGTGTTGACCAAAGTCAACGCTGGTCAAACTTGCCCAGAAACCCTAACTGCAGAAAATTTGCTGCAGTAGATTTCGTCCTTCTTCTCACGTGGGAGATGAAATTGCTTCTCAGATGATCCTATATAATCAGAGGAGAAGACGTGTGATGTTGAGTAAGTGAAATGCTCTCCAACGTTGACTATATTTATATCCATCATTGAGGTGTGTGACACATCTGCTGGGGGTGTAAAACCTTAAGGCCGACCTGCACTTAAATTTATTATAAATAATAAATTCAAAATAAATGTTCTGCTCATCAGATTAAAATCAATTTTTATATCGATTTTACGCCTCTCGGAAAGAGGAATCCAATACAAATATTGGTATCTTCATCTGAGCATCACAAGATGGAGTTTGGACCTAGTTGTCCAAATTTAACACTCCCTCTCAACTAGGGAGAACTCCATCCACCAGTGCAATCAAACATCGTGCGTCATCCCGCCATAACTTGCTTTGCTAGCCTCTTTATTTCAGAACAGAAGTGGGTCAGTCACAAAGACATCATCCCCCGGCTGACAAATTCAGCCCAGAGGTCCGAAACCTCTATTGGACTCACAAAGAGTCTCCAACCAACTCGAAGTTGGTTCATCTGACCCGAAGTCAGGCGGAGGTCTGAGACCTCACTAGACTTGATCCCAGATCAAGTGGTTGGACCGTGCCATCCGAGATAGAGAGTACGACAATCTCTGATGTGTTCATCAATGTTTGCTACTAGTCTCTAGCTTTTCCCACCTCATTGGCCAAATGAGAGGTACTTCCCATGAGCCCTGAACTCAATGGGTAGGATGCATACGGGGCACAGATAATGAGAGGTGAACCAACTCAATAATCACAACGGTGGGGTCCAAGCACACCAACAAGGTTTGGCAAGCCTAGCCTTGTGGCTGCTCATAGCTTCGAGAAGCTGTCTCCAAAGCCCCCCAGAGCTCCTCGAGCTCATGTCCAACAGGACCCACATCATAGGGTCGTTCCACGATACCAAGTCTCTCATGGAAGGTTAGGAACTTGACCTTCCCCAGGGGCTTAGTGAGAATATCCGCGACTTGCTCATCAGTTCCTATATGATCGAGCCTTACGACGCCTCGCTGTACCATATCCCGGATGAAATGGTACTTGATATCAATATGCTTGGATCGGTCATGGAACACAGGATTCTCGGTCAAGCGAATCCCACTCTGGTTATCACAGAGTATCACGGTGGTATCTAGCACAAGTCCAAACAACTCACTAAAGAGCTTTCGCAACCAAACTGCTTCACAACAGGCCATACTTGCTGCAATGTATTCGGCCTTTGCGGTGCTCAATGCCACCGACTTCTGCTTCCTGCTCATCCATGAAATCGAAGCAGAACCAAGATTGAAGCAGCATCCTGATGTGCTCTTATGATCCACCACACTGCCAGCCCAATCGACATCAGTATATCCCGGCAGTGTATCTCAGCCCATGGTTTATCGTGCCCCGAAGGTATCTCAGAAGATTCCTGGCACCAACCCAGTGAAAGTGATGAGGTTCAACCATCTGTTGACTCAAAGTGTTCACTGCAAAACATATATCCGGACGAGTGTTCACTAAGAACATCAGGGCCCCTACGAGTTGACGATACTCAGTAGGATTTGCCAATATGGGCCCAGCAGCGCTGCCACTCAAATTCTTGAAGTTGAGTTCCATTGGTGTTGACACTGACTTGCAGTCCACCATACCAAATCTTTCCAGAAGTTTCACAATGTATTTTCCTTGAGAAAGGAAAATCTCGCCAGGTCTCTACCAGACCTCCAGGCCTAGGAAGTATTGCATCAGTCCTAGGTCCTTCATCTCGAATTCAGCAGCGAGCTCCCTCTTGCATTGATGAATGAGAGGGTCAGCACCTGTCAGAAAGAGGTCATCCACATACAGCACCATAATGAGAGGCTTCCCCTGGACAACCTTGAAGTAAAGGTTTGGATCAACATTACTTCGAGTGAAGCACAACTTCATAAAGTAGCTATCTATCCTCTCTTACCAAGCTCTGGGTGCTTGCTTCGACCCATAGAGGGCTTTCTTCAACCTGCAAACATGAGTGTCCCGATCTTGGACTTCAAACCCCAGAGGTTGTTCTACATTCAACTCTTCTTTTATTGCACCATGTAGAAAAGCGGTCTTGACATCCATCTGATGAAGACTCCATCCTTGCGTAGCAGCAAGGGCTATGATTGATCGAATGGTGGTATATCGTGCCACAGGTGCAAATATGTCATCATAGTCTATTCCTTCCTTTTGAGAGAAGCCACGGCAACAAATCTTGCCTTGAACTTTTCAGCACTCCCATCAGATCCATGTTTGATCTTGTAGAGCCATTTCGCGGTGACAACAGATTTGTCCTTCGGTCTCGGGACCACATCCCAGACATCATTCTTCATTATGGACTCATATTCTTCGTGCATAGCATCTTTCCAAACTTGATGCTTTACGGCTTCCTCAAAAGATCTAGGTTCAGATTGTACAATAGTACTCATGGCAGCTAGATACCCTTGGTATCTACACGGCTTCTTGCTTTCTCGGAATGTCCCCCTTGGGGCAGCATGACCCTCAGCATCTTCGAGGGTGTCCCTGAGCCATGATGGTCTCTTTCCCAGTGAAGGAGATGGATCAATAGGGTCCATTGGTCCTTCAATATCAGGCATTGTCTCATCCCGTGGTTCTTCTTGATTTCCAGGCCTTTCTTCATGATTTTCTTCAGATATTGGAAGATCTACTACTTTCTTCAGGGAAGCATCTTCGTCAAAAGTGACATCATGGCATATCTCTACTTCCCTTTGACCAGGTACATAGACTCTATAGGCCTTAGAAGTTTCGTTGTAGCCCACAAACATTCCTTTCTTCCCAGAAGCATCCAGCTTACTTATCTTTTCTTTTGGCACATGAAAATAAACAGGACATCCAAAAATTCTAAAATGTGAGACGTCAGGTTTCTTACCAGTGAAAACTTCTTCGGGAGTTTTGGAGTCTAGGGCGGAATGAGGGCATCGGTTTTGAATGTATACAACAGTATTCACAGCTTCTCCCCATAGAAACTTCAGTAGACCCTAGTCACATAGCATGGCACGAGCAACTTCCACAATGGTCCTATTCTTTCGTTCAACAACACCATTCTGCTGAGGAGTATAGGCAGTAGTAGTCTCCCTCTTAATTCCAGCTTCTCTGCAAAAGTCGTTGAACTCATTTGACTCATATTCAGTGCCATTGTCAGTCCTCAAAATCTTGATCTTCCCTGTCATATTTTCCACCAAGGCTTTGAAGGTACGGAACCACATGAAAGCCTCATCCTTCTTCTTCAAGAAGTATATCCAGGTTTTGCGGGAGAAGTCATCAGTGAATGTCATATAGTAAGAACATCCTCCCAGGGATGTCACGGGTAGCATACCAGATAGATCAGAATGGACCAGTCGCAAAATATCAGATGTCTTTGTGACTCTTGAGGGGAAAGGTCCCCTTGTATGCTTTCCTTCGGCACAACCCTTACATACACCTTCATGATTATTTCCAAATTCGGGCATCCCTGTCACCACCTTCCTTGCTTTGGGAAGGGCCTTGTAATGAAGGTGTCCAAACCTCCGGTGCCATAGTTCAATTTGTCGGATAGTATCACATGTCATAGCTCCCAGTGGACTTCCTTCAACCTGGTAGAGTGTTCCAACTCTAAAACCAATCACGATAGCTTCCTTGAGATTCTTTTTCCACATGCGCACCTTTCCATCGATGAATGTCGCATTGAAACCTTTGTCTTTGATGGCTGATATAAACACAAGGTTATTCTTCAATTTTGGTACATAGAGTACATCCTGCAAATCTAGGACTTGTCCTTGAGACAAGTGGAGGGTCACAGTCCCTGTCCCTTTCACGAAATATGTGGCATTATCTCCAAGGATAATTTCTAGATTAATATCCTTCTCAACCATGTCAGAGAGTGCTTCCTTGAACCCAGTGATGTGTCTTGAGGCACCACTATCTATCAGCCAGACATCCATAGTGTCGGGCGGGGATGCAACAGAGAGGGCAGATACAAGAATGTATTCATTTCTTTTATCAACAACATTTGACTCCTCATACCTGGAGTTTCTAGACCTTTTGAAAGGTTGATTGTTTCCGCCAGAGGGAGCCTTCCTCTTTCCTTTGGACCTGTTGTTTCTTTGATTTCCATTCCTCCGGTTGTTGTTGTTGTCATCACTATCGGGAGAATCCTTCTTGAAAGTACATTCTCTAGCATAGTGACTAGGACTATAACAAGTGAAACACTTGCCCTTCTTTCCTTGGGTCCCTTCTCTTCCTTTGTTCTTTGGGCCACCAGAGTTCTTCTTTCTAGAATGAGCAACGTAGGCAGCATTTCTGTCATTTTCGTATTCTTTCATTCTTGTCTCTTCTTGCATGCATCTTGACAGTAGCTCGTCAAAGTTAGGAATTGTATTATTATTGAGAATGGTAGTGTTGAATACTTGCCATTCATATGGGAGCCCTCCAAGTGCGGTGAGTACCATCTCACGATCAGCTATTGTCACCCCAATAGCTAGCAAATTGTTCCTGATCTCGGTCAGTTTCAGAAAGTATGTTTGGAAATATTCATCCCTGGCTTTCTTTAGATTCTTCAATTGATTCTTGAAGAATAGCACCTGGTTTGCATTGTTTACTTTGAACATTTGTATCAGCTTATCATACATCTCTTTGGATGTGCCTAGCTCATATATGTAGGCAACCAGACTTTTATGTATGGATTCCCTGATCATTAGCTTTGCTTTGATCTCCCCCTTCTTATACTTGGTTTTGGCAGCAGCAGTAGCAGTGGATGGAGGTTCTTGTATCTTACCCAGTACATAGTCCATGAGATCATGGTCTTCCAATTTGAGATCTAATATCATCTTCCAAGCATGGAAGTCATCCCTTCCAGTCAGTTTGTCATCCTCCTTGAAGCCATAACTTGTGGAACCCATTTTTTTTCTTTTGGTGATTGCTATAAGTTAGGGCTTGTTTTCACCTCAGCTCTGATACCATGTAAATTTATGTAGATGTTCTATGCTTGATGCAATTTTACTTTTATAACAACAATAAGATAAACAGTTAAGTAAAACGCTGATAGAACATACAAGTGGATCTATAGAAGACAAACATGAAACAGGAGAATGTGTTGGTGCGTTACGGCGGTCAGCAGGGTGCTTCAACTAGCAAAGTCTTCTTGGTCGGCCAACCCAGAATGTGTCATAACAGTCCTCAAATCAGTCACCCAGTCAACTCCAAGTCAACCCCAAAAAAAGTCAACGCAGTCCAGAAAAAAGTCAACGCAGGGCAGCAACAATAGAGTCAATGCAGCTCCAACTTTAGTCAACCTTTTGACCTCGATTTTTGTGCCAATGAGTATGGCCTTCAAAAATCGAACTCTCCACAAAATTTCAGCCAATTTGGACCATGTGTTGACCAAAGTCAACGCTGGTCAAACGTGCTTAGAAACCCTAGCTGCAGAAAATTTGCTGCAGTAGATTTCATCCTTCTTCTCACGTGGGAGATGAAACTGCTTCTCAGATGCTCCTATATAATTAGAGGAGAGGATGTGTGATGTTTTGTGAGTGAAATGCTCTCCAACGTTGATTGTATTTATATCCATCATTGAGGTGTGTGACACATCTGCTGGAGGTGTAAAACCTTAAGGCCGACCTACACTTAAATTTATTATAAATAATAAATTCAAAATAAATGTTCTGCTCATCAGATTAAAATCAATTTTATATCGATTTTACACCTCTCGGAAAGAGGAATCCAATACAAATATTGGTATCTTCATCTGAGCATCACAAGATGGAGTTTGGACCTAGTTGTCCAAATTTAACAATGATGGAAGAAGGAAACATTAGGACCCCTTGAATCATAGGCACTGATAAATTCATGGTATATTCGTGGAATTGTTATGGATGCCTAAAAAAAATTAATTATATTAGTCATTGTGAATACGATATAACGGTCAATGGCAAAATGTAAAAATTTGTGAAAGAAATAGCAGTAATTTTTGGATCCTCCTTTGCAATGTCATGGAATGACTTCTTCAGCTTGGAAGAATGACCATGATGATTTTTATCCAATCTATATGTTTTTGGAGCAGGCCTCTTAAGAAGCTTGGTGGTTTAGTTGCAGCACAATGGATACCATTTTGGAAATGAGGAGCAGGGCTAGATGACTGGTTGAGATGTGTTTTGCTGAAGACTTTGACGAAGATTGACGAAAAACCATGATTTTGCACGATTCTGCTATATGAAGAAGATTTTCCTTAAGAAGGATATGATTGGTTTGACTACCTTGGTACTTGGTTTGAGGAGCCGATATAACAGGTTGCAGAAGGTTTGATGGTCATGTCCTGATCTCTTTCCGAATGTTCAAGAAGGAGCCATATTCGAGCACTATGATTAGTTCGTGATGAAGATGATGATATAACAAAGGGCCATCAAAAATAGGTAACTTTAATTTGATGTTCATTTTGATATTTGAACTCATCTAATTGAGTTGAAATAGGACTACCGAAAGAGGGTTGTAGAATGTCCCCGACAACGAGTATGATTGGATGGAAGATCCTGAAAGAAGCATGACATGAAAGAGGTAGCTGTATGAATGATAACCAATTGTGGACCAAAAGATCACTTTCCTGTTAGTTTTTGTAGCATCAGATGTTTTCTAGCCTCGAGATTTTGCAGAGAGGTTAGAATACATGAGTACTCCAATACTCGGAAATCGTTTATGGAAATTTCACCTAGAGACGACTTAATTAAAATAATTAATCAATTTTTAATATTTCCTAAGTCTAAACTTAGGAAATATGATTAATTAAAAGGTGTTAATTAAGTCAGGTGCGAATCTTCTAGAAAAAGGCATGGATCGAGTTCTAGTTAATCTTAGCCATCGATTAAGTTTTAATTGTGGCCGTTGATGTCTCAACAAGAGATTATAAGCAGAAACTCGATGGGGCTTGGAGAATACACTCCAAGAGTTCGATTTCACTGGCTGATCAATTTCGAGAGTAACAGCGCTGAGTTGCGGGAGAAAGAGCTAGTGAGATTGAAATAGTGAGAGAGGGGTAGGGATAGTAAGGCCGAAGGAGGATTTTCTAGATCCGGTAAATGCATTGCAGAGAGGCAGAGCAGAGCTTCAGAGGAGATTCCGTATTTTGCTAGGGATAAGAGTTGATTTAGTGCCAGAAGTCGGAGAGAGTCTAGAGGCCAGGATGATCCATCTTCTAGACAACAACTGATCAGATAGCGATAGGGAAAGTTGTTCCAAGTTGTGGGGACACAATACTGCGTAGGCTGTCGCAATGACTGCGCAGAGTAGCTCATCTTGAGCCAAGGTCAGTGTCAGATCGCCAGTGGGAGTGAGATTTTTCTCACTAGACTCTTTGTCAGTTATTTCTTTGTATGGTTTGCTAGATTTAACCAACCATAGATTTGTACTCAGATTTAATACTGCATAATAAACAAACCCTCAGCTGCTGCATTGGTTTTCCTGAGTTGGGTTTTTCCTGAGACTTAGTCCAAAATTAATAGTGTTATTTGTTATGTTTCTTCTGCATTTTTTTATTTATGTGAAGGCTGCAATGTATTAGTTTCGATATTTACCATAGAACATAGTAAATAATTTGTTCAATTTATTTAACAAATAGAAGAAGCTAAATCAGTTGCTGCAGTAGGATTCATGGTTTCCGAATTTTCACATTTCCGAGGAAGGAAAGGATGACATGACTGTTGGTTCAACACTATGGTTTGTTTAAGGGAAGTGATGAAGAATATACCCTATGCCCTATGAAGAAATTATGAAGAAGAAAGGCTCCATGATGAAGCCGTATATAAAGGGCACCGTAAGAAAGCTCGCTCGTGTGATGATAATCATAGAGCCCTGAGAGCTACTATCATAGTAGCTTACGATTAACACTTCTCCCTAGATGAGAGGGAGCTCCTCCCTAGTTGAGAGGGAGTGACGTATATAGTTCTTTGCTTCATGTGTCATGCACTAGACTAGGACTAACAACTGTAAGTCTTAGTGAGGGCCGTGAAGAGAGAATGGCTTCTGGAGGATTGGGTAAGCATATGAGACAAATGCTCCTTGAAGATTTGAAATCCAAGATAGGAAGTAGTCTGGTGATCGATACTCTTTGAGGATGAGGTAGGGTATCCAATAGGTAAGAGTAGTCAAAGAGGAAATTCTTTGAGGATGTTTTAATCCAAGACAGGAGTTGTCCTAGAAGGACATACCTTGTGAACATCCGGATGGGGTATGTGCCTTGAGAGGTAGTGTGGTGTCCCATGTAAAACATCCCAAGATTGTGTTATGATCTATTGAGAGATAGAGCATGTTAGTCAAGACCTTGCTATGTTGACAATGCTGGTTGTATATTGGTCATAATGTTGATACTTAAGATGGCTTACCAATCCAACTCTTCTTATGAGAATAATTCAATGGAAGTACTATCCTTGTACCTGTAGTCAATATGAATACCTCCTTAGTTAAGAGGGAGTGTTGAAATGTAACTAGTGTCAATCTTCATAATTTGTACTAGAGTCATGACTTGATGTAGTTATTGATGTACTCGTCAAAAGAAAAAGAAAAGAAAAATTATTTGTAAAATAAACTTATTATTATTGAACTGGGTTTCTTGTCCATCATGTTGTGGTCCTAGGACAAAGCCATTGAGTGCTCTAGGAAGTCTTGTTGAAAATTCAAAAGGTCAAAGTTATGATGTACTAGCCCCTAGAGGGTTCATGTAACAAGGAAGAAAAATTACTATTCTAAAATGTGATGTCTAGAAACCTCTAAGGGATGAGTCAACTGACCCTCTTCATGTCGGCCCAAGGAGGTCTAATTCGCTCTTGTGAAAGGCTATATAAAGAAGAGCCTCATCTCATTTGTTGATCATCAAAAGGTGAAGTCTCTGTTTTTCTAGCGAAGTCTGGGCAACGAAGAAAGGAGAGCGAAGTTCTCTTAGAAGCCCACGAAGTCCATTGGAGATCGAACTGATTAAGGAAGAAAATTGTCCATGTTGCCCACACGTGCGAGTTTTAGAGGAGAACCTAGGGTTTCCTCAGTCTTGTTTTCCAGAGATGTTGTTTAAGGTTTTGGTTGGCTCATCTCTTGAAAGGTTTGTTCAAGGTCAAGGTGAAGGTCAAGAAGTATTCGTTGAAATTCTATAAGAAGAGATTTTTGTGGGTTTTCCTCTTTAGGAGAGGTTTTGGCCTTGGCTAGTAGCCTACATCTGGTGTTCCTATGTTTGCATTGTGATCTTATTATTGGCATTTGTCTTGATGGACATAATAATGCTAATGCTCTATTACAACTCAAGGAAATGTCAAGAACTGCAGAGAAATCAATTTAATAAATACTCTAACTGATTGCCCTAGATTTTTCAACAAAATATATCATCGTAATCTTCTCCCTTTTTCTGGGAGAATCCTCGAGCCATGAACCTTGCCTTACATTTCTCAATGCTTCCATCGACTCCATGTTTGATCTTGAATAGCCATTTTGAAGTCACCACAAATTTCCCCTTCTGTCTTGGCACAACATCCCATACGTCATTCTTCATAATTGAATCATATTCTTCGGCCATAACATCCTTCCAAACTTGTTTATTCACGACTTCTGCAAAGGTGGGAGGTTTAGCTTGAATCATAGTGCTCATAGTTGCAACATATCCCTGGTACCTGCATGGCTTCTTGCTTTCTCTAAATGATCTTCGAACGAAGCCAAATTGGCCTCTTCTTGGTAGGAGGATCACACGAAAGAGGATCTAAGGGGTCCATGGGCTCCATGGGATCATCAACAATGTTTTCATGGATTCAGGCGCAAAAGGTCCATCTAAAATATCTATATCGTCATTCTTCTTCTCAGGAGGAGGAGGAAGGTCCCTAGCTTTCCCAAGGGAAGCATCTTCATCGAACGTTACAACCATGCTAATTTCAACCTTTCTTTGACCAGGAATATATATTCTAAATGCTTTAGAATTTTTACAATATCCAACAAATGTAACTTTTCTTCCAGTGGCTTCTAGCTTGTTTGTTTTGTCCTTCGACACGTGGAAATATACAGGGCAACCAAAGATACAGAGATGGTCAACATCAGGCTTGACACTTGTGAACACTTCTTCGAGGGTCTTGTTGTCCAATGCTTGATGAGGCACCCCGTTTTGAACATATACGACAACATTCATTGCTTCTCCCCAAAGAAACTTCGACAAATTTTGATCATGGAGCATGGCACAAGCGACTTCTACAATGGAACTATTCTTTCTTTCAGCGACTTCATTTTGTTTGAGATTATATGGCACAATCGTCTCTTTCTTGATACCTTCCTTGTAAAAATCGATGAACTCATTCGAAATGTACTCTCCACCATTGTTAAACCCATTGTTGCACGAAGCGGGAATGCAAAACCATCGTTTCCCAAAACTCTAGGAAGTGAAGCATCTCAGAAGTGTCTACTATATATATATATATATATTTTTTTTTTTTTTTTCATTAAAACAAAACATCCAAAATACCAAATTAGTTGTAAAAGACATTAAAACATGCATATTTTTACATAAATCAAGATAGATAGGCATCCATGATTCCATTGTACATCAATTATTAATTAGTCGAGCATCAACCTTCTAGATTCTAGCAATTACAAACATACATCAAATTTTTAAGCATATCATAAAACATATTACATTTAGAAGATAAAATCATCAAACATTCAAGTAACTTATCTAGCAAGTGAGCAACTGTCAACATGAATTATGTCCAAAATTCAAATAATAATGTTTACAAAATAGGCCACTTGGCCACCGCCAAGACTCAAGTACACACAAAACTAGGAAGAGTAAGACAAAAAAGTCCAAATTCACAACAAGACTACAAGTCTAATCTATGAAAAAAGTAGTAAACTCTGAGTATATCTACTAATCTCTCCTCCTTCCATCACGAACAAGACATGAGCCTCCACATGGTGGCAATGATGAAGATGGTGAAGATGGTGGCTCTGGAAGTTGTGGCAGTGGAACTGATGAAGATGAAGCCCCTACTGTTGGTGTTGAAGCATGGAACCTGGGAACCAAGGGACCAAATGGGGGTGCATCTCAACTCAATCGTCATCATTCTGGATAAGAGCATCCTCCATTCGCTCTAATCGCAACACTTCATCCTCCAAATTGGGCTCCTTTGGATTTTTGTCCAGGTTTTTATTAGTCTTTGCATCATCACAATAATGGGACAACACTCACAAGTTATAGTGAACATAAAACAAGCTCTCTGCCCGGTCTAAATTTAACCTGTTCCTTTTAGCAATATGGGTGAAAGAATAAGAGCTCCAACACCTCTCTGTAGAAGAAGTGTTTACCACCTGTGATAGCACCCATAATGCCAAAGTTTGTAGAAGTGGAGTAGCACCTCCATGCATGTTCCACCACTCAAGAGAAGATAAATTCTCTCGATCTCTAGTTGCATGCATGCTCCCAAATGGAATAGTGCTAAGTGTATAGTTTCTCAAATGTTTCTGTAGCATGGTAGACTCCTCCTCATCATGGACTAATTTATCCAATGCTTTCATATAACCAGATAGAACCTCTGGATCTAGGGGTGGTTTTCTCTTACTCCCCCCTGCCTCCCCAGGTGTTGGTGTTGAAAGCCATGATGGATGATACTATTTAAGTGTCAGAACATATGCTAAGGCATGCAATGGAATGTTTAGCATATCCCATCGTTTTTCCACCTTTGTACGAATATAATTGTACAAGGTGATATCTCTAGGCTCAACAATGTCTTTAATTTGCCCCAACATGCTATCCATTTGCTCATACACCTCCCCAATTATTGGTCGATCTGAATTTGCAAACTTGATCATGTAATAAATTGGTTTGGTGAATTGCAACATATTTAATCCGTGACCAAAATTAACTATCAAGAATAGTGTCCTTGGCTACATTAGTGCCATCTCTATTAGTGTTAATGTCATCCCATGATTCAAAGGTCACCATATTATTTAGAGCTTGTCTCACCTTCACTAGCGGCCTAATGGCGAGGTAATAACTTGCAAATCTTGTTTCTGCAAGTTTAAGCAACTGCAACTTGGAATAAGTACCATAAAAGTAGTTTACCCTTGTATGCCCCGTGATAAATTTAATGAGTTGCTTCCCTCTCTTGTAAAACCCATTATCCACATTCTCTATGTTTCACAATATCATGCTTTAAAAAGTTCAATGTGTGCACCAAGTACATGGACCAAAAGATGTGTGGATGAGTATGCTCTATAATGTTTCCTGCTGCCATATAATTTGCTACATTATCAGTGATCACTTGAACCACATTATTATGACCAACATCTTTGATTGATTGCAATAGGAGATCTGCAATGTTTTGGGATGTTGCTCTGATAGAGGAGTTGTGACATGAAATAAACATTGCACCACTAACAGAAACACCAAGAACATTTATCAAATGTTGGTTTTTAACATTTGTCCACCCATCTAATGCAATGGATACCCCACAATCCACCCACTCATTTGTAAAACGTGTCAAAGCTCTTTTAACCTTTTCTTTTTCTCTTTCTAATAACACTGTTCTAGCTTTCTCAAAGTTGGGGCTCTTATATCCTTTTGAGGCTTCATTGATGACCTTAAGCATATCATGCCACTAGGGAGAGTGAAGCACATTGAATGGTACACCGCAAGCACAAAGAAATCAGATTATCTTTCCATCCACATCATCCCTCCCAACAACATTCAAGAAATCCCCTATTGTTCTTCTACTTCTAGAGGTTGCATAATTAACATGAGGAGATGAGCTACCAAATCTAGAGGTTGTACTTGATTAAGAATGAGTTTTTTGTTTTTGTTTTTTGATGTTGTTGTTGTTTTTTTTGTGCGACCTCCTCGATTTGGATGTATTTTCATGCAAATTGCTATCAACATAGTTACCAATCAAACGGGAACTATTACCTCAAAACGAGAACTTTAGCCCAAAAAAACTCAAAAAACATGAAAAAATAGCCCAAAAACTAAAAGTATCTTCCAAAATGCACTGTTTTCTTTTTTAAAATTATGCTAAAAACCAAATTTTTTCTTGAAAAAAGGATTGAAAAAACACCCTCGAAACAAAAAGTGTTGATGGTGGAATAACATCGCTAATTTTAAAATAAAAAGTGTTGATGCTGGAATAATGTCGCCAATTTTTTGTGTGCAAAAAGCTGCCTAAAAACGAAATTTTTTGTCGCTGGAATAATGTCGTCAATTTTTTGTGTGCAAAAAACACCTTGAAAACAAAGTGTTAATGATGGAATAATGTCTTTTTCTTTTCGGGGTAAATTGTCAACAATTTTTAATAATGACATTAAAGATAAAATATCATGACTCTGAAAAACCTTAAAATTTCAACGATAAACATGACATTAAAGATCAAATATCAAAAGTCTTAAAATTGCAACAATTTTTACGCATGGTATTAAAGATAATCTATTATTGTGTCTCTGAAAAGCCTTGAAAATACAAGGATGACATTCAAGATAAAATATCACCTTAATGAAAATAAAATTCCAACGATTTTTAGGCATGGTATTAAAGATAAAATATCATTTGTAAAAAAAAAAAAACACAAAAATTTCAAAATAAAATAAAAAAAGGGAAAAATAAAAAAAAACACAATTTAAAGAAAAAAATTAAAAATTAACCAAAAAAAAAAAAAACAAATATTAATTTTTTCAAGTTATAAAAAAAATAATAATAAAAACAAAAACCAAATAATTAAAAAAAAATGATAAAATAAAGTAATTAAAATAAAAATTTAAAAATAGTTAAAATAAAAAAAAATATTTTAAATTTAGAAATTTAAAAGCAAATAAAAATAAAAATTTTAAAATAATAAAACTTTAAATTAAAAAATAAAAATAAAAATAAAATTTAAATTTACAAAAAAATGCATATAAATCTATGAAAATACATTTTTAAATAAAAATATTAAGAAAATTCTTAAAAAAAAAACATTTTTCAAATTAAGATTAAAAAAAAAACTAAAAATTGAAAAAAAAAACAAATAAATTAAAAAAATATAAAATATATAAAAAAATAAAATAAAATAAAAAATAAAATAAAAATTCATTAAAAATAAAAAATAAAAAAATAAAAAAGAAAAATAAATAGAAATCACTGTGCCTTGATGTGGGCGTCGGTAAATGACCCAATGATCGCGGCTCTTCGCCGCCTGTCGATCGAGCCCCGCGACCCCTAGGGCGGCGGCGGTTATTCCCGGAATCGACCCCCGCTGCTCTGGGGGTAGCTGGGCTCGTCCGACGGGCGACGGAGAACTGCTCGAAATCGACCCCCGCGGCTAGTTTCTTCTCCTCATCTCCCTACCATTGGCTCTAAAATCATCCCGATTCTCTTCCTAAATGCAGTTATCCCAAAGCATTTCCTGATTGAGAAGCTTGTCTCGGCACAAATTCTCTTGAAAAATGGTTAGCATGACTTAAGAAAACCATTCAGTGCCACATTCGTGAGCTCTGCGTTCTCTACTTTCTCCCCAATGGCTACAAGTTGATCTTGTGTTAGTGTGATCCTCATGAAGTAACTGGTAACATTATCAAACCTTGATGTTTGGATGGATTTGATCTTGTTTCTTAATATGATCTTTTTGATCATGTTGTCACTTTGGAACAGATCCACTAGAGCCTTGAACATCTCCTTGGCTGTCTTCTTCTCTGCCAAGTGAAGGATCAAGTGATCCTTCACAACTTCCCTGATGACACATTGACCTTTAATTTCCTTCTTTTCATTAGCTATCAGTTGTGTTGGATTTGTTGGTGGTTGAATCTCCTCAACAATCTCCTATAGGTCATTTTCTTTTAGCAGGAAGATAAGCCTCGCCTTCTAGGGCAAGAAATTAGATGCTCCATCCAACTTGTCGTCAAATCTAAGACTGGTAGTTGCCATCTCTAGATCTAATAATATTTTCCTTATGCCAAGTCTTTCTAGCATCAACACGAAAAATAAATGGTGTTGGTTTATTCGTTAAGATCTCCTGTGGATTTATGTTTTGGTCCTTTGAAACACCCACAAAATTATTTTCTTCCAAACCCTTGACTGGTACAATCTCCCTCTTGCCCTTTGAAAGATGACTTTTGCCAATCACTGTTGGAAAATCTATGAATCTTCAATTTTTTCGTTGTTGTTGCTGCTTCGTCCATGCATGGTTGCGTTCCTTTTGCACATGCACTTGTGTGTATGAATGCACCTTCTATATGGCCCAATTTACTTTTCTTCTCCTTGCACAAGTCTTCGCAGTGTCATGTGGCTCCATACAATTGCGTACAAGGTGTACAACCACACCTATGCACTTTTCTTGATAGCCGACGACTGATGTTGGCCACTCGATTGACAACTTGGTGGATTTCTTCTCACTTGGCGACTTGATTGACGGCTCTTCTCTACTCCTGCAACTCGTCTTGATTGCCAACTCCTGCACTTTCTCCTCACATGCTCATTTGTTGTATGATGGCAGATGACCATGGCTGCAACCATTGCAACTATCCCCAAGCTTCATATAATTGTGTCTATTGGCAATTGGCACCTTTTATTTTTTATTTTCACCTTTTCCGCCCCATCTCCAATAGCATGGCACTCCCTTTTTTTTTAAATTCACCTTTTTACCTTTTTGCATCCCGCACGCATTTGGCTTGGCATCTCTCCTTGATGCCCCTGTGCGTCACTCAACTTGCATACAAAATCCAAAATGTTTTCCTTTCGTCTACATCATAGTCATATAGCTACACATGAATTTCCTGTACAGTTGATTCTCTGCTGCTCTATTTGCCATATGGCTTGATCCTTCCTTGCTGCACGTACACTGGCTACTTGTGTGTAATTCTTAGAGATCGACCTTCAAAGACTATGCTCTGATACCATGTTAATTTCTAATTCCAACAACCTGGTTAATTACTTCCTAGGAGATTAGATCTACCAATTTAAAGATATGGTTGAGATTTTAACACTTACATAAAGATAACAACGAAAACAAATTGAAAGCACCAATCTCAAACACATGCATACATAATTTCTTCCCTTCAAAATATGTTGTTTCATTAATTAAATTTTACATGCAAGGGCTCCCTTCTTGGGATAATAGGCCTTTGAGGAAAAATACTGATACAACAAGAACTTGCAATTGATCCAACTGATCAAACCCTTTGCATATCTTGCTTGGTTGATACGAATCATTCTCACTTGTTTCCCGTTGCACTCTTCCTCGAACGATGCACACTTGGATGAAAGTCCTTGTCCACCCAATCATTGACATCTCACTCTGTCAGTGTGCTCAAAGATGTGTGTTCTCCCTTAGCCTAGCCTTTTTTTATAGGTTTGAGTTATTGACCAAATCGATAATCCTAATCCCCAAAATGATTGATGGTTGAGATTAGATCTCAACATTAGTTTTGGATCAATGGTTGAGATTCATCTAATCCACTAATGCAAATAACCTTTGCATTTCATTAGATTAACTCATGTTATCCTATAAAATTCAATTACTTTAATAATTAAAGTAGTTGCTAAAGTTAAGGGCCAGTTAATCAACTTCCACACAACTAGACACTTAAGCCTTTGTGGAATTACCTGCCCGATCTACTATCATCAACAATTGCTACCCTAGTCTAGCACAAATAACAATGTTGTTCACCTCTAAACATGGTAACGTTTTAAAGGGTATTGCTATTTTAGTGCAACATATTTTTTAATTAGTATGTAGGAAAAGCTATTGTAATTTATGATCACAGATTCTAAGGCCAAATCTAAGGCTCATGGCTTATGATGATTTATCTATGAAAACAACCCATTCTAAATGCAATAATATTTATTTATTCTATTTAAAATATAAAATACAAAAACAGAGTACCTCAATAAGATAATAAATGTTGTACCTTATTATAAAGAATCTAGAATTGAATTTTGTTTATATTACTATAGATCTTTACATGGCACTCCAACATCGTTGGTTATATGACATACGCTCAATTTCATATGCAAAAGTTGTTTTCTTTCAAGGTTTTGGGCTAAACCCCCTAGTGATTTCATAATTGTCCTAGAAAGAAGGGAAAAAGTGCACAATAAATGAAAAAAGTCCTTTGTTGATGTGTGAAAATTGGGCCTACTTGACCCTTATTTATAGTGGTCAAAATGTCCTTTTTGAGGTCAACCTCATAATCTATTATAGGGAAGCCTATATTTAGTTTAATATGATCTTGTGCCTTTTGGGCCTGTCACCACATGATCTAGAAGGCCTTAGAGAGGGAAACCCTACAAGACAAAAGCTAGACAAATTGCTAACGATGGGGTGGAGGCCTAGTGTCACCTTAGCCAAAACCCCTTGCTCTTTACGGATTTTTACTAATGGGAGGAATCCCAGAAAGGGTGAGATCACTTGAAATATATGCTATGGATAAAGTGCACGATGATCTCACTAGGACTCATTTAAAGAGAGACACAATCAAAGTCCAAGGCTTCACAAGAAGCAATTTGCTCTCAAAGAAAAGCACTAGAAATCAAGGCTCAAGACCTAGGGTTTTTGAGGTTTTCGACGATAATAGGGTTTCTCAAGGTCAAGGCCACAAAGAAAGGGTTTCTTTTGATGATAGCCAACTAGTCCAAGGCTCATAAAACCCTGAAGTAAGTACTTAAGTTGAGGGAGAGGAAACTAGGGTTTTCCTCTTCGGGCAACACCTAGGGCAAGAGATTTTATGGATAAAATTTGAGTGGGTGCCCACCAAATCGATAGGTTAGGTAGCCTAGACCTATCTCTTGATGTTTAGGCTCTCAAACCACTAAAAGCCCCCTCCCTAAAATTTCGCTCCAAGCCCTAGTTTTTCTCTGTAGCCTTAAAAGGGCTGAAATTTCAAGAGAAGAATTTATGGGTAAAATGTGAGGATGATCACCTAGGACTTGGAAAAATGCCTTGTCCTTTGGGCATATGGAGTCAAGGATGTGCTAGATAAGCTAAATTTGTCTCTAATGAGGCCAAAATTTGATGCCCTAGGTATTGATTCCCAACAATTATCCACTTCAAAGGAAAATGGAATTTGATGAAGAGTTATTAAGAATTCCTCCACTAGGAACATTCATTACATGTTATACATTGAGTAACACATGCAATTCTCAATTAGATAGCTTTTCAAAAATTGATTTTCAACAAATTAGGGCATAAACTAGCATAATCTGGAAGCAACAATTCCATGCATTAGACAATTTCAAAAAGAAAATCTTCAAAAATAAGCACTTAGAAGATAACTTGTAGTATATTCCATCCATTCACTAAAGATATAGTTCCAAAGATAATTCAAAATAGCTTCCAAACATCAAAATGTATCCAAAATACTCGAATAGCCAAGAAGGAAACAAGTGCGAGTTATCCTAAGAGTTATGAATACTCCTAGTGATGATCATGAGAGATTGAAATGATCTCTCTCTAATTTATACATGTCTAATGATCTCTAATTTTAGCCTAAAGACTCAAGTTATAAAATAATGGGAAAATACTAGGCGAGATTACAACCTCATTGCCAATGTGAAAACATAAGGATTAACTCACAAAGAGGCCGAAATACTGACATCATGCTTGCAAAGGCCCTTCTAGGGCATGCGTTGGGCTCCTCTAGTGCCAAGTCGAGTGTAGATGGCTGCAAAAATCAGGATCTGGGGTTTGGCCACTAAATCTCCATGCAAATAATCTTGTGGACCCCAGTGTTTTGTTTGGGGTGCAAAATGGGTCTCATGGGTCTCCTGGTGATAGAATAGACTGGTTTTGCTCCAATGTTGAGGTCTCAAAGGATGGTGCTAGCCCTCCCATGTCTCAAGGGGTGAGACAAACCTCATCTGGGCCTCGAATCAACTGCCAAAAACCATGTGTACACTACTAAACTGGTTGGGGCACGCTGGTCCAAGTGCATCATCTCATGAATAACGTGGGTCAAAGTGCAGACTGTTAGGGTGTTCTAGGTGCCCATGGAATGGAATGATGCTCTGCAAGTGATATGAGTCCCATGGCTCTCAACGCTTCACCTTTAGGGTGTCATAATGCTTGTCTAGTGGACTTGGGCCCCAATTAAGTTGCCCTACCCATGATGAAAACCACTTGCCAATCACACACAATGTCCAATGGTGCTTCTTCACCATTAGGTACAATAGTTATTAGTGCATCTAAGTGGACCAAGCTTGTTAGTTTGAGGGAATATTGACACTTCATATGGGGCTTCCCTTCCAAATTTGGGGCTTTGATCACGTACTAGTGTTACCTCCCTAGGTAGAAGTGGCTAATAGATGACCCTATTAGGGATTCCCAACCCCTAAGGGGAATGATAGGTCTCTGATACATCCTTCAATCAATAGTTGGCATATGAATAATAATGGAACGAAGGGGGAAAAGGGGTCTCAGGGCCAAATGTCGTGGTCAAAGGGGTAACAATGATGAGGAAATCCACATTGTGGGCATACAGATGTGAGGAGGGAGCAATCGTGCATGCATGAGTTACCTCGGTCTTTGCTTTTCCACCCCTCTTATTGCCTTTTCTTGATTTTTCTTTGTATTACTGCTCAAAGTTCTAGGAAATGGGAGCATGCTATGAATGATGTGTAGCAGTGATTACCCCCTTAGTGGTGGGGCAGTTCATCGCCCACCAAGGGTTGGTACATGCAAGGGTTCCTTTTATGATGATGGAGCAAAATTGGCCCATAGGAACCTGGTGATGGCCATGATGATAAGGGGTAGAGCTCATGCTTGGATTTTTCCCATGTGCTAATATTAATGTCCCGACCATCTTTTGCATTCTATAATTTTCTTTCTTTTTTTAATTACTTGTGGCCATGATATGCTTTTTACTTTTCTTTTATCTGCATCAACCTCCTGGGGAGAAGTTTCCATGCTCAACCCAGATATGTGGACAAGGGGAGGGGGTGTGCTAGAATATAGTATACCCATGGTCATGTGGACCTAGAGAGGGAAGGTGGAGTATAGGGCTCGTAATGTATGGAGGGAAGTGATAAATGTGGAATGGGAAAACAGGACCATGTCATCTCATTCATGGTTTCCCAAGTAGTGCCTTTCCTAAATCCATGGGCCATTAGGGGAGGTCCCACTGGACTAGGATTGAAGGTTAACCCCCCATTTAAGGTGAGAGTACAAAACCACAGTCGAAACCCTTCCTTCTTCCAAGTCACCCAATAATCCATGCCAAATTCCCAAATGAAAAAGAAGCATAAGCACCTGATTGCACAATAAATGACATACCTTTTGGAACGAATTTTCTACCTTTTAACATTTGCTTTTGACAAATGGACAAGGAAACATACAACTGATGCAGGTTGTGGAGATTAAGTGGCACATCACATTGGCTACAAGGTGGTTGTCAGGGGTTGCTGGTTGCCGGCTGGAAGAAGATGATTAGGAGAAAAGTTCTCCTAGGAGTACCCACTTTTTGTGTGTAACAGGACCCATGGTGGATAGGCCAACAGCAAACTGCAATATTAAGTCGGTGTATTTCTTTCATCAAAATTTCCCTTTTTTGTATGAAGTTAGCCTATCATTTAGAACATTAAGGACACGCACATCGAATTCTGTCTTGATGGGAATCTTCTCATTCAGGTTGTAACATGTGCTTTTTGACAACTCCTGCCCAATTGTATGCTTGAAAATCTCAAAGAAAAAAGGAATCTAATATAAAGAACATAGGCTATAGGATCTTGATACACTACTAGTTAGGATACCTGTGAGGTTCGATGTCGAAATTAAAATAGATTAAAAACAAAAAGGATCCTTAGAAGAGTATATTATGGAAACGATACATAACAACTAGTTGGATACTATTAAGGTTTGATAAGAACTTTAAATTAAAGTATAACACAAGACTATAATATGATAACACTGTCATCTTGAAGCAAATTCTTCAGTGAAGCGTCCAATTTCTATGAATTGACCATGATTTGTTGTGCAGTTCATATGTTGTATAGTCCTGCTTTGGATCCACGGTGTTTAATTATTGATGTACTATTGTTTCGTAATGGAATATATGATGCATATTCGATTTTTTTTATGAATGCTGAAGTTTGTGGTTTTACTAAAAAATGACAAATCTAGTATAAAAGCTTACATTATAAATATGCAGTGGTACAGGAGCATTGGCTATTTTTCTGAAGAAATCTCTTGCTGTTGAAATAACTACTTCAGATTTTGATGACAAAGAAATTGAAGATAATATAGCATATAACTGTACAGCTAATGGAATATCAGTCTTGCCACACATTCGACGTAATTTTCTAACCTTCATGCTTTGGGAGAATTTAATATATTTCCGGAGCTCTTAGGTTCTCTAAAACAGTTGAGATTCATTGAATATTCTGAATTGTATTTTAAAAGATGAAGAGGAAGGTCTATTCTGATCTTTACCATCTTTCTCTGACTCATCTCTAGCAAAGTTTGGTCTTTTCTTATTCATCTTCATTAAGTAACGTGCTCCATTATCTCCTTTTCTATCTAGTAATACTTTGCATTTAACATATCCTTGCTTTTGGAATGGTTTATCTGAGTCCAGACACGTGGGGTCAAGAGTTTGGCATGGAGCATCCAGACTGGGATTTGATTCTTGCAAGTGATATTTTGCTTTGTAAGTGTGGGAACTGAGCAGCAAAGTGATGAACTCTTTCTTCTTGAAGATAAAAATGCAATTAGTGTCCTATTTCCACTGATTTTGTGAGTTGGTAGTTTGTAGGACGAGGACTGAGAAATCTGTTTGTATGCAATATCCACAAACACAGATGTGAAGCAGTATCCAAATTTGATCCAGACACTTCTGTTTCTCCTTAAAGCAAATAGGCCCGAGGATAAGAATCCAGAGATTACAGGTGATAAATGTGGCCAAGTAAGGGCAATGGACCAGCCAATGGAGGTAGAAATAAAAGGGAACTATCTTGACCAAAAAAATATGCAGCCAGACACGGGGAGTTTCCAAAGAGAGGAGGCAAACGAGGAAAAAGAACTGCCAAGGCCATGCTTCTTGATGAGTTGGCGACGCCGGATCCCAAAGGAGGATGAAACATCTTTTTTCAATGGCTGTGGGAATGCAGGACTGATGGTGCAACATATGGGATCTCGGGTTTTTTGCATCAGTCCTGGAAAATCAATTGATGTCTAGTTTTATATGTGTGTAAATGTGTACGTTTTATATAACTAAGCATACAAAATCCTCTTCTCAGTTTGCGTGACTGAAATATTATTTCCTAATCATTCTAAGTTTCCTTGGCCTTCCAAAATACTTTCTGCTACAATATTGTATGGTTAATCTGTTTACATATTGGAATTTTTCTGATGTTGCATTACACCAGATGGGTAAGCATATAAAGATAATTCTTAGATTCTAGAGCAGACTTCCTCCGAGTAAGGTGCCAAAATCATCTAGTACTTGCACCTGGTCTTATCCTTCTGAACCTTACGCTATTCTAATAGGGCAGACAACAGAAAGAATACAGCCCTGGTGTCCAGCTGAATACTCCATTGACCTTGTGAGTGAGCCAATGCCCCTGGCAATTTGTGAGATATCTTTGACAAAAGTCTAGGAGGAGAGCTCATGCTTTTGATATTTGGACTGCAGAGAGCAGGTAACTTTGCTAAGATTGTAGCATTTCAGTAAGATGGCAAGCATGAAAGTGTTGCAGCCTTCTATGCCGAACTCAGGTTGCTTTTGATTGAAATCATAAATAATAAATATACAGGTAAAAAGATATTACCCCAGACAATAGCCATATATTTTAATAATTTTGAGTGCCCATTAGAGTCTCTTTCCATCTTGGTGGCAGCCTGTGATCTAACATAATTGCACTTGCCCAATTTTAACACAATTGCTCTTGTCCCATTTTTATTGCTCGTCAACATCTCAAAGTTACTTATATAGATTTCCGCCCAACATCTGTTGCAATGTATGCATTTAACATTTTGAGTAATATGCATGATAAGTTATAGTGTGGTTAATATTGTTAAGGGGCATTCCCGTGATTCTATTTTGTATTAGTATATCCCTACTTCTTGGTCATCCAGATACATATATGTAATGATTAACACATAGATGGAAGGGCAATTGATGTGTTACCTATCTTGTAATAGCCAGTTTAGTCACACTTACTAATTTCCTAGTTTGCAAGTGATAGTTTTAAATACACAACCTAGATGAACATATACTCTTTGAAATGATGTGCAACATAAGTGCCCTAGGATTTTAGGTGACAACGATGAAAATAACATAATAGCAGCAATACAGTCTAAAATGGGAGGAAGAAATATGTCTCTTTTATTCAACAACACAGTATGATGTTCGTTTTTAAACCATAATGTTATCATTTGTACAAGTGTGTTCATGGAATTTTTTTTATTACATTACTCCCATTCAAAGTAGTAGACATTGTTAGAAAATGTAACATGTATAGTGTTAGTTTTTGTAGCATCGGATGTGTTCTAGGCTTGAAATTTTGTGGAGAGGCTAGAATACATGAAATCTCCAAAATCTAGATATTGTTTATGGAAATTCCGCCTAGAAATGACTTAATTAGATTATTAGCCAGTTTTTAAATATTTCCCAAGTCCAAACTTAGGGAATATGGTTAATTAATCAGAATTAAGTAAGTCAAGGTGTGAATGATCTATAAACTCACACAGATCGATTTCAAGTTAATCCTAGCCATCGATTAAGATTTAATCTTGGTCGTTGAACTCTCAACAGAGGATTATAAGAAGAAGTCGATGGGCACTTGGAGAAGACACTTGAGCGGTTTGATTTCTTGGAAGATCGATTTCCTGAGTAGCAGCAATCAGTTGTCGGAGAGAGTTAGAGATCGAAGTAGTGAGAGAGGGGCAAAGACAGTGAAGTCGGAGGAAGATTTCCAGATCTGGTGAGTGCATTGCAGAGAAAGGCCGAGATTTCTCCAGGAAGTTGCAGAGAGGCAGCGCAAAAGCTTCAATAAGCAAGTTTGATTTTGCTGGGGTGAAGTTGGTTTTCAGTTCCAAAGGCTGGAAAATATTTCTAGAGTGTCAGAGGGTTAGTTTCCTAGTCAACATAAGGAAGGATGACTTGATCTTTAGTTGTTCCGAGTTGAGTGCGTCGCAGACTGTGCAGAGCTGACACAGTAGTTGCGCAGAGCTAGGAGGGCGACTTGATTTTCAGTAAGTTGTCAAGTGTCGGGATTGCTCGGAGTGAGGGTAACTTCCCTCAAGATATTTTTGCCAGTGTTTTCTTTGCAGGATTGCCAATATTCGACATCCAGATTGTACTCAGATTATTTCATTGCTGCTTAATAATAAAACCTCATCTGCTGCACCGGTTTTCCCAAGTTGGGTTTTTCCGGGGACTTTTGTATAAAAATAATTGTTTTCATTTTATGTGTGTGTGCTAGCATTTATTCTTCCGCAATTTTTATTTGTGAAGGTTGCAGTGTATTTATTTCGATATTTGCCATAACAGATAAATTATTAATTAATTAACAATTAAGAGAAATAATATCAATTGCTACAATAGGATTCCGGTTTCAGAATTTTCACATGGTATCAGAGCGCAGTTGATCAGCTAGAGAGCTCAAAGGTGAAGAGGGAGGAATTTCGCTGTTTAGTGTGGGGAGCAGGTCGAAATTCTCCAAGGGCAACGCAGTCACTTTTCCAGGAGGTCGAGTTGCTTGAGTAGATTTGATTTTTTCGAGTGAGGGACAGAAAAATTCGATCTCTCCAGATTGAGTGAGTCTAGAGGTAGAGGGAGCAACTCAATATTTTCGTTGCAGAGATCTCTAGTTGGACGCATAGGGTTTTGCAGTAGTTCGCTAGAGCAAAACCTATGTCAGGTGGAAGAAGAGCACATGATGAGGGAAAATTTCTCTCAGGGAACTTCTAGTCTTGGAATTTTGAATTTACAGTTGTAGATCAACAATAACAGCTAGCAGAGCCACATATTCCAGGATGGAGTGGGAGTAGCAGAGCAGCAACCGAGCACAGGGGAAGAGGGAGTTTTCGACATTTTTTCAGAGATGGCCACTATAGGACTAAGAGATCAGGACAGGTTGGATGGTGCTTCCAACTATGTGATCTGGAAGACAAGGATCTCCTTCCTTCTAGATGAATTTGGCCTGAAGGCATATATTGATGCAGTGGTAATAGTTCCCACGGATGTGAATCAACTGAAGGAGTACAGAAAGGAGATGGTGCGAGAAAAGAGATTGATCCTAGATGGTGTCAGGGATCATGTGGTCTCACATATTTTTGGCAAAGACACTGCCAATCAGATGTGGGATGCTTAAGCCACGTTATATCAAGGTGCTTCCGAGCAGCGAAAGATGTATCTCGAGGAGAAGATGAGATGCATTCGAATGTAGAAAGGGGAAGTCATAGACCCTTTCCTCACCAAGATTCAGGAGGTCCGAGATCAATTGTCAGTTTTTGGGGCAGCGTCACAAGCTTCAGAGCTAGTGCGGTTGGCGCTCAATAGTGTCTCAGAGGATTGGAATGACGTTGTCCAAAGTATATTGGGCAGAGACACACTACCAGGATGGGACAAAATGTGGGTTGACTTGCAGCAAGAGAAGATGAGGCTAGCTCTCTTGAAGAGCTCCGTCAATAGTAGCAGCAACAGATTGAAGCAAATGAAGGAAGAGGTGAATGTAGCCCTCACACCTTAAGGGTCCCAGTGAGGGACAGGAGGAATAGAGGAAAAAGAAGGACTTGTAAAAGGTCAAGTGCTTTAGGTGTGGTGAGCTAGGCCACTACAATACCCAATGTCCTCTCAAGAAGAAGGACAAGGAGGAGAAGTAGGACCAACAAGCAGCTTTTGCAGAGATCGATAGGCTTTCCTCCAGGCAAGAGGAAGACTTCGTGATGTTCGCCGACATATCTCTAGGAGTGAGGTGGGGTGACACGGTTTTGCTTGGCCCAGTCTTAGTAGCGATTTAGGAATTTGGTGACGGTGCATCCTCCACGAACACGATTTAGTTCAATATTTGGATGCTTCTCGATTGGAGATAATGGTGCTGTAACAAGTGAAGGAGTTACTGATGTAGATTCGATGCAGTAGCAGTTAAGTGATGCGTGGCTGTAAATGAAGCTCATATCAAAGTTGCGCAGTAGTTGGTGGGAAGTATGACCAGACATCAACAACGTGACAAGAGATGGTGCAAAGATCGAGTGTTGTGACAACATGTGCAACAATAGAACACATTCCTTGCTAAGAGGGAGTGTTAGTTTTTGTAGCATCGAACTGTTGACTATGTGAACCTGTGCAATTAAGATTTAATATTAGTCGTTGAAGTCTCAACAGAGGATTACCACCAGCGATGGCACATAGAAGAGCGCACTTGAGCGATTTGATTTCTTGGCAGTTGATTTCGTGAGTAGCGACGGTCGATTGCGAGAGAAAGTCGAGAGGCCGAACGGTGAAGAGAAGGAGTGAAAACGGTGAGCCAAAGGAAGATTTCTAGATCCAGTGAGTGCATTGCAGAGAAAGGACGATATTTCTCCAGGAAGCTGTGGAGAGGCAATGCAAAAGCTTCAGTGAGCAAGTTCGATTTTGCTGGGGTGAAGTTGGTTTTCAGTTCTAGAGGTCGGAAAGTATCTCCAGAGTGCCGAAGGGTCAGTTTCCCAGTTAGCAGAAGGCATGACGACTTGATCTTCAGTTGTTCCAAGCTGAGTGTGTAGTAGACTGTGCATAGGTGACACAGTAGATGCGCAGAGCTAGGAGGATGACTTGATTTTCAGTAAGTTGTCAAGTGTCGGAATTGCTCAGAGTGAGGGTAATTTCCTTCAAGATAGTTTTGCCAGTATTTTCTCTGTAGGATTGCTAGTATTCAACATCTAGATTGTACTCAGATTATTTCACTGCCGCTTAATAATAAAACCCTCATCTGTTGCACCAGTTTTCCCAAGTTAGTTTTTTCTGGGAACTTTTGTCCAAAAATAATTGTGTTCATTTTATGCGTGTGTGCTAGCATTTCTTCCATCGTTTATTCTTCCACAATTTTTATTTGTGAAGTTGCAATGTATTTATTTCGATATTTTCCATGGCAGATAAATTGTTAATTAATTAACAATTAGGAGAAATAATATTAGTTGCTGCAATAAGATCCAGTTTTCGTATTTTCACATATAAGTGTGGTAAAAGGGAAAAGTATGAACGAAGAAATAAGTGTCATCAAATATTATTTCCTGATTGGCTATACTTGTAATGCAAAAGTGTAAGAATCTTTAATGCAAAAAAACTAGTGAAATAATTAAAGGGATGGATAATGAGTCTTCTTATTGATTGTTTGCATTATCATGATGCTAAACTTCTAATATAGGGCATTTAGAGGCAAATGTGTTATGTTCTGCCTCTAAGAGCTTGTGCGATATCCTTGGTCATCAAAATAATGTAAAGCCTCCTTAAATGGAGTACTTCCAAGTAGTATACGAACAAGGAAGTAAATAATGTTTGTCCATTGTGGATTATAGGTCATATAACATCTTTCAAGTGGCAAAGCCAACATTGTCTCTCTCTCTCTTTTTTTTTTTTTAGGACATTATCATCTAGGATGACAAGTTGATGATCAAGAATGACTACTTTTAACTGATACAAACAATCAAATTAAATTGATGTATTGAGATTCTTCATTGCTTATCTGTAAACATGCTTGTTATGTTTGCTTTTCTTTGGAATTTCCTTCTACTGTTTTTATTATGGTTATTCTTCTTCCCAAAGATTCATATGAAAGTGTTTAGATATAATGATATCTCCATGTATTTCAAAATACAATGTGTTCATTACTATGCATTATAGATTACCAAGGGGGGTTTAATTTCGACAGGGGACATGTAGATATTGAACTTTTTCAAATTTAGAAAGATGCAGAACATGGATCTACTGATGCAACCATGCGTTTTTGCAGTGCATGAATCATGATTCGTGGCCACTTTGATTAAACTAGGAGCTTAATTTTAGAGTATGGCACTAGCTGCAACAAGGATACATGCCTTAGGATATTGAACAATATCTCCTTTGATGGGGAGGGAGTGCTCAGGTAACTTCATTACTAGTTAGGCATGCACATGTTTAATGGGGAAGGTCCAACTTGAAACTATATATTTGATTTGGGGCAAGGTGTGGAGTCCACAACCTAAGTTCATTACTCTCCTAGTTGGCATGGAAGCACATTCTCACTTGGGATAACATCAACAAATGTGGTTTTATGGGCTTAAAATTCGAGTATGGTACTAGCCGCAACAAGGATAAATTCCTTATGTTGTTGAACAATATCTCCTTTGATGGGGAGTAAGTACTCAGGTAACTTCATTGCTAGCTAGGCATGCACTTAGTTAAGGGAGGTGGTCGGACTTGAAACTATGAATTTGATTTGTGTAAGGTGTGGAACTCACAACCTAAGATCTCCTCATTACTCTCCTAGTTGGCATTGGAACACATTCTCACTTGGGATAACATCAACAAATGTGGTTTTATGGAACCTTCACAATATCCTCTATGTTGCCATGAATTGAAGACTATTGATCATATTTCGTTGTCCTTATGCTTAATATATATGGCATTAGGTACCAGTGGGAATGAGGATGATAATTTCAACCAATTAGGAGGTTCTTGCTCTTCTTTGTATATAGACAAAATGGAATTTTATCTTACAATGTGGGTTGAGATTATGTGTCCTTGTGCCAAGGTTTGTCACATGGATTATTTGGCTTGGACAAAAAGAGGATCACAAATAGTGGAATGAAATTGAATATCCACGACCATGGATAAATTATTTGAAATGTTAAGGAGGCCATTTTTTTGAAAGATTAGAGACTCGATGATAGGTTCGACATCTTTTAGGACCAATTCAGCTATCTTTTTGGAAATTGATGCACACATCTCTTACTTGCACATCCATGTCCATCTAGATGTGTTCCATCCCCTATGGCATAGGTGCCCCTTTTGTTAAGTTGATTTTTGATGGTGCATCAAAACACAATTTGTGCTATGCATCTAGGAGGTATCCTAAGGAAAGTGACTAGACACTTAATATCTTTCCATGATCGAAACATAGGCATATTTGCTAATAATAAATAAGAAATTATGGTTATTCATAAAAACCTATGAAATTTCCCACAACACGTGCGTCAAATTCTTGATAATGGAAAGAGACTTAACTTACCATAGAAAAAGTTTGGAGGGCTAGCATAAAGAGGGAAATAAGATGGATGGAAACTCCTTTACAATATATCCTCCGGCTCATCGTCTATGTTCAATTTTGGAAGGCTAGCATAAAGAGGGAAATAAGATGGATGGAAACATTAAGAACTCCTTTACAATATATCCTCTAGCTCATCGTCTATGTTCATCGTATAATATGAGGGTGGGGAATATGTTAGGAGATGCTTGAACCAAGAAATGGGCTACTCTTTATTGTGATTTTCAAGAAACGTAGTGCTAAAATATAAACTCTAGGCTTGTGCTAATATTTTTTGACTTTAGTCCTAATATTAAATTGCAATAAAGTATTATATGTGGTAGATTATGGACATCATAGAGCCTATGACCATTGGAAAAACCCGAACACTGACATGATAACAACTTTGGAAAAAAAGAGAGGCAATTTTGGACGATGAGTATGAGGTACCTTGTTTCATTAGTGCCTAGCAAGCAAAGATATTTTAAATATCATTTGGCAACACTGGTTTTCTCTCTTTCATTTTATGAAAGAACTAGTTCAAACCTCTGATTGTAACCTTCAAGAACTCAATCACCTCCCTTTCTCTTTCACCAAGACCAAGTTTCTATAACAATTTAAAGGGACAAGCACAAGCATATGCTGGGAAACTTGGATATGAGGTGGATATATTTATCCATTAATCTGTTTTCCATGTCAATGATTTGCAATTGATTTTGTATGGTTTTCTTTATCAATCAATGATCATGGAAATTTAGATGTGGCTTACAAGCATCAAATGAAGAGTTTATGATACTTAGAAGCATTTCAATTCCTTTTCAATTTGGGGCCTCACCAATTGGTTTACTTGATTTTTATCTACATTAATGTTTAATTGGATCATTGTTTGAGCATTACCTTTTTGGTTAATTGTGCTGAGAGACACATTCACATTCTACAACCTAGTATGAGGACTATGCAGAATTCCGTCTATGCTCAATGTGGAGTTGACACGTGTCCCTCTTAGAATAAAAATAAAATATTTTTGAAGTAGAAAATCACTGTGGCTTATAATAAAAAACAAAAATGAATATACATGTTTTCTTAGTTTTGATTAAAGATATTATAAAACAACAATATTCCCACTCTCCTAGTATGAAGGAGACAGACACCGTAAAAATATTTCACTCACTCTTAGCCATAAATAATCAAGTAACATTATTTCAATGTTGATATTACAACCCAGTATGAAGGAGGAGGCTAGCTAAAAATATTTCACTCTTAGTTATAAATAATCAAGTGACATAATTTTATATCAACTTTATAGAGAGATAAACTAATTAAAAGTAAAAATAAAATTTTTGTATTTCCACTTTTAAGTGTGAGGAAGTTGTATACTTATATTTTCTAAAGTCTTATATTTTCTAAAAGTATTTCAGTACGAGACTTAAATAAACTATTTCAATATCAATGTTGAGTACTTTATTAGAATATCGACTTTACTTGTGTATATGGATCATAATAAAATATTTCAATGTTCAAAGAAATGGAGTAAAACATTTCAATGTTGAAAGTAAAAAAATTCAATTGTTTTCGAGTAAGAGAAAAATGTGTAATTCTTTTAATTCTTAATATAAAACTAATATATTTTATTTAAAAAATATTATTAATTAAAAAATTCAATGAGTAATAAATAAATTATTTCATTAATACTTAAGTGTATTTAAAAAGTATTAACAAAAGGAAAAAAATTATTTTAATGTGAACAATGTAACTCATAACTAAAATATTTCAATACTCATATTAAGTGAAATATTTCAATGTTAAATATGTATATTATATATGATTAAAAAAAGCTATGTTTATATTATATAAAGCAAATAAAAATAATAAATTTTATAGTTCAAACATTTCTAAGGACTATTTGCCCTTTTTAATGGATATTTTTTAGGTCAATTTTGTTTGAAATCTAGCCAATATTTGAGGGAAATGCAAATTTAAGTTGTGTAGTGTACCCAATCCAAGTGCCAAAGGAAATTTTCAAGGTGTCCAGTCCATTTATACATTCAAAAATGCAATTTAAATAATGAAAAATTACTCATGGTGTGCGTGTGTGGAAACAATATAGATGCATCTTAATGGTGCAGGGTAAAACCCACAGTCCCTGATTTTTTCTATCTCACTCCCATAGCTGTGTATAAATGCATTCAAATTTTCTTTTTCCAAGCAACCCCACAGTTTGGGCAAACACACGCCAGTTCTATCTTCTGAGTTGGCAATTTTAACTAAACAATCTGAGATATTTTAATATCTCAATTCAGAGAATTGAGATATAAATTCAACTCTTCCTTAGTGGTTATAAACCCCCACAACCACACAACATGCCCTTTTTGTTAAAGCAAATGCTCAGTCTTCAAATGTGGAACTCTTATCAAGGGTTATGAATTCCCATATGCATAGAGCAAACCTTATATGGGATTAGTCCAAGGTCAATGGTCCACTATGCCTTCGCTGCGTATCAATACTTCTCACATTTAAAGTTCAATTAAGCTTCAATCCAAGTCGCCCTTACAATCGCGCCCTTCCTTCTCTCGGACCTCTGGTCAAAGCTTGCCTATCCACTTAGTTTGACGAACATTCCAATCAACATTCGAATCCGAAATTGCCCCAATGGTAGCCTTTGATTAAGCAATATTCTATGACAGCATTACCTTCAGCCCTCATCGATGATACAATGTGAGCATGCCATTGTTCAATGGTTATTCAAACCCCGACGAACCATTATAACGCAATACATTTATAGAGCTACTCTATATAATGTTCATTGACCAACTAACTCGACGGACCGAATGTTATAGGCATTAACACAAACCTCGATTCCACATAACAATTGAACACCATATATCCGGGCCCATAGCTTGTTACCTGGTGTTAACGACCTCGTAACTTGAGACGTGACTGCCCTTAGATCTCCTTTGCTCTAGATCGGACGAAGTTCGCGGGTATCGCGTTCTTTTGGCTTCCGAATCTTAATGCGCGAGATTTGTGGGTTTACAATACCACCCCCAGCCCACGTGTCACTCTGAGGAGTGTGTCGCGCAAATTTTCACCAACCCACTTACCTCCTTCCTATCACGCGAAAACCACCGGTATCTCGAACGCTGGGTTGACAGTTCGACTCATGGTTCCGTTCAACTTTCGCTCAAGGTTCCGCCAATGGTGATAACTCCTTCAACACTGATTCAATACACCTGCGCGATCAATACATTCTGGGTTTGTGCGTCTTCCACAGCAAAATCTCATCGCTCCCATCGGTAACCTCACCCAGATTAAAGCCGCAATTTTTGCAGTGGTTGGGCTACCACTAGCGATAATTCCCAGTTAGCACATCGAAGGTAGGGAGTTCCTTTTACCACTGTAAGCTAACATCCATAGATCAACTGATCAGTTTCAACGAGGAAGCATAATTCGCTCCTCATGAGCTTTTATGCAGAGTTAACGCAAACAAAGGATTTCTGTTGCGTTTCGTGAATCCCATAGCGATTCTCTTCGACCTTCCTTGAGGTTCTAACCAGAAAGGAATTAAATCAGTTCTCCGTAGCGTGTAAAACCCGACACTTCACGAAGGGGAATCCTCCTTCAGTTTCTCAAGGCTAATTTCACCCCTTAACTCATTTGACTCCAATAACAGTCTTGAGTTCGGTGCGTTAATTAACTTTCCAAGGTTATGTGGAATCACCATTCAGGGATTTATCACAAAGCCTTATTTAGATATAATTCACGGGGATTCAAGCATTTCTACACAGAAAGGAAACTAGCAACACACATAAACACTGAAACAAATCTTCATCTATATAGTGAATCAACTTACAAGCTTTTAGCCGGCCAGATCTTCGATCAATTGGCCCTTCTTCTCTACTCTGTCTCCCCTACAATTCTATGCAGCCTATTTTGTCCCCTCTTATTCTACAGGTGTTTATACTTACACAAACATAATTGAATCGATTCGACTTCTTAACAGCTTGACAGAACCTCTTGATATTCTCTAGCTCTATATTTAGCCTAACTGACTCTAACTTTCCCTGTCCTCTCATCATTCGAGGGTAGTTACAATTTCCTCTACATCTTATTAAAATACTAGAAATTACATGAGAAGTTAAAAACATAAGACCCCCTATGTCTACTTATGTACAAGTAAATCTTGAGCCTAATGCCCCTGCATCACTTAACCATGGATCTAGCAAATGCGAGGAAGGATCAAATCTTTTGAGTTGCAATTTTTTTTTTCCAATTTTTGCTCTCTAAAAGAGGTTTGCACCTTAAGAGAGATTTGATCCCTCTCGATATTCATGGTTAAGATGGATCTGTGCTTGTTTTAATACATATTTTATTTCTACATGTAGACTTCAAATTCTTTATATGAAGGCATATCAATGCATAATACTAGTCATTGGATAGATGGACACTTCCATTTATTTATTTATATATCTAGATCTTCAAACAATCTTGAAACTTAATTTAAATAATTTTAAGTGTTGTATATTTATCTTCTTGAAAATATAACTTCTATCATTATTTATGGAAAAGGTTTGCTTGTATTTCTTGAGGGGAATGCGATCTTTAATATATATTTTTAGATTGTTCATTTATTTGTTAATTGCTTGTTTTTCCATGAGAAATATCTTTATATTCCATATGAAGAATATACTAGCTTGTTTTTTTTACGGGAAATATCTTTATATTCCATATGTGGAATATACATGTTTACATTCTCGAGGACTTAAATTCAACAACAAGACAATCCATTACAACAAAGATCATCATGCCATTTGTAGACATTGAACTTGGGTGAGGAGAATAACAATCATTCCTCCCAATCCCCTAAGATAAAGTTGATTCAAAGATGTTCAATTGTTTATTGCAAGACTCAACCTAATACATACTGAAGAAATTAAAGGGCTAGTTAATATGAAATTTTTATAATAACATTGATATTAATGATAATAGTTATTTTCTAACTCGTAAGGAAATGTAAATTTTTTGATTGAATTTAAGTCCAAAACATAAATTTAGAGTATTAAAGATGCATTCTTATAGAAAATTAAATATATTACCTATTGAAAGTTGTAATTTGTGTTTTTGTTTGTTTGTTTTCCAATTATATAAAGTTCATTTTATATTTGCTTCTAAACTTGAGTAAAAATCACCAAATAGAATAGGTTCCATAAAAAATATAAGTTTTATGAAGAATTGTCCTTCAAAATGTTGGCCTTGGCCCTAAATGTTGTGTACCTATCACAACATCAAATGATTTTTTTCATTAAAATATAATTAATGGTTTCTTAAAGATCTTATCGGATTATCTCGTGAGCTCAAAAAAATATTTCATGTGGAAGCTTTATAAATGATGCAAATTAACTAATGATTTCCACTTGTACACAAGATTTTGCGATTAAAATTAATAGTTCTTCCTTTAGTCTAATGATAATCAATTTTCTATTATAATTAATGCCATGCGTCAACTCCAATGCTAAGCATGAAAGAAATTACACATAACCTTCATCTTAAAAAACACACTAATAAAATGTTTGAACTACAATTTTTCTTTCCATTTGCTTTATGCAATATAGAGAGTCTTTCTTTTAATAAATTGATATTTACTTAAATTTTTCTATTATTAATATTTTTTTAAATGTTACATTTCAAGTCATTAAAAAACACCTATCAAGAAAGGTTACACGTCATTCACATTGAACAACATACTAATAAAATATTTTAACCATCAATATTTTTTTTATTTTCATTTACTTTACATATTCTATTTCTATTTAGATCGAGTCTTTTTTGTTATTAATATTTCTTTAAAATGTTGCATGTGAACTCCATATTATTCTTTTTGGTAAATTAGGCTAATCTATATTAATTCGAGAATAGAAACAATACATATGCTACAAGATGGGTTGGTAAGATGCGCTTAACCAATCCCAGCCTTAGTTGTGCGGTTTCAAGCTGCCTCCGTGGAGGAAACCAGCCCGGAAAATACTTGAAGTAGGAAATTACAAAATGCGCAAAAGCGCTGATGTATCCAGAAATTACAAAATGTGCGGAAGCATAAGTATAACTTGAAATTCTGTGGTGATAGCGGGCATGACAAAAAACAAGGAAGAATTGAGCAGCTTCACAGTCCTTAGTCTTCAGCTTCATCATTACTGTCTGGCTCCTCCTCCACTATGGGGCAGGTGTACGCTTGCGCAGCCGCTTCCTCTGTATCAGTGGGTGGATGCGTAGGTTTGGGGACTGGTGTGCAGAGGATGGGAGCCACCAGATATTCTGCGTCAGGGATGCGCATCCAAGTACCTTCAGAATCCATAATCTATACATCTGTATCATCACCCTCATCCTCTTGAGACAGAAGAGGTTCGGTCTTGCGAGGCGGGAGGTGCGACTGATACGCAATGGTGGACTTCCGAGATCCACATCTGCCTCTCTGCGAAGCCTGCACGGGGGTCTCCTCCTCCTGATCCAGTTCGGGGTTCTGTCTAGCGTAACTGCCTGAGGAGGAGCCTTCAACAAACTCCAGGTGATTGTCCGTCCCACGGTGGTAATGACTGGGAAGTGCACCTCTCTGCCCTCCATAGATGGTTCTTTGGAACAACCTAGGTGCCATGGCTTGCTAAAGCAGAGGTGTGACATAGATGGAGGGATGCTCAATAGGGGAAGAGGATCGAAACAGGGGAGAAGCAAGTGGACAGGGGGGACGATGAGGGGGAAAGCACGTCAAGGGACGCGGGGTAATGGGTGCGTGAAGACTATTGAGACTGGTGGGACAGATGGAGCTGGGATTTCTGTACAACCCAACTCTAGGAAGGGGGTTGCACAACGGACTGAGTGCGCAGGAGGGAAAGAACAGAATCAACAAAAAAGACTGAAGGAGCTGATTGTGTATCTCTTTATATTGAGGGGCCTTCCTTTTAAAATACCTGTGACTCATGCGAAGAGGTAGGTCATGATTGAGCCTCGCACGCAACTGCATGCCATAATCGTTTTCATGAGCGGGCTCGAGTGAAGAGTTATGACCAATCGACATATCAATCCAGGTAATCATTTAGGATGATTGCTGCAGAGAGGTACCTTGGAGGGGGTGACGCCGTCCAAGCGTGTTTTCATCATGCCTTATCTCATTCATCTCATGCGAATGGATACTGATTTGAGGATCCACATCAGGTGAGGACCTGCGCTGCAGATCTTTGTCCTCATGGGCGTTGGAGAGGCGATTGTCATTCGTACTCTTGCTGTCACCCGCATCCGGGGCATATGAACTCCATATTAACCATCAAAGGAATTACTTGTTAGGATATTCCGACACATAGGAAATAGTTAAGAATAACTTAGTCGAGTGTAGAGTTAGGTAAAGTGTGTTTCTTTACCATGTACATTTGTAACTTATAATCCGACGGTCACGATTTGTAGTGATCTTACGATTATCTCTCACCTCGGTATTAACGACACTTGATCCGTGGCTTAACACTCGATTGGTCCATGATCTCTATTTAAAGAGCATGGAGGGTCATTTTTCTGGTAACCGTTTATGAGAGAAACATATGTAACTTTTATTTTTATATTAATAAATTGCCTGAAGTGGCCGCGTTGGCTCCGACCGTGGACTGTTTCCCTCTTTGAGGGTTTTAACCACGTGATTATACTGGTGTACTGATTTGTGATCTGTTTGTGAGTGGTGACCTTTGGTTCTTGATCTACAGAACTTACCCTGTAAATTCCTACATGGTATCAGAGCTATTTTGAGGGCTGCGTCCGTTGTTGATCAAAATCTGAAGCCGGTTTAACTGCATGCGAATGCCGTTTTGTAGATCTATTATTTCTGAACATTTTTGGGTTTGGAGAACTACTCGGTTGTGTTCGGAGTGTCTGTTATAGTGAGGAACGCCTTTCGTTTCATGCGAAAAGGTTTCCGGCTGCCCAAGTTATGACAATTTAGATCTGGAGGTATAAATCATCTGTCTTGCAGTTATATTTGTTAATAGTTCTGCTTATTTCAGTTCCCTTTTTTTATGTTCGGTTTTTAGGTTTTATTTATTTACCAGATCTATACCCTCTTCTCTGTGTATGCTCTTTGCTGTGCGCTACGTACGATCTCGGCAAATCAGAAACAGGAAATGGGATTTTTTTTTGCTACGTATGCTCTTTCCCCGTGTCTTTGTGCGATCTCGGGAAATCAGAAATAGTGAAAAAAAGGATAGTTTCCAGTAAGGCTAACCGAAAATCTAACATTCTGCCGTAAGGCTTTGCATTTCGTTTTTTTTTGCTTGGTTTTTTCTGTTTTTTTGTGCAGGAAAAGGCACGCACACTGAAGAGTTAACAAAAAAAAAAAAAAAACCCCTTCCTCCTTTCAAACAATAACATGATCCTTTTACTATCTCACTTGGTGAGGGGTTAGTTTATGAGAATAGAGGTCTTGGGTTCAAGTCTCCTTCTCAAGCTTCTTTTGTAAAAAGTTTTTGTTCAAAGAGGCGGATTTTTTTTTTTTTTAAGCCACACTTCATCTCGTTCTTGTAACTATTCGACATCTACAACTCAAATTTTTCAAAAGGCATAAATTCTTCATCCGGAAGCCGTTTTTTGAGTCGTTTTTTTTTAAACGGCCCAATTTTTCGAGATCTTTCCATTGGAGTAGTTAGTTTTAGCTTTTTTCAGCTTCTTCTTCTTTTTCTTTTTTTTAAATAGAAAGTGCATGCCCGATTATTCTTAACAACACCAATTATTTCCAATGGCTACCTCACATGGTAGATATACTTAGAAGTAAAGGGCTTTATAGAATAGCCACAGGACAAGAAACTAAATATTCCGATGATGATAAAGTTGCTAAATGGGAAAATAAAAAAGATCAAGCACGAGGGTTGATAGGCATGTCCATTGCTCAAGATCTTTGATTTCATATCCTTGACATTGACACCCCTGCTGAAGCCCTAGAAAAGCTAAAAAAATTTTTTGGCATTCAAAATCAAATCAGGGCCCACTAGCTTGAAAATGAGTTGCTTACTTTGGACCCCAATAATTTCTCCTCCATTGAAGATTTTTTGTCCAAATTCAAGACCATTTGAATTCTTTTAGAAGGTTGTAAGATCAAAAAAGAAGATGGTAGCCTCATTTATTGCATTCTTGCTAAGCTTGGCCTTACATACCCTGTATTTGTTTCTACCTTCCATTCTACTAGAGAAGCCATCATTTCTTCAGGAACCGTCTACAAGAACCCCTATTTTGATGTTTTTTTGCGATTCTTTGATAAGAGAACAAGAAAAAATCTTACACCTTGGTCTTATCACTTTTGGAAATGCTTCTAAGAAAGCCTTAGCAGCGCAACATCAATCATATCAAAAGAATCCCAAGAAGAAGTATCCTAAAAAGTATGGTCCGAAACCAAACAAGGGTCCTAAGCAATTTCAGCCACAAACTGAAAAAGCAACTCACCAGAATGATAAGGCATATAAAAACAAAGGAACGAAGACATATAGACATTGCAACTTTTGCAATTGTGATGGCCATTTAGAGTCCAAATGTTTTAAGAAGATGGAAGCCTTAGAAGTAGCAATGAAGAAGCACAACATCAATTTGGAGCACTCTTCACCTTCATCTTCAGGAATGGCACTTTCTGCTTGTGGTTGTCCAACATCAAGATCTGGTTATGCATTAAATGTATCTTCCTCTTCTCATTCTCATGAGTGGCTCATTGATTCTGGAGCTTCTTATCACATGGCCAAAAATAAAGCCATGTTTTCTTCTTTAAATGATTGTAACACCAAACATATTTATGTCGGTGATGATAGATCTCTTAGTGTTGTAGGATCTGGAACCATTCATCTCGATAATGGTCGGTTTAATGATGTACTATGTGTTCCTACCTTGTCATGCAACCTTCTCTTTGTTTATTAGATAACTCATTCAGGTGAAGGGAAAATAGTATAATTCTCACCTCATGATGTTGTAATCAAGGACCTCAAAGATCCTAAACATATTTTAGCTACTGGCATTGCTGATGATTCCACAAGGTTGTATAAGTTTGACAACTTTGGGTCATCATGTCTTCCCTCTATTTTTGTTGCTCATAATGATGATGTGAGCAAACTTTGGCATGAGCGATTTGGTCACTTAAACTATCGCTCTCTTCAAACTCTATGTAAGGAAAATATGGTGACGGGCCTTCCTATGGTATCTTGCCGAGATGGTGTTTTCTCCGGATGTGTACTCGGAAAACATCATCGGGATAGTTTTGACAAACGTGCCTCTTGGCACACTTCAGCCCCTTTGCAGCTTGTGCACAGTGATTTATGTGGTCCACTTCCTGTTGTTTCTTTCTCTGGTTGCAAGTACTTCTTAACTTTCATTGATGATTTTTCCATACGCACTTGGGTATACTTCTTAAAACTCAAGAGTGAAGTTTTTAACATGTTCTTGGCCTTTAAGGCCTTTGTTGAGAAACAATCTGGACATCAAATTCTTAAGTTAAGATCAGACAATGGAGGAGAATATGTTAACAACAAATTTATCAACTTCTGCACTGAGCATGGCATTCATTTGCAACATACCATTCCATATACTCCACAACAAAATGGTGTAGCTGAAAGGAATAATCACACCTTAAAAGAAATGGCTAATTGTATGCTTCAATCTAAAGGATTTGGTCTCAATCTTTGGGCAGAAGCCATTAACTGTGAAAATTACATAATAAATTGCACTCCTACTAAGGTTTTAAAGAATATAACTCCAGAAGAAGCTTGGAGCTCAATCAAACCAGATGTAAGTCACTTTCGTGTTTTTGGAAGTGATGCTTGGGCCCATATTCTAGATGTGAAACATAAAGCCTTAGAACCTAAGAGTGAAAAATTTATTTTTGTTGGATATTCTGAAGATGTCAAAGGATATAGACTTCTTCAACCAAAATCCAAAAATATAATCATTAGAAGAGATATAAAATTTGATGAAAATATATTGGCCCGCGAGCCTAGTTCGGTGGGTGTGCCACCTTTGGACTGCGAGCTTGATTTGACATATGTGCCACCTCTCTCTCTCTCTTCTATTTTTAATAGCATTCCTTATAGTTCAGATGTTGACAACGAGGATGACAATCCTCCTCCACCTCTTGAAATTGTTCCTTATACTCCACTGCTTCCAAGATGGGTTCGCTCTACTCGGGATGCAACAGGTTCTCTTGCAGGTGACCCTGCTGATCGACGACGTACACGTTCTCAGTTCAAAAGAGCCTCTTCCTTATTGGCTCAAGTTCCAGAAACCTTTGAAGAAGCCTCCGGTCATCCAGATTGGGATGAAACTATGAATGAAGAGTATTGTTCCTTATTGGAAAACGATACTTGGGATGTTGTTCCTCTTCCAAAAGGAAGAAAACTTGTCAGATGCAGATGGGTTTACAAAACCAAGTTTGGACCAGATGGAAAAGTGGATAGACATAAAACTCGTCTTGTTGCTAAAGTATTTTCACAAGTTGAAGGCATTGACTATATTGAAACCTTCTACCTGTTTGCCAAAATTAATTCTCTCAGCCTTGTTCTTTCCCTTACTTGCCTCCTTTAAATGGGAAGTCCATCGGATGGATGTTCGATCCGCCTTCTTGTGGAGATTTGCATGAAGAAATCTACATAGAACGACTGGTTATCCAAAGACTCTAGCCTTGTTTGTCACCTTAGGAAGTCTCTCTATGGTCTCAAAAAAGCTCCTCGGGCTTGGTATGCCAAAATGGATAGATTTCTATTAGATAATGGCTTTTCTAGGTGTGTCAACTTTGTCTACACCAAGAAGGTGGGTAAGTCCTTCACCATCCTTTTTCTTTATGTTGATGATCTTATCCTTACCGGTAGTGATCCAAACCATATAAACCATGTGGAGTCTAGCCTCAAAGAGAAGTTTGAAATGACACACTTAGGAAACTTGCATTATTTCCTTGGTCTTCGAGTCTTGCAATCCAAGGAAGGCATTACCCTCTCTTAGTCCCAATATGCCTATGATCTTCTTCACCACTTTCAAATGGAATATTGTAAGCCAGCCCCTTCTCCCTTTCGGTCTAGAGTCAAGCTTTTAGTTACTTGTACTACCCCTGAAGTTGATGCTACCTTATACCATCAACTTGTTGGTAAAATTCTGTATCTAACCCATACCCGTCCTGACCTTTCCTTTGCTGTTGGTCTTGTCGCTTGGTTTATGCACCAACCTCATGAAAGTCACTGGAAAGAAGCTAAAAGAATACCTCAATATATTTGAGGTACAATTCAGTTCGAGATTCATTACAGTGCCGGAGCATCTCCATTGTTGATTGGTTTCAGCTGCTTAAGTGAGGTGGTGACCTTGATAGTCAGTCTACAGGATATATATTCATCAAGTTGGACCCATATTACTTGATACCCATAAAAACAAGTGCCTCTCCCTCTTTCTTCATGAAGCAAAGTCTCCCATGATGTGATTAGGCAGCCAAGGAAGCCATGTGGCTTGATGAGATCTGTCTGAATTGGTCTCCATCAGCACATCAACTACACTGATGTGATAATCACCATCTATATTTAGCTATATAAAATCCAATTCCACTTATGATGTACCAAAACACATTGAACTCCATACACTTCATCTTGCCAAAAGCTCATTCTGATATTCATTCTTGGTGCAATCATCAACCAATGATCGAGGTACCGATGTCTTTACAAAGGCTCTCACAGAAGTGAATTTTACCAAACTTCGATCCATGCTTGGAGTTCAGGAAAGTTGTCATTAAGGGGGGATAGGCTCTAATGCCTCCTTCCTTCTCCTATTGTGTCACTTTTGTAAATCCTTCAATCCTATCCCAATTTTCTCTTAAGGGGGGATGTTAGGATATTTCGACACATAGGAAATAGGCTCCTTTTGTGTCACCTTTGTAAATCCTTCAATCCTATCCCAAGTTGTTCTTAAGGGGGGATGTTAGGATATTCCGACACATAGGAAATAGTTAAGAATAACTTATTCTAGTGTAGATTTAGGTAAAGTGTGTTTCTTTACCATGTACATTTGTCACTTATAATCCGACGATCATGATTTGTAGTGATCTGACGGTTATCTCTCACCTCGGTATTAACGACACTTGATCCGTGGCTTAACACTCGATTGGTCCATGATCTCTATTTAAAGAGCATGGAGGGTCATTTGTATGGTAACCATTTATGAGAGAAACATATGTAACTTTTCTTTTTATATTAATAAATTGTCTGAAGTGGCCGCATTGGCTTAGGTCGTGGACTGTTTCCCTCTTTGAGGGTTTTAACCACGTGATTATACTGGTGTACTGATTTGTGATCTGTTTGTGACTGGTGACCTTTGGTTCTTGATCTACGGAACTTACCCTGTAAATTCCTACATTACTAAATATTTTCATAGACTAAATTGAAAAACACATATCAATGGAATAACAACATGCACTCTCTCTTTTAAATTAATGTGAATTATATATATATATATATATATATATATATATATATATATATATATATATATTAGTTGTCACATATCAACTCCCTATATAGTAATGAAATAATTACACATCTCCCTCATACTAAAAATCAATTATATATATTTTTATTTTTGTTTTTTGAGCTTTCAATTACTTTATCTCTATATAAAGTTAATGTAAAATTAAGTTGAAAACTGAAGTATTCTATTTATGGCCGACTTTGAAAGAATTTTTTACTAGTTTTTAATTTGTTTTTTATTTGCCAAGTTGTGTTAGTCCTAAGATGTCTGCATGCTTAACCTTTGGCTTGAGAAACCATGACCTAGGGGCATTTAAGCCTTCAAAATCACTCAGGGATTGCACCTAGTATCGGTCACACTAGCCCTTAACATGGATTGATTTTTGTCCACGAAGTTTCGAATTGGTGACCTTCATACCACAGAGTTCCTTAACCATACACCCCATCATCTATTCTACATCACTATGAGCTACTTCTTTTTAATTTTTTAATGTTGATATTACTTTAGCATTGTTAAATGTAACATTATGTGACATCATCTTGCCCATATGAGGCTATAGAGCGTCTATCAACACAATACTTTTTTTATTATAGAAATATCTTATTCAAATGAAGATAATGAAAACACTGTACATCTTAATGAAGTTCAAAAGTTACTATACCAATAATAAAGATAAGAGTAAAATTATATAATTTAATTAAGTGAAATTCATAATTAATAAGAATAAAATTATATAATTTAATTAAATGACATTCTTAATTGTAATTGTTGTAATATAAATGGCTTTGTAATTCTAGAAATTTTTTTATTAATATCCATCAGAGTTTTTCTGGGCTCATATGTTTAAATTCTTAGTTTTTCTAGGCTCACATGTTTAAATTCTTTTTTATATAATGTTAGTGGTGATTTTACAAAAGACATTCTAAACATAGGGACATTCAAATATAAAGCTCAGTGTCATTGACCATTCTTCGAACCTAAACTAAATTTGATAATAAATCTAGTACCATATTTCAATTTTAATATTATGCTAATTACTTTCATATTGTTGCATTATGAATTAATCATTATTTTTACTAAATTAAGTTAGAAAATTAGAAAACACCGTGAATTTTGTGATACATTAAGAACTCATGGTTTACACAAGAATGCTTGCCAACCAGCTTGTAAAGAAAAAGTTACTAGTTAAAGAATGCAAATGAGTAAGTCTCAACCTAGAAATCATGGTATAACATGACTAAATGTTTTTGAAAAAAAGTTAACGTTTAGAATAAAAAGTTGTAAGATTATTGTGAACTATAAAAATTCGTTGATAATAATTTAACATAACAGCCCGTGATAAGGAATGATATCCATATTAGCTTGAGAACTAACTTATTAATGATGACAAGTAATTAAAATAATTAATTTTTATAGCATTTACTTCCTCATCCAATAATCATTTTCGTCATCCCTATTTTTCCAAGTCATTTTCATGTCATAATCTTTATCAACATCTTAAAACACACTTTAATGCATTGCAATATAGAGAGTTGCAAAGAATCGTCTTTTCTAAATTGAAAGTTATTGGAATAACCTACCACGATGGAAAAGTTTCACATAAACATGTTGAATCTCCATTGTAAATCAACAAGAATACAAATAATACAAATAATTTAGAGATTAAATAGTTACTTTGAAATTATAAATCTCACCAAAAATATAAAATAAGTAATGGGGATAACACAGTTAAAAGACTTAACAACTAATTGAGGCATCTTAAAACACCTTTAAACACACTTTAAGGCATTGCAATATAGAGAGTTGCAAAGAATCGTCTTTTCTAAATTGAAAGTTACTGGAATAGCCTACCACGATGGGAAAGTTTCACATAAACATGTTGAATCCCAATTGTAAATAAACAAGAATACAAATAATTTAGAGATTAAATGGTTATTTTGAAATCCTAAATTTCACTAAAAGTGTAAAATATGTTAGAATTTAATTGGTATATCATTAACTTGAGAATATCTATGATTATGATAAAATTTCACCAAAATGTAATGATAAAATCCACACTTTAGATTTAGAAAAAAAAAGTTGCATTATTTGATTTTCAAATTCTAGAAGATGATATAACAAAGTGATGGCCATCAAAGCCAATAATAGTTAGCAAAAAACTGTTGATTAGATTAAGAACTAAATCAATTGATAAGCCCAACATTTAATGTAGTCAACTAACTTTAATAAGTCTAAACAAATTTAAAAAAATACATTGAAGTGTAAGAGGGTAAGCCATGATAATGAAGATAATGGGCAGTTAGATCTCTAGAAGAACTAGCAAATCCCATATATGCATACATAGTGGAGTAACTTAATACATCCATTTTTTTTTTCACTAAACCATGAGTTGAACCAAGGGAATGAATAATTGAAGTGAGCATTCAAGTGAAAAAAATATCAATATTAATACATTAGGGACATAAGTCATTTAAGGAAAATAATAAAATAATATTTAACATAATAAAATAAAAGCTATGAATTTTTAAAGGAAAATAAAGAAAATTATTATTTTTAATTGATTTTTAGATTTATGTTATTATAGGTTTTCTCAAATGTCAAGTGTAGGCACTTGTTGGATGCAAAATTTAATTATGCATGTAACGAGTACTTACTCGACATACTTTTGGATAGTCCTATAACAAAAAAATTGAAAATACATGGAAAAATGTGTAGAACACAATTTTTTTTCTTTTTCTTTTCCTTCTAAAAATATTTATCCTTGTGTCCACGGGGTATTGGATAGACGGTGATCGGGTGTTTTGTTAAGGCACTCTATGAAGCGAAGTCACTAGTTCAATTCCCCGCCTTGATCGGGGTGATATATTGGATACGATGAAGATGTAGACCTGCCAAGCTTACAAAAAAAAATTATTCCTGTGGATGACACACCATCTTTAATCTTATTGGTTCTTTTAAAGTTGATTTTTTTAATACGTTTTTTGTTTTGAGACCCATTTTTTACCTCAAAATTTTGCTAATGAGTAGTTGGCCATGAAGTTAAGATAATCTTACAATATAGACAAATGAAATAATTTGGACAAGAGAGACCACTGCTTAATGATCCTTTTTCTTTGGGACAAATAGATAAAGATTTTTATATTGATGTAGATATGTTTATATAACATTACAAATGAAACCCTTCATCTTCCAAGGTTGGTTCCTAGTCTCAATGTTCATATTTCCCTTATTTACATATTTAAAAAACATACCACAATTCCCCAAGGATCAGGTGTCTAACATTCCTCCCTTTAATCCAAAGGAGTGCTTATAAGTCAAAGCATAATTCTACATTTTCAAACTTTTATCTTCCATTTTCTTTGGTGAAGATGTTTGCAATTTGGTCATTTGTGGAACAATGTCTTAAATGAATAGTATTGGCCTCTACATGATATCAAATCAAATGATAATTTGTGTTCATATGTTTTATTCGAGTATGGAATTTAGGATTCTTGGCCTAATTGATTATAGAAGTATTGTCAATCAGAAGGGGAGTAGATCACTTGTTTTTCATGCAAGTATTCAAATTTTTTCCAAGAAACACAATATTCTTTGTTTCTTTTGTAGCTTACACATATTAAGCCTCTATTTTGTAATTTGATGGAGATAACTATTTGCATGACCTCCATAAGAAAACTTTTGATCTAAGATTCATAAGATAACCTAAAGTAGACACTCCATTTTCTTTGTCTCCATCAAAGTCTAAATAAAGTTATCCAATCAAGACGAAGTTATTCACCTGTGAATTTTTGAGTCCAAATTATTAAGTTCCTTTCAAGTACTTTAGAACTCTTTTTTCAATAGACCAATATTCTTCAAAAGGATTTTGCATAAATATGGAAAGAATTCCAACAAAAAATGAAATATTTGGTCTAGTAGTGGTGAGGTAGATAGATAAGATTTCCTACAAGTTGTTTTTACTTGGTTGCATCCTCAAATTCATTCCCTTCCTTTTAAGTGATCTTCAAATTATAATCCATTGGAGTGGATAAAGGATTGCATTTAACCATGCCAAACTTATTCAAGAATTCTCCAATGTACTTCACTTTGGATGTTGATTCACTTCAATGCCTAAGTAGAAGTAAATGTCCTAAATCAGTCATTTCAAATCCTTTCTTCAACTGTTTCTTTATGCATGCAATATAATTTTAATTTTTCCCTGTTATCAATAGATCATCTACACATACCACAAGGTAGAAAATAATTTTGTCATTTTCCTTGATAAATAGAGTTGCATCATTAAGATTAAAGTGGTTTAAATTCAATTTCAGAAGATGTTGAATCGAATTTTCATACCAAGCCCACGGTGCTTGGTTAAGGCCATATAAGGATTTGATGAGTTTGCATACTTCCTATTCTTGTACCTTCACAACTTAAGCTTCTAGCTGAAACATGAAGACATTTTCTTTCAAGTGTCCATTCAAGAAAGCAGTGTTCACATCCATTTGATGAACTTCCCATCCATTCTGCGCTGTCAAGGAAAAGAGAGTTTGGATGGTGGTCCATTTTGTTGTGGGGGAAAAGGTATCCTCATAATGAACACCTTATTTTTGTGCAAATCCCTTTTACACAAGCCTTCCTTTGTGCTTGTCCAATGAGCCATATGATTTGTACTTGTTTTTTTAGACCTATTTTCAATGAATTAGTTTGGTTTCGAATGGATGGTCCACCAACTTCCATGTTCCATTTTTTATGAGAGCATCATACTCCCTCTGAATTGCTTCTTTCCATTCATCATGAGAAACAACTTATTTAAAGTAAGTTGGTTCAAAGTTAGTATATAAATTCAATTCACAATCATATGAAATATCCATATTATCAATTGAATCAAAATTATCTACATCACCTCCATATTGTCCAGTGGAACTTCAGGTTCCTGTCTTTTCGACCTCATTAGGATGAACACTTTCAAGTGTTTTGGTGAGCCATTTTGGAGGACCTTTATGAAATGGTCCAGGTTGCTCTGCTAATTGAGGTGGGGCTGCATTAATATTTAGCCTTCCAATCCTCTCAATCATATCACTCAAAGGGTCTTATTGATGTGAAGAAGTGGTTGAAAATTCATGAGGGGGAGACAATGCTTCACAAGGATATTCCATAGAATTATCCAATATATAGATCCCCCCTTCAAGATGTGTAATATCATTATAAAATTCATGACAAGTTTTTTCCTGATTGAATCTATCCAAAAGATCAAGTTTTTGCTCATCAATGTTGTTAGTCTTAAAACATTCGTGACAAGTCACATTTCTAGATAAATAAACTTATTAATTACCTCATTATATATAAAACATGCCTTGGTGTTATCTAAATACCCTAAGAAGATGCATTTATGACCCCTTGCATCAATCTTGCTTCTTTGTTCCTTAGGAATTAAGGCATAGCAGGTGGAACCAAAAACCTTGAGATGCCTTAGTAAACGAATGTGGCCATACCAAATTTCATAAGGAGTCTTTTTTTTTACATCAATTTTACATTTTTGAAAAGCATCATAGAGTGAACCATATCCAAAATAGTTTTTTTCATCCTTTCAGATACACCATTTTGTTGAGCATTTTATGGAATAATGGTTTGTAAATCCCATGTTGGAAAATGTATTTTTCAATTTTATTAGAAGTATATTCTTTTAAATTATTAGTATAAAGGGAGCCAATATGTGATTGGTGCATCATTTTCAATCCATACATGAAAATTTCTGAATGTTTCAAAATATTTTGATTTGATTTTCATCAAATATATCCAACACATCCTACAGTAATCACCAATAAAATTCATAATATATCTATTACCATTTGTAAAAGGAACAAGCATAGGGCCACAAAAATTAGAATGAATTTGTTCAAGTTTTCTATGTGCTTTGGAAGTAGAATCATGAAATGGTTGTTTGCTATGTTTTTATAGGATACAAGCATTACATGGCTTCAATTTCCCAGAAATAGTTGGTAAACTGGAAAATTCATTATTTTTCAACAAATGAAGATTGTCATAATTAAGATGTTCAATATTGCATGCCATAGAAGACTGGATGGGAATGTGCCTTCATTGTATTGGGAAAAGTATTTAGAGTTCTATGCACAAGCAGATGTTCCTTGCAACTTCAAAAATATTTCCTCCTCTAATAAAGACATGGAAATTCCATTGTTAGTGTTGAAATTTTGTAACTATGGTCTGTATTCATACTAATTCTTTTACTCTTGATATATTTGTAAAGCATTTTCTTCATTCTAGAGTAAAAAAAAAATATCAGAGGACATGTTCTTCAATTTTTTTTTGGCTCCAAAAGATGAAGTCAACCTCCTCCTAGTCAAGTTAGTCCCCTTCAAGTGCTCAAGTCGGCCTAGTTAAATTAAAAATCCATTCAAACAACCAATTACTATATATATGAGGAATTCAACCTCACTTGAACACACAATTTCACATCTCTCTTTGTGAAAGGTAGTTCACATAAAATGAGGCAAGAAGCAAGTCAAATATGAGGTTTAAAATGTAGAATTGAAGGAAATTTTTCTAAGGAAAATTATTTGTGGAAAAGACTGATTTATGAAGGCATCAAGTCTCTATAATGAAGGTCATCTTACTGTGGAAACCCTTTGTTGAAGAGTGAGTTTCTGTCCCTCCGTTATAGTAGAATTTCTGTCTCTATGATAGACAAATATATGTGGAAGGATCAAGATTTGTGGATGATAGAAGGTATACCTAATTAGAAATCTGTGGGAATATGAATTGACTAGAAGGATGGACAAATTTTGACCTTGTTATTGACCAATATGTATCTCTGTTGAATTCAATATTTATCTATTGAAAAAGTTGCCAGGTTTTTCCCTATGCCAGTTTTCCTAGGGTAAACTCTTTTGTTCTTATGTGACCGTCTCTTTATGATATTTTGGCATATTGTTATTGTTGAAGTTATTTGTGTAACTATTTTATGATGAACAATAGATGTAAGAAAATATATATCTAAGAAAATAATCATAAGAAACAATTATCAGATTGGAGGACTGAAAAATCAATAGTTAGATACTTTAATTATCTCTACTTTTCCATCAAACATATTAATAGAGTGGCATTGTTTGTGAATGTGAACAGGGGAAAACATATTTATCTGGAGTTTGGAAAGATAAAGTACATAATGTAGAAGAAAATCAATAAGTCCATGTAGTTTAAGCGTGATGGTGCCAAGTCTAGATGGCTTGAGACTTGATTTGTCTGAAAAATACATTACTTCATCTACATTGTCACTGAGGTCTTCAAACAAGTATTTCTGAAAGGTCATATGGCATGTTTCACCTTAACAACCAACCATGCATCTCTCCAAAAAGAAAATGAAATATGAAACAAATCTCCAGTTACTTAGATATTGCAATGAGAAACAATGTAATGAGCATATCTAGGTGCTTTACATTTTGCTAGATTTGGTGCTTTATGTGACATGTCTATCTTATCTGTGGTCTTGTTTTCTCCTCTCCCAAGGGATTCTGCATGTGGATGCATAATGTCCATCTCTATTGCCATGAATATTGTGAAGCTAAGATATTTTTCCTTAATGGTGTTTACCTCCTTTGCCTTCAAAATTCTTCTTTCCAAATCCTCTTCTACTGCTACTTCTTTTAGGAGAATCATGTGACTAATTCTTCCCTTTATGAGCAAGGCACACTACTTCTTTAGAGGATTGAGTTTTTGTCTTTCTCTTTTTTTGCAAAACTTTTCCACCAGGTGTCAAAAGTAATGGATTTAAGTAGAAGGCCTTGACAAAGGCTATGAGAGGAATGTCCTTCTCAACTCAAATGTAATATACATCATGCTTGACAACTAATTTTAGAGGCTATGGTCATGGAATCATCTTATTTCAACTCAAGGTTGAAGAGTTTGACCATCAATTGAACAATATCCAATTATGAGTGTGAGTCATATAGATATTTTAACTTCTTCAATGCATTGCATACGAATTTGAAATTGAAAACATCTGACCACTCACCTCTTCACATACAAAAGCAACAATGAGGGCATAAGATTTGTTGTCCTTATTCTCCCAAATGGTGATCTCCTTATATAATGTAGGTTTGGTGGGTGCATTGCCATCCTTTCCTTCATAGTTTCCTTTCCTTAAGTCATTAATATCTATGGAGAAGTCTTGGTAGTTCTCCTTGCTATTCAACACTAATCCCATAACAAATATGAGGGAATGCAATAAATCTAGAAGTTACAAAAGAAATCAAATAATAAATCAAAATATTCTTCCACATAATTTTCTTCTATAAATAAAAAAACCATTTAATTCTGCAATTTGCACAAACCATTTCAATCCTAACATATAATGAGTGGAGGTGAAGGCAATAGACCATGTTAGATGGTTGGAGTTATTTGGATTAATATATTCAATTTTGATTATTCTCACCATGATAAACAAATGCAATCTATATTGATTTTTTTTGCAATCTATTATGTGATAAATCCTCCAAATTTCCAGCCATGTTCAACTTCTTCAATTTTCAAATATTCACTAGCAGGGGAGGTGCGGGAGTGACTAGTGGGTATTGAGATAGGATGTTGCTGTAGGTGAGGTCCCACATCGGCTGCTTTTCCTACAGGGATATACTAACTCATAGTATTGATGAAAGAACATGCTACGATGACCTCCGTGCTCTCGTATTTGTCTATTTTTCTTTGGTTTCGCTGGTCTATGGGGTTGTTATATTGCTTGAGATAGCCTTACATTCTCAGTGGTTAATGGTAGAGTATATTTGACTTCTATTATTGGTCGATTTTGATCTGTATTTCTCCACTATGGTTACTACAAGTCCTATAGGCTTGCATCGGTTCATAGGCAATTTACATCTCTGTTATCTCTTGATGTTTTGCATAATGGAGGATATTTTATTGGGCGAGTCTGTGATATTGGTGGACTGGTTATACGTGTGAGACATTAGATCATATTCTGGTGATTCTGCATACTTTGAGGTGCTTCTATTTTTGATCGATATTGCGATTACACTTGTTTTCGGTGTTAAAAACCGTTAATCTATGAATTAAATGGCTCTCCAAGTGAGATACCTGGAGGCTACACAAATAATCCATACAAGCACTGAATATTGAGTCAGATGAGCCTAAAAAATACAGGCTTACACACTAACGAGGTGGTTCCAACCACTCCCTAGATATTAGGATCTGAGATCTAATCTTAGAGCCTCAATCCTATCCTCATCACAACAAACAACGAAGTCTAGATTTATCCATTAATTCCAACACTCCCCCTTAATGGAGAAAGGGTACTGAAAAATAACATACGCCTGCTGGTCTAGTCTCAACCAAGCTTACATGAAAACTTAAAAACTTGGTAACAGAGGTTTTCATTTTGGTCTTTTTTCTTGCAAGTCCATACTTGTTCATTCCAAGGCGAGGCTTCATATTTACTTTTCTCGCCATGAGGTGGTGATATATCTTCACCTCCTTTATTCCCCAATGACAAAACTCTTGAACTCTTATCCTCACCCCTCTCAAAATTATGACAGGCTGGATAGGAGAATTTTTCCTCTCATTATTTCCGGTGTCAACCATATGAACGTCAGCGATGTTGTCTTCAACATTTGTTGATGCAAATTCTGTGTTGACTTCATAAAGACATGGTGTTTCATTCCATGCTTCAAGAAAATTCAATTCCTCTTCAAAATTTGTTGCTTCTTCCTTGTTGCTGTTGCTAACATCTACATACACAGAAATATTCATGAGATCATCATAATTTAAATTCTCTCCAGCTTTGTCTTCTTCTGCCACATCTTTGCAATTAGCTTCATGTGGGTCGTCTAATTGATCTTCAAAAATTTGTTCCTCTTTACATCCTTCATGAAGATCAACTCGTGAGTCTTCAATCTTAGGATCTTGCACGACAGATTGTGCCTCTTGATTCTCGTGGTCATCAAAAGAACCACATTGTTTTTCTGAAATTTCTTCTGACTAAAAAATACTACCCATGCTAATGCCTCCAAATGGCCACATGAAAAAGAGATCATCATTAGAATAAAAAATGTCTAAAATCATAGACATGTTGGGAAAGTCCAGCTTCTCTCGCCTTATCTTGCTTCCAAATTTCTTTTCGACTCCACTCGGTCCTCTAATGAGCTCCAACAACCTCGTTACCACGCAGGCGGGAAACTTCTACCTTTGGCAGCTCTTCAAATGTATAACCTTGTAGACTGTGGCTTCTATGCCATGTAGGTCTCAGTGCCCTATGCTCTTGCGACGAGCAGCACGACCTCTCAAAAATCTGGAAACACCATCGATATCCAATTCTGGTGACAATTCTGGTGCATGTAATTCATAATTCCTAACAATATTTCGATACCATTAGTTGTGACTACCAACAAAACTACCTCCACAGGGAAACAATCGAATATGATATCCTGGGAAATATTGTAATCTTGTTATTTTTGACAAATATTTTGGATTTTAGGAATACCATGACATTGTGACAGTTTCTTATAAACTCAAAGTAAACCTTAATGGATTTTGAGAAGCAAAAGCGATTAAAAAAAAAAAAATCACCACTCCATCGATGCCAAATATTAGACCCCAAATACTACCGCAACAACCTCCACACCACAAAATTTAGATAACCTTAATATGATGCAAAAAAAGTTGTGTTGTGCTTCTCCAACTGCGCTACAAGACGTGCAAACAAATTTTCAATCAGCGATCCAGTATCTCGGTTCACTGAACATGACAGGGACGTAGGCCTCCGACTCTGATTGCCTAGAACACCACCGTAGATGGGATCGTTGTGTGCTTTCGCTGCGTAGGCTCACAATCTGCAGTCCAAGTTGATCCCCATTCAAAGCCTGCATAACGTATAAAGGAGGATCCTCAAATGCATTCACATTATGGTTTGCTGGAACGCGCGAGCACCACTTTGGATTGGAAATGGTCCACAACACTGGAAATGTTAAACAAACTAATCCTCTTCTACTGCAACTCGACACTTACAGTTTCTCCAAGTAACAAGCCTACCCACCAATCGATCCACGAGCCTCCTCTGCCACGGCTCACGACGCTCCAGTCTGGAAATGGATCAACAAAAAATAAGGCATGGCACGCTGGAAATAGTCCTCTACAGTAGCTAATACACACCCTCAGACAGTAAATTCAAGGCAAGCGAAACACTTCGCATCGAAAAAAAAATGGGATCATTCCCCACCAAGGTGAGCGAGATGTCGTTGTTCTTGCCCGATTGAAAGGCAACAACAACGATCTTCCTCGGCCTTCAAGGAATTTGCCTCACAACACACAGGACCAATACCCTTATCTTGCGCTCTGATACCATGTTAAAAACAAACATTCTATGAATCAAATGTCTCTCCAGGTGAGATACCTGGAGAGTGCACAAACACTCCATACAAGCACTAACTATTGAGTCAGATGAGCCTCAAACATATAGGCTTACACACTAACGGGGTGGTTCCAACCACTCCCTATATATTAGGATCCGAGATCTAATATTAGAGTCTCAATTCTATCTTCATCACAACAAACATATAAGTCTAGCTTTCTACATTAATTCCAACATTCGGCTATATGGAAGGGTGATGTTTTCATTTGGTTGTTGTGGAGTTAATACAACTCTTTATGATCCATCATCAAAATTTACCACTGAGTTGGTTCTAGGTATCCTTGGGACGGTGACTCATTAATTTACTAACACTTTGGATGGGATTTAAATATTTTCATATCTTTCCAGGATGGTCATTTATATTGTGGTGTGGGGAAACATTTAGGAATATTATTTGACATGTCAATAACCTCGAGTTTGATTTTCCATTCTCGAGCTAGTCACTCTTTTGTGCCTCTTGCCTATGGTGGTGGTCGAACATCCCCTCAAGATTATCCTTCTCATTAAAATTTTGTGCTCTCCCATAAAACTAAAGCTATGAAGGTTGCAAGGGAGATTCAGGAACTAATATTCGACTGTGACGTATACAGGTGGGTTTTTGCTAATATGAATGGACTCCAGATGCAAGACTAGGTGGACACCCATTGGGTCCTTGTAATTAAATATAAACCTGGAATATTACCATGTTAAACAAGTGGTTTTGCTTCTACTTCCTACATTTAGAGGTTGATGACAAAATTTTCGATACTCCTTGGGTTCTCGATTGTAGTTTTTTTTTATCTCTAAAACACTGACAAGTTGGATTTAATCCATTGATGGAGGCTCCATGATGAAAAATTGTTTGGGTCAAGCTCTATGGTCTACGCTTATGGCTATTGGGAACTCGATTGGGAAATTTATATATTTAGAGGAGCACATTCTATGTGATGTGGAAAAGTGCATTGCTTGGATCTTGGTGGAATTAGATATTTTGGGTGGTTTACTGCTGATATGGACCTTCTTTTGGGTGAGTGTTCTCGTTATCAGACATTATATTACTGGGGTATCCTCTTCAGGTGTCTTAAATTACATATGATAGTATGACAGGGCTTTTTCTTGCCAACTTCCCACGGAGGTTGGGGGTGCTTGACTTGAATATTTTTCATTGAATCATTAGAGACTGGATTATCGAGATGGGACCTCATGCTATGGACCGATGATAAATGGGGATCATTTGAATTCTCAACCATCCTCTTGTTGGCTTGAGGGGTCTTGACCCAGGTTTGGAGGTTAAGGTTTGCCAACAAACCCCTATACTACTGGCCCTTTCGGCAGTGACCTGCTTGCATAGGCCAAAGTCTCACCCGAAGCAGTATAGGAGGGTGCTGGAACCAGTTTTCTGCACCCTGAGAGAGAGTAGGTAATTCAAGCAGATCCATGTTCGCAACCTATCAGGTTCGCACAAGACAGGTCTATTCGCAGGTTTGTTATAATCTGCAGTATAACGGAGCTATTACCATGCATAGATCTAGTCAATACCTTCACATCCATGTGCGTAACAATAGTTATCAACACACAATATCATAACGCATCAATAACATATTACAGATACACTTCGTACTATAACACAGATAGATTCGCAACATAGATAGATAACAGAACTGTATTCCAACAGATTATACAGGTTCACATCAACACTAACACATCAGATCAGATAACACAGAGATATCTTAACTATATCTGCATATATTAACATCCAAAAATCTAGTTATAACCAACACAGCCTGTGTACACAGCCAGCAGGGTCCGCACACAGTAGGACTGAGGATCTCCGTGCACACAGCCAGTAGGAGTCCTTACCCAAATGACCCAACACATATCTAACAATTTGCACTTAGCGTCAGACTTAATTCTTGCCTACCTAAAGACTAAAAAATGTTCATCTATTTATAGCGACTTAGCCTACACTTTCCTTTGGTCTGTAAACCATGGTTTGCGGACTCTAGGTCTACCCTTGACCCATTAAAATGCATTCGGGGCTTTGACGCACCCCAAAACCCCTGCGCTAGACTAATTAGTACCAAAAATATACAAAATTGTACAAAATTCGTAGCTTTAGGGGACCTTGTTGCAACAGTCCCCCAACATAATCTCGTGACTCATCTCAAGTCACTGTGACCATGGGGTCTCCACCTGGGCTTGCAGCAGCCTGATCGCCTCTACCAGTGGGGTAAGCACTCCTTCACTTTTCACAACAGTGTTTTGAGAAATATCCACCAACTTCTGCAAATTCGGTCCTACTGTTGCAGTGGTGACACTCTCCAGAGTCTGGTTCAGTTGTTTAACGTTGATATCAACATCTTGAGAGAGCTTGAGGGCTTCATCAGCCCAAGGCTTAAGGTGGTCGCTGAGGGTCTTCTTCTTCTGGCGGAGTTCGTCAATATCATCTCGAAGGGCGTGGCTGGTACGCAGTGGTGTGAATCGTTGAGCAGGAATCAGGGTAGGCATAGTGGCTTCCAGCTGCTTGAACGCTTCTTCCTTCTGGCATAGGTCCTGGTCGATTTCACGTAGGAGAAGGTCGCACTACATATTGGTCCATAACTGCATAGTTGTTTCCAATAATTGGGCACCCTGAGAAATCTGTCCTATAATCACATTTGTGGCCGCCGTAACCAGTGCAGCTCGCTGGGCCCGTACCTCCAGTGGTGTCTCTGGCTGCAAGTTGGCCTGCAAGTCTGCGATTTGTTGTTCCATCTACATTTTGACTGCTTGGATCTCAGTCCTTGAGGCCCTTAATGCTGTGACCAACCCCTCAATCTTGACCTAGGGGGTGGCCGTAGCCAGGATTTCTTCTGTAACATCCTCGTAGAGTCTACTAATTAAGTTCTCCATCTCATTCTGTTGCGCGGCAACAAGGGTACAGGCAGCCTGTGCCTGGGATGCTTCATCGGTCTTTTCTTCAATGATCTGTTCAGCCGTACTGAGCTGTTGATGAACTCGACGATCCCGGTGTTGGATTTCTTCAAACAGGGATGTGTGAAGAAGCTGTAAATGTTCATGTGGCAGGCAGGCGAGATCCAACTGTACCTCCACGCAGGCCTGGACTTGCACTCCTAAGTCGTGTGGACTTAGTATGAGGGCTGCACCAGGGAGAGGGCAGAGGTGGCTTTCTGACGTATTGATCACTGCACTGCTCGTTGTTGGGGATGATCTAACCTGGATCATACTTGTCTGCAAGGTGTTAGTTTTTAATTGCAAGGCCCGGAGCTTAGCCTGGAGGGTGTCGATCGCGGATTTTTACTGCTCCTCTAGAGCCAACCATTTATCCTCTGCAGCCAAATTGACTGCATCTACAATTTGCTCAAGGTCCCCTCCGTCAGTGTAACGACGTCGTCGCGTTCTTGTCATTGAGAGCGCTGCTTCTTTCGTGGCCCTTTAATAGGGTCACCAGTCCTCTTCATTCCTCAGGGAGAGTCAACACCCCCGACATCCAATTCTTCAATTCCTTCGTCCAGCTGTAAGTCCTTTTGTGATGCTTGTTCAATATTCTTTTTCTGCTGTGCAGTCGTCTGCGATGGTGGGTCCACGCCTTTCCTAGTATCCTTACTTGGTCCTCCAGTCTCTTTGGTAGTGGTGGGCGGGGTGACCTTTGTGGTGCTCGTGCCTTCAATGCCTTTCACACATGTTTTGAAACCAAGCTTCCAATGTGGAGGCCATTGCACAATTAAACATTCAATCTCTTCATCGGCAGCCATATAGGGGAGCGAAACCCATGCAGGGTCCTTGCAGCCTCTGATTTGGACGTTATGCATAGTCACCTGGAATGCAGCGATGCTTTTATACTTACCGTAGATGGCTGGCGACATATGCGACTGAGAGTTGATAGCTGCTGCGAGCCCACTCTGAAATAACACCCAGAAGACTTGGTTGTCCTCAATGTGCTGCGCGTCCTTAGAGTCCCACAAGTTCGTATATTGGGCCCCCTCGCACATGTCTGGGGTGAGATCAGGGAGGACCAATTCCTCAGGTGCTTCCCAGGCGACCAACGCGATGAGAAGCAGAAACCAGGAATAAAAAAATGCTCATCCGTGATCTTGGGATACGCAGCCATTGGCCAAAAACTCGTTGCAAAAGTTCTAGGACCAATTGAAGCAGACTCCTTTCTCGCACTGACTTGCCAACTGAATTACATATGTAGGGATGGTGGCCACCTGGAATTTTCGCATCATCTTGAACACCAACAACAGGGTACCCAACTGCGTACCAGGGTTGCTGATGGTTTTGATCATGAAGCCTCGAGTGTTCCGCTCCACATGGTAGGTTTCGCGCACTTGGTCAGTGTTCTTCCCCTCGTACTTCTTACCAATGCACAACATAGGGTCTGACCCTTCCATGGGGGGATCAGTAATTCGATGAATGAGCGCAACATCGATGGGGATTCGATCCTGGATCCATAAGCAACCATCATGGACCAGCAAAAGAAACTAACGTATCAGACGGTCTGTGATATTATAGTGGCCGAAATGCGGCATCCTCAGTAGGTTTAAGAGCCCGAATCCTGCCAATCCATGTACCTAGCGCATGGGGACAATATTTATCCCGTCGTATTCCTAGATTCTTTCAAGATATAACTCGGGTGCCAACTTAAGGAAGGCCTCCAAATTGGCCAAGTCATGATCATCAAATTTCACCTCATGGAGCTTTCCAAAGGGTTCGCCAATGACAGGGACCTCACCCGGGGCCAACGGCATTTGCAGGTAGGTGTACAGGCCATCGAGATTCTTCGGCGTGCGTGTGGAGGGCTTGCGGGGCTGAACAAAGGGTGGTAGCCAACTGATTGGTTCGGCTACCTGGGCCTCTTCCTGAGCAGACAGAGGTCGCTTTACTAGGTTGGGCGAATGTGCCTGGGGTGTCGTTCATGGGGACTTTACATTTCGTGGGGAAGTACGGGGCTTCACCCCAACCCATTTCGCAGGTTTCCCCGACCCCTACGATTTTTATTTCCCCTTCTTCTTTGCTTAATTCGGCGTAGATATAACTTCCTCAGCTTCTGGTTCGACTTCTACTACTTCCTCAAAATATAGTTCTGTCGAGGTCACAAGCTGGGATGACTCAGCGGGATTAGTCACAGTCATTTTGGCGTGAAAAACAAACTCAAGGTGGCTACTGTCCGAGGGGGAAGCGTGCTCAGACATCAATAAAGCACAAGAGGCACATAGTTGTACAGAGCACAAACTGTTCAAGCTATATGAAACTGTCTTCTAAACTATCCCCTTGCTTTTATAGCCTTTGCGTCGAGCAACGGTTGGGTAAACCTTATCTGGAACTTGCCATCAAGTAAATGGTAAAAAATCTTCCAAAATCGCCTCATTAATTACTGGTCGGTCACTCCTTTCAACGGTAAAATTTGCTTTTTACCCCGTTTTACTGTTCCAATGGCTAGTTTTCGCACCTCCTATGTGCCCAGTGCACCCCTGCACTCCCTGCATACCTCTTACGCGCTGAGCACACATCGGTGTGTTCGGCATAGCTTCTGCGCTCCGAACACACCCCTGTGTTCCTAGCGCACCTCTCTGGGCCTCCAAACCTGCGATCGCTCCCTGCGCGTACACTATTCCTTCCTGCCTTTACTTTCCTTGGTGGGCATATCCCACCCGATACAGCTACTCCAGACATATAGTCATTTGATATCCATTGACATATCCTAGTACGATATCACCATGCAGCGTAGCTAAGCAAATCGCTCCTCCATCAGTAATGTCCTTTACCATATATGGACCGATCCAGTGCTGACGGAACTTCCCTGGGTGTTTCGCAAACTGGATATCATATAACAGGACCAATTCACCCTCCGCAAATGTCTTTTTCCGAATATTTCGATCATGCCATGCCTTGTCCTGAGTTTTTTGGACTTGTTGGTGAAAATTTACAATGAAACAATCTTCCTCTAGAGCCACAAGCTATGCTAAACACTCCTCCATGATATCAGGCTCCGTCATATTCGTAAAGGCTGCGATGCGCCGGCTAGGAACAATATATTCCATGGGCATAATGGCCTCCTTGCCATAGACCATCCTAAACAGTGTTTTCCTTGTCAACTTCTTACAGGTGGTTCGGTAAGCCCAAAGAACAGACAAGATGCGCACGTCCCAGTCGTTACGATTGGCGTTACAGACCCTGGTCAGTGCTTGCTCCAAGACTTTATTAAAAGCTTCGACTGCTCCATTTTCCTAGGGATGATACAGAGTGCTTTTCGCATGATGGATATGAAATCCTTCCGTTAAGCCCTGTATTGTTTAATTAACAAAATGCATACCTTTATCGCTCATTAAGATCTTCAGACATCCAAATCTAGTCAGAATATGCTCAAAGATGAAGTGTGCAGTGGTATCTGCAGTGCAATCCTTCACCTCTTGTGCTTCGGCCCACCTGGTTACATAATCAGTGGCAATTATAATATAGCGCGCACCTATCTTCTTTCTGGGTGGGTTGATAGGTCCCACAAAATCGATGGCCCATTTGTCAAATGATTGCAGGGCCATTTTTGGTTGAAGGGGCATTTCATCTCTGCGTGATGGCCTTCCTATTCGTTGGCATGTATCGCAGGCTTTACAATAGTCGTGAGAGTCATTATGCAGGGTAGGCCACCATAGTCCAGCTCTCAAGATCTTTTGCATCGTTGCTTTCCCTGCGTAGTGACCTCCTGCTACACCGTCGTCAGCTTCTGCTAAGATAGCGTGCCTTTCATGCTCCAAAACGTATCTTCGCAACACTTCATCAGCTCCCATCTTATATAGATGACCTGCGATGATGGTAAAATCTGCCGCGCGGGTTACCAACTCTTTCTTCTGTTGTACCGAATACTCTGCAGGTGCCATGCCCGTAGTCAGGAACTGAATGATGTCGGCGAAGAGCACATCAACTACCTTAATAGCAAACAGTTGCGCATTAGGCAATCCTTCTTCCAGGTTGGTCGGTTCCTTGCCACTCTCAATTCGGGACAAGTGATCCGGCCCAGCATTCAACTTCCCCGGCTTGACAATGATCTCAAAGTCGTATTCCTGGAACAGCAGTAGCCATCGACAGATTTCCCCCCCCCAACACAGGCTTATTCACCAGGTACTTCAAAGCCGAATGATCTATAAACATTTTGAAGTGCCCTCCTAACAAATAGTGTCGATATTTCTGTAATGCATAGACCATGGCCAATCCCTCTCGCTCCGTAGTCTAGTAGTTGCGCTCCGCACCAGAGAGTTTCCTACCAGCAAATGCAACAAGGTGATCAATGTCTCCGTCTCCAGGCTGCGCGAGGACAGCTCCTAGGGCGATTCCTAATGCGTCTACGTGAACATGAAATACCTTCGCCCAGTCAGGAAAGATGAGAATAGGCGCAAAGACCATCTTCTCCTTGAGGTAGTTCAAAGCTCTTCGACACTCAATCCAAAAGAACAAAACATCCTTCTAATAAATTTTCCAGGTGTCATGATCAATGCATATCCTTGAATGAACTCCCAGAAACAGTGTCCGAGTGCATCGAGTGCAACGATTTCTCGCTTGCAGGTACTCAGTTTATGATAACCGCGATTTTGGCAAGAATTAAACTATCAACTTGTCGATAAACTATGGACCGAGCGTAATCCCGATGGTACATGGGACATGCAATCTTGATATTCAAGGAAATCTAGTGCTTCCATGCATCCAACATCATGCTGTAGGTTTGAAATGTGCGCCACAACCCAAGAGATCCAAATGCCTGCAAAAGATAGCCCAAAACTTGTATGAACTCTTTCATCATCGCGACCACCACCCGCTGCTCAGCTGGCAGTGCATTCTTGAGCCCAAACGGCAAAGACAAGATACCCAAAGACTCCCCCACCAATAGCGAACATGGTTTTGTTAGAATCTCTCTGTGTTGAAAATTCATCCGATGGTACCTTGAGAATCCAATTCAATTAGTATATGTCCCCCGCTCATACTAGCACTGCCTAAGAACGACGTAGGGAAGGGATCATGTACATAGGGCATCATTCAATTTGTGTAAGTCCACACAGATTCGTATCTCTCCCTTCGTCTTTTTCTCCTGAACCACCATCGGACTTACCCAGTCTGACTGTTCAACCGGTTCGATGATACCTGCGGCGAGCATCTTGTCAATTTCTTCCTTGACCTTTTGTTTATACTTAGGGTTCAACCAATAAGGTCGTTGCTTCACAGGGTGCACATCTAGTTTTACCGTGATGCACATGACCCCTAGGTCCCCTGTGATCCCCTTAAGCTCGGAAAACTTCGTCGGGAATAAGTCCTGATATTTTGTGAGCAGTTCTGCAACTTTGCCTACTGTATCATCATCCTAGTAGTCCCCAATCTTAGCCAACTTAGGTTGCTCCTCCGTCCCAATGTTGACTTCTCGCAGCTTTAGAGGCTTAGTAACATCGACAGTTTGCAGTGGAGGTCCAACAACTGCTGGTAACTTCTTCCGACTCCTGGATGGATATTGGCTGTGTTCTTCACGACCTCTTCTTTCATGAGAGTTGCGCAGTTGACAATATCTTGCATCTACGTTTCCCATGTTGGTGCCCCAAGTGTTGCGTAAGGGCGTGATTCATCAAATACTAAGGTATCTATATCCTACAGAGCTTCATCAAGCGCCTCTGTTACACCTATTAACCCAAATGTCCCTACAAACTCATCCTTCAAGGTTTCCCAGTGGCGGGTGCGCTGATGTAGCTCCGAATCTAAATACCATGCGGTGGAAATTGGTCCCAAGGCATGAATAAATAGGTGAACCCATTCTTCTATAGTTTGGTCACACCATTTCTCCATCCAATCGAACAAATTCTCGCGCGGGTCCCTTGGGCCAAGGAATGTCTTTACACGCAAGTGAACTAAAGGTTCAAATCGCAGGATCATTATATCTCGGCACTCTTCCCAATCTTGTAATGCCCCCTTATGCGTGTCCCACCACCTCGCAAGTGTTTCACGCATGGCTAGATTAAGGGCCCATAACCTTCGTTCTCTTGGAACCTTAGCTTAAAATTCTCACAAAAACTACTTAATACTATAAGAACCATCAAAGTAGGGCATTTCTCTTAACTTTGAGGAGATGCATCGAAAGTTATTTGTGATTCTAAGACATCGCAGCGCAGATACATCATGTAACCGATTCCGTACTTCTCCCAGCACACCATCACCTATAGGATCGATCCACCTTCGTCCCGCGTAGTTAACTTATAGATGTGATCCACATCCTCTTCGCACACCCTCCATATACCGTTTCCTCCTTTCCCAGGTCTAATCATTAGGGAATCTTGAGGTATAAAATGGGCCTCATAAGGAAATTATAAAATAACAAAGTGAAATAATAAAGTAAGATTTGATGACATCATCAAATTTTTAGAAGGAAAAAGAAAAACTACTTTCAACTTTATTTCAACTTATCTCCCAAAATTTTTACCAAATTTCGGAAGGGCACTCGCTGATTTAATCCTCATCTAAGGAGTTTCCATGTTGCATATTTTTCGATGGACTTTTGCTGCGAAAAATGAGAATACACGAAAAACGTGACTACAATCACATTTTTCATGTATTTCTCATTTTTCGCATAGCAGGGTCCATCGAAAGTATGCAACATGGGTACTCCTTGGATGATGAATTAAATTTTTCATCCAACGAGTACTCCCGCTCAAAATTTGAGTAAAAAACTTGGGAGATAAGTTGAAAAAGTAGTTTTATTATTTTATTATTTTTTAATATTTTTACCCTTTTACTTAAAAAATGGTGAATCATCCCCCATGGTTAACATATCTTGAATCCTATTGGTTCTTATAAAGTTTATTTTGGTTGTACATTTTTCTTAGGAGGCCCATTTTAGACCTCAAAATTCCCCTAATGGGTACTATCACCCACATACCTTTATTTTCAAACACCATGTTTCTTTTCTTTAGGTTGATGATACCTCCCATATCTATGGCCCAATCCAACCCTAGGAGTGCAGGATAGGGGTCCGCATCTTCTACAATCTGAATTACCTCAAAGTCAACCCAGACCTTAACTCGTGCGATATCTACCACTATTTTTTATAGTCTCCCCAACAATATGATCTTCTGCTGGTTGGCCATGCGCAGTTGGATAGTGGAACATTCCAACTTAGGTTCTCCCATTTGCTGCCAATTTTTCTTGGGAAATACGTTCGTATCTGATCCCAGGTCCAAAATAACCTGATCCATTTCATAATCTCTAATCTGCGTTGTTAGCTGCATTTCCCTACCAGTGCATTTCTTATGCTTGTACAATTTGTGCACATCCTTAACTTCCAGGGGTGGATTAATTCTTTCTGCACAACTATCTATTAATGCTTGAAGATTTTCTATGGCCCGTTGGTTGCGCAATAGTTTCATACATGCTTGCAAAAATGGTTTAACCTCGTGATCTTCTTTGAGGTTTGCAGGGGCATGAGAAGTAAATGCCTCAGCCTTAGCAAAGTCTTTGAGAGTTGTGAAAAATGTTTATTTTTCCTTCTATAAGTCCAACCCTTCCTGTTTGATAGCTACTTTTCAGATAAGAGGGTCGGCCACATCTTTCTCCTCAGCTCCCCCTATGGCCATGCCGCTGCGTGTTATGACATTAATGCTTGGTCCTTCGTTTCGAGGTTCTGCCTTAACCCTCTGCACATTCTGCGTAGGTGTTTACTGCTTTTCTTGCATTTTTTCTATCAGAATTGGACAATCCTCAACCACATGGTCTAGCTGTCTACAATATCTACAAGATTTCCTTGCAGGGTTTGGCCAGTCCCTCACAAAGTGCCTTACTTCTCCACAGTTATAACAGTTCAATTTTCCTCTTCCCTGACCTGCACCTCCACCTCTACGCCCTCCCCTACCCCTAGCTGGGGAGCCACCTATGCCTGAGGGGGATCTTGGTGAAGAAGGGTAATCAGACCTCATATAGGTTTCCTGGCCTATCATTAGATTTATAAGTTCGACAGCTTTGTTCATCATGTCTCACTTAATCGGCAAAACCGGCACCATTTTTGCTTCAAATAGAAGATGTTTGCCCAGACTGTGCCAGTGGTGCCAGTGGCACGGCGTGCCACTACACGACAATCATCACACCTGTCGTTGGTCCACTTGGTCTCATAGTCTCCCTAGGGCGCAACGGACTAAGTCCCCCAGCTTGTAGGTAGTCTGCCAGCAGTGGGCACTGATCCTTGGTATGGCCTTATACCCTGCATCGTATGCACCATACATCTGGGCTAGCTTCTTTCCCTCGGTCCTTTCACAAGTTCTGGATTTCCATGTGCATTGCCTCCAACTGCCCTTGGATTTTTTGTACTCCCAACTGGGTATCATCTCTTGGCGCGGCTTCTAACTTCATCGCAATCTCCAAAGTTTTTTCTTGTGATTCGATGTATTTCCGACCCATAGGTACACGTAGGTGAGGTAGTAGCATAGTGATGAACCATTCCTTGTGCTATCTGTCATCATACATAAATTCCCCTTCCGTGATTACCTTCTTTAGCCGCTGGTCAGCCTCCCATACAGACTCAGAGGGCCCTTGTTTAAAATATTTTAGGTCATTCACTATCTGAGAGTAGGATTTAGGCTTTCGAAACTGCTGTTTTAGGGAATTATTAACCTCTTGAATGGTCACATTCACATGCTGAGCTACGTATCCCATATACCAGTGCAAGGCTCTTCCTTCAAAGGCAAGGGATATATGCGCCCTTTTCACAGCATCGCTAGCCACATTTTACGCAGTCCATACTGACTCTGCGACAAACCAGAACCGATCCATGTCTTCATCCCCTATGCCCTTGAAGGTAGGTATCTTCAAGTGCGAGGCCATCTCGTATTCTGATGGGGGTGGAGGTACGAGTGAGTTTTTACCCCTATGCTACTTTGAAGGTGGTGTAGTTGGAGGGCTATGCGCAACCCAATCCCTTACTGCACTGTAGACAGATCTATCTCCTTCTTGATTAGTTCTGTAGTATTTACCACTTCGTGTTGTACCCTCGCTCTGATTGGGGCTCATTCACTCTGTATGGTTGCACAAAATGCCCTTTTTGCACAATAATATTTTAATCAGTAATGGCAACGTTTTTAGAAACTTACCCCGGAAACCCTTGAAGAACCTCCGCTCTGCCTGATAATAGGACACGAATTGATCGACTGCAAACTCTGTCACAAATCCTCCCAACACACTATCCACCCAGTGATATACCGTATGAGTGATGGTGTTATCAGTCCTTTCTAACTGTTGGATCAACTTTGGAGTCCAATGCGTAACCCGTTCATCCTTCCAACACGTCTGGAAATCTACGAGGCTTGCCAACCACTCCTGAAGCTCGTTCGCAAATGTTACAAATTTTTTTTCATAGACTTCAGTGAAAATGTACTTGTTATTCCACTTCTCCGCTGTCAACTTTGTGCTGCGATTCTCTTTGACCGTGAATTCCTGAACTTTTTTTTCAAACCACTCTTCAATTTCTCTCCTCTCAGGTCTCCAATGTTCTCTTGGCATTACCCGATCTCTCTCTCAAAATGCTCCCAGTCCCAGCAATGGAACCATTTGTTGGCTCGAGGGGTCCTGACCCAGGTTTGGAGGTTAAGGTTTGCCAAAAAACCCCTATACTACTGGAACTTTTGGCAGTGACCTGCTTGCGCAGGCCAAAGTCTCACTTGAAGCAGTATGGGAGGGTGCTAGACCCAGGTTTCTGCACCCTGAGAGAGAGTAGGTAATTCAAGCAGATCCACGTTCGCAACCTATCAGGTTCGCACAAGACATGTCTATTCGCAGGTTTGTTATAATCCGCAGTATAACAGAGCTATTACCATGCACAAATCTAGTCAATACCTTCGCATCCATGTGCGTAACAGCATTTATCAGCACACAATATCATAACGCATCAATAACAAATTACAGATAATTAGGCCACAATAACATGACAGAGACTCGCGGCATAGACATATAACAAAGCGTATTCCATGAGATTCCAATAGATTCCAAAGGTTTGCATCAACAGTAACGCATCAAATTAGATAACACAAAGATATCTTAACTATATCCGCATATATTAACATTAAAAAATTCAATTACAATCCAACACAGCGTGCGCACACAACCAGCAGGGTCTGCACACATCAGGACTGAGGAACTCTGCGCACATAGCTAGCAGCAGTCCTTACCCAAACGACCCAACACAGATCTAACAATTCACCCTTAGCATCAGACTTAATTTTTACCTACCTAAGGAATAAAAAATGTTCATCTATTTATAATGATTTAGCCTACGCTTTCCTGTGGTCCGCAAATCATGGTTTGTGGACTCTAGGTCTACCCTTGACCCATTACAATGCATTCGGGACTTTGACCCACCCCAAAACCCCTACGCTAGACTAATTAATACCAAAAATATACAAAATTGTACAAAATTCGCAGCTTTAGGGGACCCTATTCCAACACCTCTAAAGGTATTTATCAACATCATGATACACCTTCTTCTGGCACTTGTATTCCAAATTTTGATGTGTATTTGGATGCTTTTAATGAAACTATTGGCACCTATATTCTCGATTCTGATGTGTATTTGAATGCTTCTAATGAAAGTTCTAGGGATATTCTGAATGACCAATCTCCCCCTTGTAAGAATTTGTTGTTTCAAGTTGGTCACTTCGGGGTTTCTTCCATCTATAAGTCTTTATCCCTCTTAAGGCATGCTCTATTATGCCTGGCTCTCCTGATCTGGGGACACTTTGGTTGCCCTTGATACTTTCACTTTGATTTCATCTGCACATCCACCCTCGCCCCCTTCGTCCCCAATTATCTGCTTTGGTCCTTATTCGTGTAAGACACACAACACACAAACTGTAAACAAAATCAACAATATGTTAATGAATGTCTCAAAGAATGATGTATAATGTGTAAAAATATAAATACATTAAGAAACTGTTGAATCATTTCCCGAGGTTTCTTGGACTCTAATAACCGATTATCTAGCACAAACTAACCCAAGGATTAGTTGTCTAACATTCCCCCCTTAATCCAAAGGGATATACCAAGTCCAAGAATGAGAACTCAGAATGCAGAAATGCATCTTAGCTAAGAGCTGAATGTCTCTCGGAAATGGTTTTCAAGGATGACCACAAACTGAATATGGGAGAACTCAATGTCTCCACCAACACAAACTCTGGAACCTACATAGCAGTTCTCAGAACAAAAAATGTGGTTTTAAGATGACCACAAACTTTGGAACTGTCACATCAGTTGCTCGAAAAATTCCAAATCTGGAAGTGCTCGCTCAGAAACAACTCAATCAACTGAGGTTGTGGCTCAGGTTTTGGATCACTGAATCAGGCTCACTTGACATCTCAAACTCGAACTTGTAGTAGACCACCCACCAACAAATCCCCCCTTGTCGGATACAAGGTGAGAAATATTCTGCATCACTGCAAGACTCGTCACTCTCGAACAAATTCTCCGATATGATATGTAGATCTTCTTGGCTTCTTTCATCCATTCCCAGGAATAAATCCATCCAAAACTTAGCTTCTCTCTTGCAATGCTCTTATTTTTGGAACATCTGTTTGAATCATGATTCTGCTTTCCACAATGCTCGCACGGGTTAAGATAAAAACACCGATCTTTCGTATGTCCAACTTTGTTACACTATTGGCATCTATGAATTTTTCCTGGAACTACACCATCCAGAAAACCTACACTTCGAAATTTTGTAGGTTTATAAAAGTCTGGAATGTGAAAAGATATATCACTATTATAACCAAGACCTGTTCTATGTTTATTGTGTGTCATCTCTTCCCATGGTCTTATAACAGGTTTCACATCAACACTTCTAACTGAGTCCAAATTTTCACTTGAAAGCACTTCATTTCTCTGATCATTCTTTGACTGATTATCAGGCTCAAACAAATTGTTGTTATGAACAAACACTAGTTCAGAATCACAAGTTTTCTTTTGAAGTTCGTCTCGCAGTAACTGCGATTCTAACTCCAAGAATTCAATTTTGCTTTTAACATTTTTCAAACATGATTGGATATCAGAGAGCATGTCTTTGCTGACTTGAACATCGTTATGGACACTAGATAGCATTAAATTTCTTAATAACTGTACTAAATCATTTAGTTTGGCCATTTTCTCCAATGCGATATCAAAGTAAACTTGCAATCAACTCAGAAAAAGAAAGGGTGTCGGCTACCACCGAAAATGCACCCAATACAAATAAATTTTCAATGATTTAACCGGGTGTCGGGTTCAACCGATCATGCACCCATCAATAATAAAAACTTCAAAACTTCAAAACTTTCCTGGAAGTCTACTAGGAGCAATACCAACGAGCCAACAAAAATATATACACTGCAAATTCTACACTCCAACCCACTTTTGAATATGTCAAAATATGATTTTAATTCTCCTTTAAAATATGATTTTATCTGATTTTAATTCTCATCAACCCTTTGACCCATGATTTTAAAAATCTCCTTTAAAATTTGATTTTAATTCCCAAAAAATGTTTTATAACCACTTTCCATATAGGAAGAGGCATTGTACCAATTCTGCCAAAACTCTGCTTTCAATCATGCTAAAAATCTGCAAACCTTAACATCCAACATTTTCCTTTACTACTCATGCTTCAAAAAATTTCTGTGGCCATAAAAAATTTCCGCCCCTATATAAATTTATCTCTCCAATAATGTTAAGATAAAGTCAAAATTGGTCAATAAGTTTCAAAATATTTATTATAAATAATTAAGTTTTATAAATAAAACTTAATAAACTTCAAACTTCAAATTTTTTTGAAACTGAACGATAACCTTTTAAAAATTTTGTTCCAGAAAATTTCTTGTTCCAAAAAGTTTCAAATTCTTCTCTTTCATGAATGTAAAACTATTAATACAGACCCTTCAAAACTTATTTATTTTGCAATAGTTATTGAAACCCACCCTGCAGTGCGAGCAACTTGAAATAACAAGATTTGTTTTGTTTTGTTTTTTGGAGCAACATTTTTGTAAAACACAGAAACTCTAAAATTCGTGCTCCACCCAATTGAAATATTGAACTCTGAGGCCTCCACGTCTTTCACCAAACTTCCAGAGCACTCCTGGACAACATCGTTGTTTCAACTTTCACCCTCCTTGCAACAGTTGCAAATCTTCAGAAAAAGCTTCAACGCATTTGTCAAGACAGACTTCACACACTTCTTAAGACTGCTTCAATGCCAGACTTCATTACAATTTAATATACTTCACCAAAAAATACTTCATTATAGTTTAATATAATTCATTAAACATCGATACATCACCAAAAAATATGCCTCTTTCACAACTCGACTTTCAGATTTAAGCAACAGCAATGAGAAAACTTTCGGTTTGAGTTGGATTTTTTTTTTCCTCGATTAATTCATTGGGCAAGAAATAGTTGAATGATCAAAACAAATTTACAGAAGTTTGGAAATTCAGTGACTATTAAACTGTTTCTTCGTATAAATTATTTCCTTAGCCTTCGAATTTGCATAGCATTTCTTCCAATATGCCAGAGTCAATCGGCACAATAATCTCTAAAAACAAATACTACAACAATGCTCATGAAGACACATTATTCATCACAGGATTTTAACAAATTCAAAGCCGACTTTAACTAAGAAGAGAAAGGCACCTTTATACAATCCAATTCGATCTACATATCACGAGATTGACGGCTTGTGCTATACTTTCCCTGATTGACTGTTAAAGAAAGTGTCCACTCGAAAATTGAGTGGCATTTTAGTTTACAGACATCCTTGAGTGACGATCCCCAACAATCACTGCGACCTTCTTTGTAAGAAAAATACAAAAATGACGGCAAAGGATTGTCTGGCGTATAGACTCGTTCTGTCTAGGTCCTAGACAGAAGAATTTTCTTTTTCTCTCCACTTCTATAAAGTGACCAAAAATTAAAAACAGACGAAGGCAGGGGTAGATTTCTTTGGCTTTGTTTTCTCCAAGGGTAGTGGCTACAACACAATGGTCATTTCACCAAAATTCATAGTGACAGATTCTTTCACTGATTCTCGATTCATTTACCGACCCAATCTAGCCATGTCACCTTGGAGTCCACATCCCTTCACACTCAAAAAATTATGTTCTGGAAGGCGAGACCACCAAAATTGTGGCTTAACTTAATCAACAGTGCGATTAACTACTAGCCACACTCTCAATCAACAACAAAGCATCTCACCTGCTCTGATACCACTGTAAGACAAACAACACACAAACTGGAAACAAACTCAACAATATATTAATGAATGTCTCAAAGAATGATGTGCAACGTATACACATATAAATACATCAAGAAACTATTGAATCAGTTCCCTAGGTTTCTTGGACTCTAATAACCAATTACCTAACACAAACTGACCTAAGGATTAGTTGTCTAACGATTTGGGGACCTCTCACCAAATAATTTAGTTGGAGGCGACATAGAGTTTCTTAAACACATCCCATCCTTGGACATGGCTCCATTATCTATCCATTCATCATTGTCACCTACCCATAGCCTTACCATTAGCCCTATTTCTCGACAAAATGTTACTATCAGGAAGAACATCAATGGTAAGACATATCAAAATTCACCTGGTGGTACTACACATGTCAACACGTTGTTAAATTTTCAGGATGTGTCAAACTCCCAACATTCTATTCCACTTGGGGATTCTTCCATATAGGCTGTTAGAGAGACGCAACATGACAATCCCCCCCATGAAGATCATGTCATTTAACATTTGGGGTTTGGGGAATACTCGGAAATGAAATTCCCTTTGTTATTTGATATATGAACACAAGCCATTGATAATCCTTATACAAGAGACTATGGCTCTAGGGTTGAAGGTTTGACCTTATTTCCTAAAATTGTGTTGAGGGTGGTTGATTTTCTCAATGGATGCACATAGAATATATGGGGGTTGGTTGCTATGTGGAACCTCGTGGTTGTAAAATTTGTGGTATTCAAACTTTTGCAGGTACATTACTCACTGGATTCACTAGGGGATCGAAGGATCAATTTTACATTTTGAATGCTTATGCACCTTATGTATTGAGAATGGCATTTTGGAATCAATTGGACAAGTGTGGTCTATTAAAGATCGATTTAATTATTTAGGTAGATGATCTCAATTTTACAATGGTTGTGGAGGAGATATGGGGATCACACTGCAAAATTGATCCATTGCAATATTTCTTCAAATAATTGTTCGGGTCGAACCATCTTATGGACATGATGCCTAACCTACTATTACCTACATGGAAGAACAATTGACTTGGAGCTCATGGGATTGCAAAAAGACTTGTTTGTTTCTTAGTACATGAAAATATTGTGGATCTTCGTGGGGTGATGAGTTCTTGTGTGGTTCTTGCGATGATGTCAGACCATAATATTATTTTCTTGCAATGGTGTGGGGAATTAGAATAGAAAGGCCTTCCTTTCAATCATTCTTGGTGAAGAGAAACACCAACATAATAAAAGAGAAAAAACTCAATAATAATCATACACAACTCGTAACAAATTTCATTGTCAAACTCGTATATTTATACATGTGAGGAGAGGTCTTGAGAATGTGCCATATCTACAAATCTCTCAATCAATCACCCCACAAATATATCATCAATCAGTCCACAAATCTCTCCACAAATCACTCCATATTTTTCTCACTAAAAATAACAACTTATAATAACACTAACAATTTACAAATGAATCATTAGGGCCATCACTTAGCTATCTAAGAGTGAATTTGAGAAGTTGGTTTAGAATACACGGTCTATGTCCAAGCAACATAAAGAGACTTCTTATATGGATGTGATGTGCTAAAAACTAACTGATTTAAAAATGGTGGTTCAGACATGGGAAGGTAAGATGTAGAGACACTATATTAGTGAATTGGTTAATATTGACAAACAAATCGCATTATTATCAGATCCAACTAGTCAAGGTTTATTCTTGGACATAGAAACAACTGATTCTGGATCTTGAAGGATGCAAGTAGGCGATCTTAAAACTTCAAGAGGAGGAGCAGAGGCTTGAAAGCCATGCTATATATATTTCAAGGGGTGATAAAAATACTAAAATTCTCCATAATTTTGCATCCCAGTAGAGAATATCTAACACTATTTGGGCCCTACAAGATGGAGTGGGAAGGTACATCAAGATTTGCATATAGATTTTGTTCACTATTTTGGAAATATATTGTGCCAGAGACAATGTAGACATCGAAAACCAATTGAAGGTCATTGATACATATCCAAAAATGTTTGATGATGCTGACAATGATAAAATGGGTTGGCTTTTGATGAACTTGCATCTGCTTTAAAATATTTTGCTAAGGACAAGAGTCCATGGCCAAATGGGTGGACTGTGGAGCTATTTCTACATTTATTCGATATCATGGGTCTGTACTTGTTACAGTCGACCGAGGAGTCTTAGACCACCTATAGGATATTGGTTGCTATTAATTCTACATTCATCACAATAATCCTAAAAGTTTCCATGTCCATGTCATCAACATTTAAATATTTCGGGCTTATATCACTCTGTAATATTGTTTACTAATTGATATCGAAGGTTATTTCTACTTGGTTAAAAGATACTCTGTCAATCCATATTTATCTTGAAAAATTTGGGTCTTTAAAGAATCAACGGATTCAAGATGTCGTGGCTATAGCACAAGAATTCTTACAATCTATTAAGACAAAAAAGAAGGATGCATTGATTATGAAAATGGATTTGATTAAGGCATTTGATGGTGTGGACTGGGGATACTTGAGGATGGTTTTATATAATATTGGACTTTCTTTGATGGTCATAAATTGGATTATGGCATGTGTCACATCTTCAAATTTCACCATACTTATTAATGGGGTTCCTTCTTCTTTATTTTTTTTCAGCATGAAAAAAAATATAGTTAGTTTATATAATGTACCACAGTAAAACAGTTTTCATTTTTTAGTTGATCAACATTAATTCAGGAATACATTTTGTGAGGGCTAACCTCATACTTGATTAATAAACAAAATTGGAAAAACATAAAATCCATCAATGAGGTACCACAAACAGGAAGCAACTACATAGCATTTAAATTGGGACAGTTTTCACAGATATCTTTTGTTAGTCAAAACAAAGCCCTGTGCTCCACACAGAAACAGCTGGAAAGCTCCAACTGTGAAATCTAAGTCTCTTTTTTCTGCATGTGGTTGAGCTGATAATAATAGATTACATTTCTTCTTTATTCAAGGCATCCCAAGGTATGGGGCTGGGATGTTCATTATCACCTTTTTTTATTTTTATTGGTGATTGAAGGGTTAAACATGTTGATTTCTTAAGCACACACCTGTGGGTCATTTTCGGGGCTTTAGATCACTAAAAATATTTCCATTACCCATCTAATTTTTGTAGATGATGTACTCATTATGGGAATGGCCGTTGTTTTGTAATAGAGTCATTTCCACAAGATCATATACGTATTTGGTGATGCATTTGGTCTATTCAAGGGTAAAAAAAAATATCTATTGATTGCACTAACTCTGGGGGTGCTTTGTGTGCCGGAAATTGCTAAGAAATTTGATGTGGAGATGATCCACTTGGATGCTGGCTTCAAATAATTTGGTTTCCATATGAAAACAAATAATTATGGGGTTCGAGACTGGTCTTGGATTGAAAAATTTGAACACCAACTCATATCCTGGGCTCATTGATGGTTGAATTTGGGGTTAGGCTAGCCCTTGTTCAATTTGCTTTGCAGAGAATTTCTATATATTGAATGCACTTGTATATCATGCTTAAGAATATCATCAAAATGCTTAATTCTTATATTTCAAAGTTTATATGGGTGGGTTCTAGGTTTTCTTAGAAGATCCATCTTGTGCTACTAGAGTTTATTTCTTAGGACATTGTAGAGGGTGGATCGGGTATTAAGGACATTGAAAAGTTTGGTTGGGCACTTCTAGTTAAAAGTATGTGGTGCACTATCAATGGTAATGGTATATGGTGGGTGATTATAAAGGAAAAGTACTTTATGAACCGATTGATACTGAAATGGATTAAGGATGGGGCTTAGGCTCCTAGCATTGTCTATTGTATATGGAACACTTTGCTAAAAGTAAAACAATGGCTTATTGGGAATTTAAAATAGGAGATTGGGTCTGGTTCATTGATGGAGGTTGACTTTGATCGTATTAGAGGGTTTGCTGAAAACCACTATTTTCCTGTAACTCTGATAAGACACATGCATAATATGGGCATTTACTGCATAAATCAGATCCATTACTATACTTGATCAAAGTTGCATATTTCATACTTGGTTATCCTCACATGATTTAGGTTTATATGGAGACCTTGCAGTTATTTGGGATAGGTACATGAGCAACCTTTGCATGACAGGTATCACTTTGATAAGTAAAGTTGATAAGTTCACTTGGGATGGAAAATATCTCCAGGGACATATCTCAGTTGTTGAGGCCTACATGCATATCACTATCCCATATCCGCATCTTGAGGGTTGTGTGTAGTTTTGAAAAATTTGGAAGTGGAACCTCCCACTGAAACTTAAATGCTTCTGGTGGCTAACTTGACAAAACAAAATCTTAACAAGGGACAATTTGTGCATACATGGATTTTGTGGACCTAACAGTTGCGTTTTTTGTAAGGTTGCAACTGAAGATGGGGTCCATCTATTCCTCATTTGTCCATTCACAACTTCCATTTGGTATGGTGTCTTGCATATCCTAAATATATTCGTTGAATACATCTTCAATTGAGGTTTGTCTGCATGATTGGATGATTGGTTAAAAAGAATTACACACTCTAACCCTTTACATATTTTGGTATATATGGAGAAATATGAATGATTACATATTTGAAAATTGCACATTGAACATCAATTGCATATATGTGGGGATTTGTGCCTACTTCAAAGAAATGGGGTATGCGGTTTTTAAGATATCAATGAGAAATATCCATCACATTGATATATGGCGCATTATTAAAAAATTTGATTTGTTCCTGGAATCCAATGATATCTGGCACGAATTTGGAATTTTCTACGCTTTCATCGGATCACATGATACTATTAAAAGACAGTTATTCATTTTTATAAAAGGGCGGAACGCAGAGAAATTTGAGGTTTGAATTGGATTGTTGTGGTTCGAATTGGCTGCTGGGTTCAACCGGCTTGTTGGAGTTAATTTGATTGCACTGTCCATGGCTAGCAGCACCTCTAACCTGTATTGCATATTTCCAATCGGACTGATCAAGCTTTGCAATTTCAGTGACTAAGTGACTTTTTCATGCTACCTCGCAGTAGGATAATCTCGAAGGTTGTATTTTCTGCCAGCGCTTGAAGACGTTTGGGCAACATATTCTTCCAACGAAATCCTGTAATCGCCATATAGTTGACTAGGCGGTCTTAAGTGATTGACTGCGGCGGTCTAGATCAAGGTGTGGTTCGATTCTGCACATACACAGAAGCATAAGCATGGATATGGCCTTAATAACCTTATTTCACCCACGCTGGTTTGCTTTGGGTGATGAGATCTTGGTCGAGGAGTAACCAGAGCTGATCCAATGGTGCAGAGGGCTGCCATAGCTGTTGGATGTTTGCACCGCTCTTGCTTGCAGTAGTTGGCCTGCGAATATGCTCTACAGGTTTTAGCAGTTTGAAGGTTTTGAGTAATTGGATATCAGTTAGAAGAGTTGCAAAAGCAGTGCTGGATTCGGCATCAGCTGATG